>JARHVA010001541.1:470000-992500 GCA_037957365.1 Torreya grandis | reverse complement strand
ATGTCTTATTTCATTATTCTCTATCTTTTTAAATTATATTACCACATACTTTCTCACACCAACACTAAATCTTTATAGTAGGTTGATGGATCTATAAGGGGTCTTGAGAAGTGGGGAAATGTTGTGGAAAGGTAGGATAAATTTTAGTTTTAATGCTTATATAATTCATGGGATGATCTATATACTTCACTTTTTATCCTAAAATTGTGCTTATTAGGTAAGGTTTTTTATGTCTTTGATGTCAAAAGCTCTTAGTCTTGCCCACTTATTTAGCTTGTCTTACTTTTTCTAAGTATTTTTACATCATCTTCATGGCACTTAAATTTTCATCACAACTTTATCTATATTCCATTGATGGATAATTATTTTATCTAATCACGTCCTTTCCCATTGGTTTCATATTTGACTTTTTAAAACTTTTATATTGCCACTTCTATTTTCAATTTGTGAGTTACATTATAATATCTTGGGGAATACAACTGGGCCTTCTTAATAAATTCCTATCACCATTAATATCCATAAAATACTAGTCATCATACTCATGTATTTATATTTTTAATATTCCCTAAATTATATTTTATAACAAGTAATGATTTTGAGTTTTCACTCATAAGAGTATCTATCTTTATTTTTTCTATCATGTGTTTGTTTGATTTAAGTTGAATTTAATTATTTTAAATTAGATGTATTTTATAATAATTTGTGTCTTTATCTATGTTTGAATTAAGATGAGTTTACTTGTATTATATTATATGACATATTTTTCATACATATCCTTGATTGATTATCTCTTGAATTTTCTTACATTGGATATTTTATTTTTATAATGTGTCACATGCTTTGTAAAAAACTTGGTGTGTTTCACATTCATTTTTCATCTTATTTTCATCTTGTTAGTTGATTATTATATATAATTACTTAATATACTCATTTTTATCATTTTTAGTTTGTATTATTGTTCTTCCCTTGATGTATAACTTGTTTAGGGATATGTGTGGCTAAGTTGTGGCTTTCATAATTTGTATCCTTATCCAATCACATTTATCTAGGCTTTTAAATAGTATTAATGTTTACCTATCCAATAACCATAATTATAGTATATTACATATAGGAGGTAGTGGTTAGTAATTTTAAATATTAATATTAAGTTTGATCTTACTGCATTGTATGGATTTTCCCCCCTCAAAGTGATGCAGTCATATTTACCAAGTATTTTACTCTTATGTCAATTATAGTGTGGGTCTGATTATTCATATCTTATTTTTATGATATATTATTTTTTTATTACCATTATTATATTGATTGAATTATATTATTAATTCCATTAAAAGTGGTATAAAATATTTGATTTGGATAATATTTTAGAAAACACTTTTGTTTATTGTAGTAAGTGTTATGTGAGTTGAAGGATCGAAAAAACACAACTTACAATTTGGGAGGATTTTTTTCAGTGCATTATTGATTGAGGGATTTTATAGGAAAAAATAAAAAATATATATAGAAATATTTTTCACACACTTGTGAAAATTAGTAGTAATTAGATTCATCTTAGTGAAAAAATCATAATAGTATAATTTTATTATGCTTTTTTCTAGACCCAAACCCTTAAAGTTGGTGCATGGTAGGACTAAATACCTAAGGCCATGGTAAAGGGTAAGCCACTTTGGGAAAAAAACTAACAATGAAAAAATGGATTCATATACTTTTGATTGAGTTAATACTAAATTATACTCACAAATTTTTGGTGAGATGAAAACCAGGGATAACAACTAAGATCTCTAGTGAAGTGAACTCACTACGAGCAATTGTGCCCTATATTTAGGATCAACTAATACATATTCAAAATCATTATTTATTTCAAACATAAATCCACCATTTAATGATAAATATTGTGATCATTCATTTGATTCCAACTAGAGTAGTCACAACCATAATATAGGTGGAACAAACATGTTTCCAAAAGTGGAAGTGAGTAAGTTTGATGGTAAGGATCTATTCACCTAGATCAACCATGTCAAGAACTTATTTGACCTACATCATACCCAATGTTAAAAAAAATTGTTCATGGAATCCTTGTATTTAAAACCAAATTATTTCATTTATTACATATGACTTTGTGACATAAGGAAAAAGAATGGTCTAACTATTACTAATAAGTTTTCACGTATTAGTTGCATATGCACTATCATAATAGTGTAACAAAGAAATATTTTAGTTAGTTATTGAAGATTTGGAAAATAGAAATAGACCAAGATTATATTAAACAATTATATAACCTTTCTTTATACATGGTTGATATCACAAAAGATAACCTGAATGATATGTTCTTGGATGGATTCAAAGATAACATTCAACTAGATGTTTGCATGTTTAATCCAAGTTATGTATCAAAATCCATAGGATTTACATGTTTGGTATATGAAATATATATTATTAAAAAGAGGAATTTCACTACTAACAAAGATTTTATTATTCTAATGTAGTCATTCCCTCAGCCTATCATATTGACTTCTCAACAAATTGAATATAAAAGAGATAAAATTTTAAGTTTAAATTATGATTACAAATGGGGAATAAGACATAAATGTGATAATAATACATTATTATACATTTAAGGTACCAATGAGAAAGACAAAGATGATGAATCATTTGGTGAAGAAAATAAAGTATTAGAAGTAGAATCTAAATAATACTAGGCAACTATCTCATGACATGCATTTTTTGGTATCAGTTGTCCACAAACCCTTAAGTTGGGTTTATTTAAGAGGTATAAGGTGACTATATTTATTGGCTTAAGGAGTACACATAAATTAATAAAAAATAAGTTAATAGTGTATGAAATTAGAAATGCATCATGTCTATAAATCAAAACTAACTTAGAGAAGATATATCCTACTTACACTTCTGATTGGGGATGAATTATCTAATTGAAAACATGACCAATATGGGGATCCACTAGACCCAATTAGGAGATCTCTTAAAAAAATAAAAAATGATAGGGAGGGTTACAAAGCCTTCGATTAAACATAATCAAACAATAACCCTAGCTAGGTCCTATGTTTTCATATCTCACTAAACCAATAACAAGTAAAGTAAAGTCTAATCTAGTGTTCACCAAAGCTTGTGGCATAAAGTGGGGTTAAGAAATAATAAAAGTAAACATGTATAAGAGACATATATTCATGTAAATGTATATAGAATCATAATGTATGTAAGATAAGTATAAATGCATATCTATCTAAACTAACAAAGGAGGAAAAAATTTAGGAATACTTACCTTTGAAGATGAACCCATCGAGCCTCAATCTCTCCTTGGCTAAGGTTCTTCATAAGAAGAGGTTATTATGGTATGTACGGATGACAAGGATAAATCATCTTTAGAATACATAACCTATCAATGAATCTAAAATACTTTACCACAAGATAAGATCCATATCTCCAAAGAAAGTATGAAACCCTAAGCTTACTCATCAAGTAGAATGGTGGATAAGTATATGTGTAATAGCTTTTACTTATTCTCTTCACTAAATAATGGTGAAATTATCTTGTATATATAGGTGGGTTTAACCCTAAGCCCTTCCAAAAAATTTGGCTAACAGGGTCAACCCAATTGACCTAGTACTGTTATGGATAAAAATTCACTAGGTCATGGGCTAGGTCGACAAAGAGCCGACCTAGAACCCAAATGAATTTTACCTAAAATAATGTAGGTTCAACCTACTATAGTAAATAATCAAAAGGAGATTAAGGCTAGAAAAAAGGGGATAAAGGTTGGAAATGATTGAGGAGTGTAAAATAGAAAATAAAAAATTTAGGGATATCAATTTTAGGATATAAGTGTGTAGATAACAAGTGGAAAAAAGGACACAAATATTTCAAAGCACCAATGGTCTGCCTACCCCTTTCCCAATGCACCCCTTAAGGCATGAATTTAGAGAGATTGAGACTCAATGGGTTCCTATAAGATAAAGAATGTTAATAAGTGATAAAATTTTTAAAATATTATTTGTATACATATTCCCCACTTGAATCTTATCACATTTCACATGAGTGAAACACATGATGGTGATTTGGGAATAGAATAGGATAACACATAATGTTGATGTTAAGTAAAATGTAGTAAGGAGAAATTAATATAAATGAAAGGACATAATTGAAAAACATATATCTTTAATTAACTTAATTTTGTATATAAATGAGACTATAAGAGAAGTGAAGGTGTCTAAATGTGAAGAACATTAGGTGAACCTATAAAGATTAGTGAAAAAAGTAGCAAAAAAATCTAAACTTTTAAAATATATACATATAGTAGTGGAAAATATTCTCTAAAACATCATGATTCTAGAACTTTTTAGGGTTCAAAAATTGGGCTAGTAAAAACAAAGATATGAGAAAAATAAGAAATTTGATAGTAAATGTTTAAAAGGTAAAGATTTATGAAAAGTAAGTTTAAATAGGCTAAAAAGAAAGTCATTTTCTTATTGTTTTACTTATTTTGAGAGAAAAATAGAGCTTTGAGAGACCAAACAAAAGGAAATAGAGAAAATATGGTGAGGAGATGATAGTCAAGATGAGAGGGATGCCCATTGTCTATAGTAGGTGTAACATAGGTAGGCAACCAAGAATCTCAAACGTGTTTTTGAACATTTTATTGAAATTAAGTGTTTTATAGAAATTTTTAATTTAAATAAATTCAATAAACTAGAATAAACTTGAGATAGTTACTAAAGGTAATATAATACAAAAGAGGAATGGGTTGAAAGGAATCAAAGTAATAACTATAGAAGGCATTTATTACAATCAACAAAAGGAGTCAGTAGTCTGAACACTAGGTCAACCTAGTCAACCTAGTAGGTTAAAAATTTGAATACCATACTACTAACTTAGTAGGTGTAGGGTGACTTAATTGTTTAGGTATAATACTAACTTAGTACCTCACTATTGACTTAGTAGGTTAACCCAATCTACCTAATTATTACTAAGGGGGGAAGTAAAGGTTTGACTTATTTTGTTAAGTCAACATGGTCAAAATGAGGACTATTTGGTTAACTTTGTGTTTGAGTTAGTGACTAGAATAGTATAGAAATGTGTAAGAGAGATTAAAATAGTATTAGAAAGGCCTAGAATGCCTAAGTATTAAAATGGACAAATAGGCTTAAAATAGGTTAAATTGGTCAAAATGGATAGATTAAGGTAAATTAGGTTTGTTTTTATTAAAATTTAAAAAGAGTATATTTAATTATGAGTGATATAGAGGTCTAATACATCTTTTATTGTTTAATGGTTATAGGGGCATCTGAGATTTTGGCATTTGGTGGATGAATCATGGCTTCTAGACCTTTTTTATAAATTGATAGATGAGGATCGATATAGATTAGGCACATTAGGTCTAGGAGGGATTACAGATATGTGTAGAGTCTCGTTGAGTGATGATCTTGTAGTCATGTTCCTAAGAGCCTAGGAATGATTGACTAACACTTTTATATGGGTGGTGGATGGGGATACCATAGAGGTTGGTATTACATTAGAGGGTGTCGATGTTATTCTTGGAATCCTAATAAGAGGTATTCCCATGATCATAGGGATACAAGATGAATAAGATGAGAGGTGAGCCTTCACCTTGTGGGCAACAAGATTAGATAGGATATATCCTAGGCTGAGAATTAGCCTCTTTAACATATATACAACTTATATTTTGGATATCCAAAAGGTAGTGATAGGACTTGTGACAACATGGGTGTTATGTCATAAGTTGGATGGAAAAATACCACTATATCTGATAGCTTTATGCGATTCTATTTTAGAATAGGGGAACTATATGATCTAAGTTTTGTCGTCTAGGTCTAGATCATGCATGATATGTATGGGATGCTATCCAAAGGGAAGAATACCATGGGGTTAATTATTTTACTAAGTTTTTGGATATATGAGAAGTTATTGATGTACTGACCAACTAGGTTACCCCATGTGGTCAATGATTAGTCGCTTTGGGTACAAAGGTTGTAATAGGATTAGGTAGTGTGGGCTATGTTCCATATTCCAGCACTATAAATAGTCACATGAGTATATATTGTGTGGTTTTTTTATGGGCACATCATGTCAATATGTCTAAGTTGGAGGATAGTATCATCAACATTATCATGAGCATAGATTATAGGCCAATTCACTTGGTAGATAGAGCTACATCTAGTGGCATGCATACTAAGATAGTTGGGACTCTATCATCTAGTGGCTATAATAGTGGTTCCCACTTTTTGGGTTAGACATGTGAGAGAGTTGAGTGGGAGAGGAGGAATGATACCACTAATTTCTAGACTAGAGATCAAACCACAATGTGAAAGACTATGGAATGGTTGAACATGATAACTAGTAGATAAAAAAGAGATGCATATGGATGTAGGAGTACTAGAGGTACCATATGAAAGAATGAGAAGGAGATACATAGGATCCATAGGATCAATCCAGGAGAAAGAACCCACAACAAATAACCTACAAATAATATCAGAGAATAAAATAAATTTCTCACACCTAAAAAATAGGTGATAATCCTATAAATTCTTTATATCCTTTCATTAATCTCTCATTATTTTCTCATAGATTTTAAATTATTTATAATACAAATAGTTTGTTTTATGACAACAGACTATTTTTTATGACTACAAAATAGAGAAAACAAACTATTTGTTTTCACATACTACAAACAAATATATTGTTGAGAGATTCTCAACAATATATTTGTTTGTAGTATGTGAAAACAAATAGTTTGTTTTCTCTATTTTGTAGTCATAAAAAATAGTTTGTTTTATTCTCAACAATAAAACAAATTAACCTAGGTAAATAAAATTAACCCTAGGTAATAAATAACTTACCCTATTAACCATAGGTAAGATTAAATATTCATTATTATAACACCCTCCCTTAAGTGAAACATAGGGAGACTGACATACAAATATGGGTCCCAGCTACTAGGCCTTATAATGTACCCATGTACAAACCAATAAAAATATATGAAAAATAAAGGAAGGACTTCATGGGAAATCCCCCCAAGGACAAATTCCTTCACCCCAAGCATCACTTGCAACTAAAGATAATGATGAGAATCCAAAGGTTTAGTGAAGATGTCTGCAATCTGCTCAGTTGTAGGCACAAACTCCAAAGAAAGAACTTCATCCTGAATAAGATGTCGAATGAAGTGCATGTGAATCTCAATGTGTTTTATCCACTAATGCTCAATAAGATTGTGTGAAATAACAATCACACTTTGGTTGTCACACCAAAGAGTAATAGAACCCTATTGTGTGAAGCCAAACTCTCCAAGTAACTGTCAAAGCATAAGTGTCTCCTAACTAGCTTTGACATCACCTCGATACTCAACCTCAATAGAGGACAATGCAATAGTAGTCTGCTTTTTTCATGCCCAAGAAACTATACCTAAACCAAGTGTGAAACCAAATCTTCAAGTGGACTTGTGAGTGTCAACATCACCAGCCCAATCAGATTCAGTGTATCCAACAAGTTGTGTAGAACTTTGTGGTGTGTAATGTATACCAAAGTGAGTGGTACCTTGAATGTAGTGCAAAATATGCTTGGCTACTTGCCAATGACTCTCATGAGGCTCATGTGAGAACTGAGAGACAAGGTTCATAGTAAATGTGATGTCAAGATGGGTATGAGTCAAGTACAATAGACTACCTACAAGTTACTTATACAAAGTTGGATCAATAAGAGGAGTCATACAAGTGGCAAACAACATAATACCTGATTGATATGGAGTGGGGGCAGGCTTACAATCAACCATGCCAAATAAATGAATAAGATTTGTCTCATACCTTTGCTATCCAATAGAGATGCCCTCAGAAGACTAAAAAACTTGAAGACCAAGAAAATAATGTAGAAGTCCCAGATCTGTCATATCAAACCTATCTACCAACTTGTCCTTGATGTCATGTATCAAGGAATCTAAACTACCAGTGAGGATGAGATCATCAACATACAAAACCAATATGACAAGCTCCTCACCTTGCTTCAGGTTGTATACATTGTGATCTGACTCACAATGAATAAAACTAGAACTCAAAAGAAAACTATCCATCTTCTCATACCAAGCTCTAGGAGCTTGTTTGAGGCCATAAAGAGAATGACGGAGTCTACAAATGAATGATGAGTCCTACACAATTCTTGGAGGCTGCTCCATATAGATCTCCTCATGGAGATCACCATGCAAGAAAGTACTCTTCACATCCATCTAAAAAACTGACCAAGAATGTGAAGCAGCAAGAGAGAGTACAAGATGAATAGAATCCATCTTAGCTACAGGGGCAAAGGTCTTAGAGTAATCAACCCCTTCAACCCATAAAAAACCCTTAGCTACTAATTTAGATTTGTACATATCTACTGATCAATCTACATCATATTTGGTCCTATAGACCCATTTACATTTTACAAGTTTTCTTCCTTTAAGAAGAGGGATAAGATCCCAAGTATCATTCTTCATCAATGAAGAATACTCATCATACATAGCAACATCCCACTCAGGTATACCAATGGCCTCAAAAACAACACTAGATCATCTATACAAGCTTGTCCCAAAAGAGCAACACCAAATGTCTATGAGTGAGTGTAATGAGAATTAGATGGATCACCAATGAAAGAACTAGCTACCTGTAGAGTGCTCTTTGCCAACTTGGGCAAAGGTGGTGAAGAAGATGGCTATGGTGGTTGAACAAGTGCAACATCATCATCATCAACAATAGAAATCAAATCCTCACTATCCTTAGTAGAAGGAGGGGGAGAAGAAGAACTAGATGTACACTCATGTGGAGTGGGTAGCTCATCAACCTAAACATCCCATCAAAACAACACATCATGTGTGACAAGATCAAAAAGATGGTAGGCTTTTAAATCTTCACAATAACCAACAAAAATGAGTGGTTGGCTTTTCTTCTCTAATGCTTTACATTTGTCATCAAGAACAAATGCCCATGCTTGACTCCCAAAGATGCAAAAATCTGAAATATCAGGCTTGACCCCAAACCAAGCTTCTTCTGGTGTCATATTTTGCATAGCTTTGTGAGGCATATGCTTTTGAATATAGTTTGCACAATTTACAGCTTCAGCCTAATATTATGGAACCAAATTTTTAGAGTGAATCATACAATTAGCCATCTCTTTCAATGTTTGATTCTTCCTCTCTACTACACCATTTTGTTGAGGAGTGTGTGGTATAGTGAACTGGTGTTGTATCCCATGCTCAATACAAAAATCATAGAAAGCATTACTGTCATATTCCTCCCCCATTTTCAGTGCATATCTTCTTAAGAGGAAGAGGTGATTATTTTTCAACAAAGGTTTTGAAAGACTTGAAAGTCTCAAAAACTTCACTTTTCAACTTGAGAAAATATACCCAAGTTTTATGAGTAAAATCATCAATGAATGTGAGTGCATATTTAGCCCCTAAAAACGAATGAGTTGGAAAAGTCATCAAATCACTATGAACCAACCCTAAGAGGGTGCATTTGCATGTGTGGCCTTACCAACTAGAAATGGATCCTGGTGTTTTTTACCAACTAGACAACCAAGACACACCCCATCAATACATGAGACCTTAGGAAGGCCTTTTACAAGATGTTTTGTACTCATTTGTTGCATATATCCATAACTCAAATGTCCTAATATTTCATGCCACAATTTTCTCAGATTATTACCATGTGCTATAAGTGAAGAACTAGAAGACATAAAAGACTCAAACTTATCAAAAGTATAGAGTCTTGCAGTATGGTCTATTGTACCTGTAACAACTATCTCACTAGGATCATTACATTCTCTTATTACAACATCATGTGAAGTAAAATCCATAGTTTTACCAGTACCAAAATTACATATTTGATATACAGAGAGAAGATTAGAAGAGAGTTGGGGTATAAGCAATACATTGTTAAAACATCCATCCTATTTGTCAATAGTACCAGATCCCAAAACTTCAATCTATGAGGAGTTACCCATAACAATATGTGATGTAATAAAATCTATAAGAGAAGACAATAGATCCGTAGAATGAGTAAGATGGTGAGAAGCACCTGAGTCAAAAATCCACTAATCATGACATGAAGATATAGCCCTGGCTGAAAGTGCTTTCCCTTTTCTTGCAAGAGAAGTAGAAGGAGATGGAGATGAAATGGAAATTTTGTGTTGTCTGACCGTTGCCTCTAATGCTTCCATCTTATTAAAACATCTACTTTCATCATGATTAAGAATACCACAAAAATTACATGGACCAAATGTTTTCTTCTTTTGCTTAAACGACTTTTTGGTCTTAGTAGATTTAGAATGATGAGGTGTTTGGGTGGTGGACTCTGGAGGGTTATTTGAAGGTGCTTGCTTTTGTTTAGACTTAGGTGAAGGTTTTTCTTTAGAAGAATTAGCAACTAGAGCATGACTAGGACCAGGTAGAGCATCTAAGGCCATTAATTTTGTTTGCTCCCTAGTCAATCTTTCACAAAAAACTTCAAAGGAAGGCCATTTGAATTCATCACCTAATGTATCCATCATAGTATAAAAAGTAAAGGAAAAAACACTATATGGTCCTTTAAACTTTGAAAAAATCATGAAAATACACTCCTTATCACTTTTATCCTTGTCACCATCTTTCAACTGTGACCTTATAAATTTGAATTTTGCTAAGAATTCATCTATTAAAGGGAAATCTGATGGAGAGAGAGTACTCAATTTTGCATCTAATTGCAAAATTTTAAACTCATTAACTTTGCCAAATAGGTTTTTAAATTTTTTCCATACCTTTTTTGGTGTAGTAGCATGTGCAATGTGAAATTCAAGATTATCTGAGACGTTGAGACAAATCAATCCAAGAGCCTCATCCTGCTTACAACCATATGCATATTTGTCTTTTTTAGTGGTGAATGCTGCAAGTGTTGTTTCAGAAAAAATTCTCCATAAGCCCTTTCATTGCAGGAGTTGTTGCATTTTTGGGTTCCAAATAGGGTAATTTTTATAATTTAGGGGTTCAAACAATCGGGATTCCATTCTCGAGGAAGACGATGAAGTTGACAAGAAAAACCTAGACATTCATTTTTCCTCAAAACACCCCTCCCGTTACAATTTAACGTCTCCTGATGAAAAAAAAATTAGCCTTAGCTTATACAAAAGTTAAAAAATTGGATTTATGCAAAAAAAATCTAGGGGAATTTGACCCCAAGACTTCCTCCCTACAAATTTTTAACAAAATACCTCTAGCCACTTTAACAAAGTCAAATTTGTACTTTTAGAGCTAGAGACTTGCATTTAAAACACTAGAATTAAGAAATTAATAAAAAATAAGCCAAAATGACTCACACGTGTGAGATAAATGTTGAATAATATTTGTCTTTATCATAATTAATCTCTTGTTCTAGCAAGGCGTGGTGATCAGGGAAATTTTTGAGAAATTTGTAAACACAGGCCAAGGAAAACACCTCTCAGCAAATGTAGAATTGGCTCCACTGGATCTGCCCAAAGGACTATATGGCCTAGTCTAAATCCATCCTTCTTAGCTGGAAATGAAATCCTGATAAGTCTTATAACACATAAAATTATCATATTTTGATTTTATGCAATATAAGGCATTCAAAATGGATGAAACCGTACGGCTATGCTGCAGACTAAAAATAGTTTTTTAAATTCCTATTGTAACCTTCCAAAACATAGTACATCCTAGTTCAAATATATACTAATTTATATGGAATGAAAGCTAGCACAGTCATCTTTCACAAATAGGTCTCAGATTTAAAAAAAGGTGACCATACGATCTGCCACATCAGAAAAATGTATAGGCACTGCAGTCTGCCAAAAGGAACCAGTCAGCCATTTTTTGAATAAAAGAGCTATATGGCTAGCATGAAATAAAAAAATTCAAGTTGAAATGGATTCCTAACTTGATTTTATATTCCCCTATGAAAAAAATTCTGATTTTGGAAATCTGTACGGTCATTAATGAGCATAAAGTATAGAATTTTCCAAAAAAAACTTATAAACAAGAACCAAAATTTGAGAGAATAACAAATATATGTAACACATCAATAAAATAATGTTTTTGAATGTGTTAATAGATGAAAATTTATGAAAAATTTTTAGGGAAGAGGATCTTCAACTAGAACTCCAAGTTCTGATACCATGAAAGAATGAGCAGGAGATACACAGGATCCATAGGATCAATCTAGGGGAAAGAACCCACAACAAATAACCTACAAATAATATTAGAGAATAAAATAAATTTATCACACCTAAAAAATAGGTGATAATCCTATAAATTCTCTATATTCTCTCATTAATCTCTTGTTATTTTCTCATAGATTGTAAAGTATTTATAATACAAATAGTTTGTTTTATGACAACAAACTATTTGTTGTGATTACAAAATAGAGAAAACAAACTATTTGTTTTCACATACTATGAACAAATATATTGTTGAAAGATTCTCAACAATAAAAAAAATTAACATAGGTAAATAAAATTAACCGTAGGTAATAAAAAACTTACCCTATTAACCTTAGGTAAGATTAAATATTCATTATTCTAACACCATAGCTAGCACCATAATAGGAGTGATTACCATTATGAATATTCCAATAATGAGAGAGAGCATAGAGGATAGTCAACCCATATGACCCATTAGTTAACCTAAGATAGAGTTAGGTGATAGAGGTACCATTGAGGCATAGATTGAGATAGGCATGGGTGGTGACCATAGGATTTGTATTGATTGGGTAGCATCCCAGAAATGAGGTAATAAAATGATGAGATGATGGAGAGATCATGATTTATGATCATGTATATGGGGAAACAATGATAAGCGACACTCAGATATGTAATAAATGATTAAATTTACATAAGTATTTTAAGATAGATTATAGATATAGAGATTATGAGATATAATGATCTAATATCTATTTGGTTTGAATTTTACAAATATTATGGAGGAGGAGACCATATGGGGATCCATGGTGAGGGGAGTACTCCATGAGATATTCAATGAGAAAATCATGCCATACAACCCTACTACACTAGATGATCCTATGATACTATTTATCCCAACTCAGGAGAGCTGATTCAAACTAGCAAGAGAGGTTGTGAGGTGAGCAAAAGTAAATAAGGATGAGAAAAAACCACTATTAGAGGTGGGAACTAGAGACACTTAGGCATGGTAGGCATTAGCTCAAGAGATATCTATGCATATGGCTACCATCACTCAGCTAGCATAGGTATAGACCTAGGTGGCCAATCTATAAGGATAGGTGATTAGTTTGAGATCTTAGATAGCCTATTTCTAGTGTAATATTTGGAGGAAACTATCTGAGGCATCTATGGGTAGCATGGATAGGCCATGAGATAAATATAATAGAGCCAAACCTTAGAGTTAGAATGATGTATATTTGTATACTTTATATCAAAAACACATGATATATATAGATATCACATGTTGACAATTAGATGTTAATCTTATGTGTTTGTATCATGGTTTTGGTTTTGGATGCATAGATATATTATTTGAATCACATGTAATTATATTTTATTATATATGTTATAGGAAATATATATGTTGTGGTTTGTTTTTCTAGCATTATGTAAGACACATGCATGGTTAAAAATAAATAGGCAAAAAAGATGTGGATAAATATAATCAATCAAAAATAAATGTACTACACACTATTTGATGTTTGGAAATGTGTAATAATAAGAAAATGACCAAGTATAATAAATTAAGACTGGCAAACAAGCTGACAAAAAGTTTGTTTTTAGACCAAGATAAAGTTTGGTATCAAATTAAAACAAGTAAAATCATATTAAGTCACACTAGGAAGTATGAAAATAATGTAATAAACTGCAATTTTAAAGAAAAACTAGTATAAAAACAAATAAATTAAATCAATTAATCATACTAAATTATGTTGGGAAGTATAAAAGATAAACAAAATTGGCAACATTGGTCTTAAATTAATCACACTAATTCAAGTTGGGAAGTATGAAAAATTCAATAAATGGTTGGATTCTTACATGCAATCAAAAAATAGGAAGATAAAAGTGAAAGAGTAATGAAATAAGCATAAAACATACTAAATCAAGATGGGAAGCATGTCAATGATGTGTAACTTTATGATCAATCACATCTTATCTTATATTTGACACGTAATTTTTTTGTAACTTAAATTATTAGAAAATTTTGTAAGGAAGGCAAGGTCCTATTCATGGTCTTACATTATAACTCATAAAGGGATGTTGGTAATAGGAATGTGAAATTTTGGTAATTTTTCAGGAAGGCCAATTCTTATCCATGGTATTATAAGGTAACTCATAAATGGAATCCATAGGGGAGTGATAAGTGAACAAAGCAATATTTATCAAGGGGAAATATTAGGATTATATGAAGTTAAAAGGGTAATGTCAAAATAATAATGTAAGCATCTTATGAGAAGACCTTAGGATACATGAGGCATACTAAGGATATGAGAAGATACTAAGTGACTAGTGACCATCAATATATA
The DNA here is from genome assembly GCA_037957365.1 of Torreya grandis. Lineage (NCBI taxonomy): Eukaryota > Viridiplantae > Streptophyta > Pinopsida > Cupressales > Taxaceae > Torreya > Torreya grandis. Next base: position 977,966 of record JARHVA010001541.1, on the reverse strand, counting down.
AAAGAAACATGTTTGTTATAGACATAACGCTGTGTAGGCAAATAAGCATATTACTAAGATTAACTCATGAAGGTAGATTTTGAACAAGAAATGTAAAATGGACCTACCTTCCCATGATGTGTTCCCTATTCCACAGGACCCCTTATAGAGAATTCGATATACTAAAAATATTGGGTACTTACATGAGAAAGTAGGTAGCACTAAAAGATTTTTTTATTCTCCTTTTCTAATCTACTAACCTACCACACCCCAATGGACATTGACTCTATCATGAGGCCAACTATGGAGTTTGAGCTTCAATTAGAAAAAGGATAAGTACTTAAAATCATGTCTTTTAGTGTAATTTGACTTTTGAGAATTTTGAATGTTGCCTTTTGGATCATTCCCTTTTGTTAAATGATTTGGATTTTGACTATTTTTATATACTTTAAGATTCCTCCTCCATACAAACAAGATTGACTAGGACAATTAGGATTAATAATGAACTAACATGTTATCTCAAGTCTCAACCATGTATATGTTTAGTTTGTGAAATAGAATAAAGGGGACAGAAAGGATATCCAAAGTGGACTGATAAAGAAGGAATGACTAAAGGGAACAAATTTTACATAATCAAGTCACAATAACAATTATTTGTGTTTAAAGAGATAAGATAGCAAACAATCATGAAAATAAAATAAGGGAGTCTTTAAGAAATAAAATCAAGAATAAGAATAAAGAAGTGATAAATAAGACATCCATAAGGAAACATCCAAGCCATTATAAATATTATGGTATGGCAAATCAAAGTCATCATGTAAAATAAATAAGAATTTGACACAATGTCAAATGATATAACAAATAGATAAAGATAAAGTTGGATCACACATCCAAATAAAATTAGAATGTAAGATCACCATGCATTTGATCATAAATCCTAATATATTTATCCACACACATTATCTAAAAACATCTAAATAATTCTCTATGAAGTTGAATGTGAATTGTAGCTAATATCTCATCTATTTTTAACAAAAATTGGGAAAATACTTCATTTCTAATCTCCTCAATAGAAAAAGTAAGAATTTTTGATGAATCATGTTGAGAAGGGATATCATTAAATAAATGTTCAATAAAATGCATATGAATGGACTTTATAGGAGATGAAGGGATCATCAGTGGGGAAAGATCTATAGGTGATGGAATCATAGGTGGAGAAGGATCCATAGGTTACGGGAGTCCACAGGTAAGGGATTAATGGGTGGAGGAATAACATGTGAAGAAGGGACCATAAGAGGAGGTGGAACCATAGGGGAAGAAAGGGGAGCCTTCTTGTGGGGACGATTTATGGGAGGAATGGTAAAAGTTGTGGGAATAGTTAAAATATGATATTTAAGATGTTTCTAATAGTTGTGGCAATGATCGATGTGATGGGTGTCACATTGGTGCCAAAGATAATACACCTCTCCATACTTAGGAATATACTCAGGGAACCTTTAGGGGAGGTATAACATTGTTTTAGGATTAAAGGGTAGTAGGATGTAAAGTGTCAATATATTATCACAACTTCTAACAATGCATGGATGAGTGAGTATTTGTGTCATTAAAGAAACATATATGCTTGTGAGTAATCTTATTAGGTATACTTATATGAGGAAGAGTAATATAAATAAAAGGAACTTAAGAAGGATCATCAACCCATTTAGTGGTAAATGGAGCCATCTATGGTAAATGAAGCAAACCATCACCAAGAAAAGGTGGTACTAGTGAAAACTAGGGCAAGGCTTGATAATAAGAATGATAGGATCGAAAGAAAAAATAGACTCAGCTAAAGTAGGTATAGGGATAAGATCTAAACTAGGCTCTACTAAGGGAGGGTAGGGTCTACATAAGGCTAAAGGAGATTTATACACATCTCAAGGATAAGTAGGCTAAGAGGTCATGGTACATAGAAAAGTGATATGGCCAAATCATAGCATGATCCATAAGCATACTCCTACAAGGTTCTTCATAAATTATAAGTGTCTACACCATCTCTACCCTACAATACATAGGAAGAATGCTTAAATTAAGAATGACATATGATGGAATATAGAAAGAGATACTAAAATACTGAAGTAAAGAGGAATGATAATGGATAATTGTAGCATCAAGAGCATGAACAAGACCTCCTAAGAATGGATCATTTAAGGTATAACCATCATCGTAAACAAGTGTGTGAACATAAATAATGTAGGTAGGTATAACATTATTATCTGATGAGGTGTGATGAATGGAATTTTGTGTCTTAGTTAAGATAATGGGGATGTCATCATAAGGTGTCTCATCAGGCTCATCATCATCATAATCTAAAAAGTTAGGGGGGATATTCCTAATGAGTTTAGGATGACCATTATAACCTCAAGGGGAATTGATGGGAAAGTTAAATAATTGAGAATCATTAAATGGAGTACTTGGAAAGGGTTCAAGGGTAAAAATATTGAATATACCCTGATCTTAGAATTGTTCAAAATTCCAAGGGTTAGTGTCACCTTGAATCCTATAGATGGCTCCATTATGAAGGAACTTAATGCATTGGTAAGTGGAAGAAGTAATTGTTATCATACGGTGAGTCCATAGCCTACCAAGCATGATGTTTTAAGATAAAAGAATGTTAAATATCATCACCTTCACATGAATGATGATAGGTGGGATAGTAATGGGGAGCCACACACAACCTAAAGGAGGCATTTTCCTTCAATCACAACCTTGACATGTGTTGTGTGTGGACTTAATATTGCATTTATAATATTAAGGGTTTTGATAAAATTATGAGAGGAAACACAAGTGATAGAATCTTTGTCAATAAAGTCATGCTTAACTTGGATATCACTAATTTAGGCACTAATGAATAGAGAAGATCATCCACATGAAACAAAATCTCATCGAGAATCATGAATGCAATGGGAAATTTAAGGGAAAGAGAAGTATCCATTATTTTTTCAACATGTATGGACATCTCTTCATATTGTTTTAATATGTTATCTTTAGATTTAGATAAGGTTATTTCACATCCTACTATCGGAGGATGAGGGATTTTCATTTTGAATAAAAGATGCATAATATGGTTTTGATGACATGGAGAGGTCCTCATTAACTTGAGAAATGGAATTTTGGATGGTAGATTAGTGAGTTCCATATTAAGACCCCACTCATCATAACCCATAAGAAGATTATTAGAAAGAGGTGCATAGTGTTGAAGGAGTCCTCACAAGGAGGAGCCGAAGTGAATTGGGATTTATGTTGATAAGAGGTAAAAGGTTTAGTAATATGACAAGTTTGTAAATTATGTTGAGAAGATGAAGTAGTTGATGTAGGTTGGTTTTGAGAAGTGCTAGAATAATCATTGATAGAATTTTGAGTATCATTAATATTAGGTAAAGAAGATGGAGGGATGGTAGAAATAGAATGGGAAGTGTTATCTAAGGGTAGAGTTGGAATTAGTTCATCAAAATTTATAAGTTCATATTTCCCCAACTCATTTAAATAATTTGGATAAGAATCTTGGATAACATGAAATGTGTGAGATAATGGACATGTGTAAATAGGTTGAATATTAATGAAATCAGCCACCCTTTGCATATTAGTCATATTAACCACATTCTCTTCAAGAGTTGGGTCAATAAGACTATCAACATAATTAGTGAAAGGGATGGCTTGTCTCGGGTGTCTTGGTAATTCTAAAGAGGATCTTTATAGATGGCTAAATGAGCATTATCTTGATTTAAAGCTTGATATTTAGTATTTATTTCATAGGATTTGAATGCAATGTCATAGGCTTGTTGGCATTTCCAAATGATAGAATCACGGTCAAAATTGAGACCAAGAAGAAAATACATAACCAAATTATGAAGATGCCTATAGGTCTCATGAGAATGCCCCCAACTAGCATACAACCAACAAAATTTATTGGGATCATACCAATATTTCATAAGACGAGTGTGATCAAGTTATCATGGGAAAGGACTAGGTAGACATTTTAGTAATTCTAATGAGGATAAAGGTTTGTGAACATTGGTGCTAGTAGGTAAAGTTAAATGAGGATTGGTAAATTATTCAGAATGGGGAGTTGGTTTTAAAGATTGGCTAAGAACAACAACTTGAATAGTGTGAATGGTATTATTAGAGTCTGTGACACCATCATTGGTAGTATGATGATTCTTGTTTTTGATTAACAAATGAGGACTCATAAAATGTTAGGGTGGATTAAATTGATGCATAAGGAAATATTGACATTTATCTTGGTCAATATCCTCCTCTAAGGTATGTGTAGAGAGTGTTAGTACTTGATGTTGTAATTTGGGTAAAAGAGCATTGGTAAAGAGATGGAAAAGGCTATTGTTAACCAAATTTGACCCTATAGGTCAAATTGGAACCCCTATAGGAAAAACCTTAATCTTTACAGGCTTATTATGGGTATAATTTTATGTCATGAGGTGTATTATAGGTTAATTGAAGTCATTTAATGTTATATTAGCCTTGGTCCTTAGTCATTTTAGTCCTTATATCATTTTGAGTCATTTGGGGTCAAAAAAGAGGCATTTAATGACTTGTACAGCTTCTTAGGAAAATGTGGAGGTTTAAAAAGTTTGTCATGTTTCATGAGTCCTATTATGTCTTAGGTATCTATTTATAAATGAAAGTGGTAGGTGATTCAGAAGAGAGAGATGTTTTCTTGGGAAAAGAGAAGAGTTTGGCACTTGTACAAACTATGGGGAAGTGTGCCACATGGGATAAGGTCATGGAATGACTCTTAAAATTCTTTATAACCACATAAGTTCTTTATATGCTTTGTAAGAGATAAAAATTTACCACAACCATAATAATCCTTTCTCACCCTTCTAGGCACACAAAACCAGTCTTTAGGTTTGTACTTGGTATAGATAGTTGGTTAACTTCCAAGTCAAATGATTTTAATAGGTGGTAGTAAACTTAGATATCTCCATGAAAATAAAACTATTTATAATATTGGTCAACCATGATTTATGAGCCATCCTTTGCAAGCTGACTATTTTTTTTTACCTGCTAATCTTGTACCCTATAAGTTTTGATCCATTTTGGATAAGTCCATATAAACAAATTTCTTAGGTTGATTACAGATGATTTTTTATTCCTTCTATAATTATTCATATTCTTGGTTTCACATTTCAAGGTGTTTTTATGATCAAATCATCTCAATCTTTAAGACTGCTTTCATTTGGGATGGCATGCCTTCTTTTCACCATTTTTAGGTATTCATGCTTTAACAATGGCTTCAGAGGGTTGTGATGGGTATATTTATATGTTATAAAATTTCACTTGATCCCCCTTTACCTTTCAATATCATTATTCAAGGCAATGTTTTATGAGGGTGCAGTCATGAACACCATATAGTCAACTTTTGCTTGAATGATGAAGCACATGTCTGGAGCCTATATAACATGTTAATAAAGGCATGATGAATTTGAAAAAGTTTTTAAACATATTATTTAATAATTAGGTACTGGAATGAGTTTTAAAGTGAGCAAGGGACTATGACAGTCAACCAATATAGTCACTCACATCACCTTCTACCATTAATTTCAACTATAGTTGCCTACAAGAAAGTAAACATTGTCATGAGGGGTGTTATATTTTTTACATATTTACAAAATCATAATTCTTAATTTAGATACATTAAGGGGAAATAAACTAGCTATAAAGGTATATTTCATGAATATGGTTCATATATCATGATTCATTGCTTACATACAACACATTATGCACCTACAGGTGCCTCTTTAGAAGCCAACTATGTTAAAAGGATAATTTTTAGTTGAGAAATGTTTTTAAAATGGAAACTGTATATTTTAAACTTTTTAAAAAGGTAAAATAACTATTTAAACTCACAAGATCATGCAACTGCTTAACGGTGCCTGTATACTACAATGCCCACCTATAGGTGTTCCTAGCAGAGGATAAGAAACTTTCAATGGGGGAATTTGGAAGATGACAAAGAATTATTTGAATTTATATTGTATTTCTTTATAAAATAATATCTCCTTGAGGTGTTAAATTGGAAAATGATAGTAGAGGAACCTTACAAAGATAATGACTGTAAACTCTAGGATAAAATCCCTAAAAAAGCAAAATGAAGATCTAGGTGTGTTTTGGGAATATTATATAATAAGTTTGAAATAAATTTCAAGGCATCCTAATGTATTTTTATTGTATCCCTATCATATTACAATATCCCTGCAAAGAATGAGGTTAGGAGGATCAATAGAGATTAGCTGTTGAGAGGCTCAAACTTATCAATTTATGCATTGAAAATAAGAAGTAAAAACTGTTGACCAAATTTGACTTATAGTCAAATAGGGTCAACCCAAAAATTTCTTAAAAATATACAGGTTTCCATATTTCCCTTGGGTGTGTCATGTTAGTCTATCATCTTACCTAGCCTTGTCCTAGTCCTGGTCTAAGCCCATCTCCCTTGAAATTGCCTAGTCAACCAAAGTTAAAGTTGGTTAACCTTAGTAAAACATTTTAAAATGTCCAATTTATCTTTAAAATTTCCTAAGGTGGTCACTTAGATGTATTAATTTTTCCCTAGGTCATAAATTGGTCACTTTCTAGTTCTCATATGCAAAAAAGGTCTTTTGACCACACTTTTAGAATAATAAATGACTTATACGGATGGGTTAAGTAATAATATTTGTCATAAATGTGATTTTAAACATGGATGATTTTAGGATATGTTAGGATTTGTTACGTGTTAGTTCAAGTAGCTATGTGCAGAAATGGAGATTTTCTCCTTGATTTTAGGCTTTTTTAGGCACTTGTATAGACTAGTTGAGTTCACCTCTGGCTAAAAACATGGTTAAAGTACCTATTAAACTACATAGACTAATTTAAATGCTTTGTGTGATGATAATATGTCAAAAATTTTAGTTGCATCTTCCATTTCTTCCATTTTATCCTTGCAAGTCAAGAAAGGTCATTTTGAAAGGCTTCGTGTAGGTCATACAATTAGATTTAGAAAATATATTTTTTGGGAATGAAAGGGATATAAGTTTACCTAAAATTAATAACATTAAGTTTAATTTTATGGATTTTCCTTTATGAACCATTGTTAAAACCTCAAGTAGCTTTTTATGCACTTGCATCCATGAGGGGGTTACTATTTGTACTTGTTTTAGATTTACTTTCTTTGGTTTGATGGATTTTTTTATGTGTTTTTAAATTATTTAAAATACATTTATACAATTATATTGGTTTTAGAAAGCTCAAGTTCCTAAGAAATCCTCTTCTAGGCTTGTGTATGCTTGCAGACTAGTCCTTTCACACTTACAGTCATCTTAGTTGCCTTGAAAGTGATTTTCACATGGAAAAAAGTGTTTTTATGTTTATTTTGAAATTTTACTAATGTAGGTTATCTTTTGAAATATATATATTGCATTTGAAGGTGTTAGAAGCCCTCTAACAAACCTTTCTTGCTCATTTTCATTCTCACTGCCTTACATCTCAAAATTGACCATCTATAGGCCTCTGTTGACATCATCCTCATGTGTGGAGATGTTAAAATGTATTAAAACTAATTATAATTACCAAATAAGCATTAACATGCCCAAGGGAGATATATAAGGTCCACTTTCATTAAGATTTTCATATTTTTCATATTTAGTTCAATGTTGGTGTGTTGATATCCACCTACAACTGATTTAACAAGGGTCAAAGAGCCACTTTGAAGTACTTGGAAAGTTTTAAAACTTATATTGAGAAAATTCATATAGTATAGGGGATCTTATTTTTTATTTTAAGTTATAATATGATCAAAAAGTTGGAAAGTCCTTCTCAAGGCCAAGACTAGGTTTTTGGGATCAAATCCCTAAAAATACAAAATAGAGGCCCATAGAGGTTTTGGGATTATCATATGAAATTTTACATGATATATTTTAGAATTATAATGGTTTGTAATTATATACCATATCATATATTAGGTATATTTCAAGTATGAAAGGTAGAGGTTGAAGGAAAGTTGGTTTTCTTAAGCCCCAAAAGTACCTCTGAACACACTAAAAGACCTCAATGGTGTTTACAGGCATATAAGGGAGAAATGATATTTTGAAATCTTGAGAAGCATATTGAAGTGAACTAAAAGAATTTAATGGAAAATATAACATGATATGAAAAGTTTAAACCATTCATCTCATGAAAATGGCAGTTTGTGCTTTGACTCCTCATGCACCTACAACCCTATATAGACTGAGATAGGGTGACCTACAACTGAGCATAGAACAAGATTGCAATAAAGTGTTTACGTGGAGTTTTAGTATAGTCAAGGTGAAAAAAAGCTTTAAATCATATTTTATGACATTGGAGAGTATAAAAATAGTTTATAGGCACTTTTATAGGGTATATGGAGCCAATGACACCTATAAGTGTCCCCTCTCTTGAAAACCTTTAGCATACAGTGTACTGTGAGTATCCCAGTCAGGACCTAGGCATTTAGATGGTGTTGATTTGAGTATTTAAAATTTAAATAAAAGTATAAGTAGTGTCTTATGATTAACTACATAAAATTAAGGTCCACACACATTTGAAACAAGCCTAGAAAGAGTCATCACAACATACAATAGAGTGTAAATGAGAGGATTGTCTTAGTCATTAGGGATGAAGATATAGTCATGAGTTAGAGGTAGGAATAAAGGTTTATAATTTTAATGTAGTTTTTATAACTCTTTAAACCATTACAAATTAATAAATAACACAAACAAATCCTTTAAGAACCAAGGAAGCCCTCCCATAGTCAGCTATGGAGGATTGAGACAGACATGAGTAGTTTGCTCAGTGTGGGTATGTATTGGGTGTCATATAGTAGATGGATGATGAAATGGATTGAATAAATTAATAAAAATTATTTAATATACTAATTAAATCTCATATATGAAGAAATAAACAATCAAAAGGCTCCCATTTTCATCAAACATAGTCATCATACCATCCCTGCAGACAGTGTACACTCCAAAAGTCTATCTGAGATATTGCATAGGTTAGTGGTATAAATAATCTCACTAGGTTATAAAATTTGGTACAAGGAATCCTTGATATTTTAAAAATATTATCCAATTGTTTTTTTTGGGATCAACAAGACAATACGCCTCTATTTTTCTTATAGGTAATGCACTCTTCATATGCATAAAACCCTACAAGTGTCAAGAAATGAGCTTAAACATGAACCAAAAAGTGTGAATACCTTTACAAAAGGTTTTATAATATTTGAAACACTTAAAAAAACTTTATAAACCTTCATAGTATCTTTTAAATAAAATGAGAGGCTCTGAGAAACAAAGGTTACAGTCATACGTGAAGGAAACCCTTAGGCCTAGAAGCCAAGTTTAGGGTCATATGCATCATCAACCTTGTCAAAGATTTACACTTGGATAATTCATGATTTTATAGGTATATTGGAGTTTTTGAAGCTATCAGGAGGTAGGGGAAACTATTGGAGAGTTAGGTTGACTCTTAAGTTATAGGCAACCTTGTCAAACAAGGTTTAGACCTAAGGTAGATTGGTATGTTAGTTGCACTTGTAACATAAAATGATCATATTAGTTGTGTGAAAAATGTTTTTTGGGACCCATCAGAGGTTATTAAACCTTAATTTTATATAAAGGATTATAAATAAGCCATTTTTGGCTTGAAAGGCACATAAACCCTCATAAGATTATAGGAAAAGGACTTGAGTGACTATTTCAAATGATTAAAACTTTCATGACATTTTTCATGGGACCTAAAGGTATTGTAGATGATGAAAAGGGTCTCTAATATGCCTTTAGTGTAATTTTTATAGGATTTTAACATCTATTCTTTATGAACAAATGCTAAGAGTCCAAACCACTTCAAAACCCTTGAAACCCCTTCTCAAGGACTTGATGGAAAATATGAGGAAAATGAGGAATCTAGATGAGGTGGAAAGGCCATGAAAGTGACTTGAAGATTTAGAGGACTCCCTAGAGACTTAGCTCATGCCAATTTGTTGTACTACACCTATACAGATGGTGAAAAATAAGGCTTATTTTGGCAATTTTCTATGTTTGGTAGGCATGGAGAAATTTCAAGAGACCAAATCACTTTTAGGAGATATGTTAGGAATTTTTATAATTCCTCATGTCCATTTGATCAACTATCTCAGATCCTAATCTTATTTTTGACCTCTTTCATTTCAGCTAGTCTAGTGGGTAGATAGTGAACACTTAGGGAAAAGTGGTGAGACTTCATTTGGAAAGACTTTTAAGGCCTATTTGATGAAACTTATGATATGGAAACTCTAGAAACATGTCATCCCTCATTTTTCATAGATCATATTGCAAAATTGGGAAGGTTTTGGGTGCCAAGTGTGAGGAGTTCATGGAAAGGAGTCATTTTAAGACTGACATGGATGATTGTGCATGGCCAAAATGATAGGAATGATCGGAGGATAATACAATGCATGTGAGTTATTTTTATTAACTCCTCCTAGTTAGACCCATCATTAGACCTAAAATAATTTGAAATGATAATTCAATTTTGGAAGACAAATCATGAGGGGTAGTTTTCTATACAAAGAAGGAAGTTTTTAGCCCACTTTGCAAGAGTTGGAGGTTTTGAGATGACACTTTTAGCTATTGAAATTACATGTATTAACCAATATATCTCTTACATGCATAAATAATTGATATCTTTAGTTGGTACAAGTTTCTCTATGACTCTTGAACTCCCTTTCTCTCTCTTCTCACATCTTCTATAAATTTAGCCTTTTTGGCTATTATATGGATCTCTCCACTATGATATGACAAATCTGTTTCTATACGATTTCACTTTCACATTCAAAGAGAGAATAAGAAACTAAAATAAATGGTCTAAGGCTTGTATGTACCTGGATGTAGTCGTGCACACCATTTTTAGACATCGTGAGAACTCCTCTTTGGTTGTGGAGGATGACACCTGTAACAAAAAGAGACTTGGACAAAGAAGGCATTAGATGAGGAGATGGTGGGCTGCCAAGTGAAAGCTCGATCCCAGAAGTATGAAGACTTACTTGAGGGATGTCAACCCACTGACTGATAAAAGTAATGTTTGATAAAAGACTTAATGATAAAAGACTGAAATGATTAAAAATTGAAAAGGAAATAAAAAGCAAATGCGTACCTGATATGCAGCAATCTGCTTGGTCACAGTCACCATCATCGGTGGTCCTACCGGCATTGGTTGGTTAAGGTCTACCGACGTCGGTTAGTCTGCCGAAGTCGGTGGGGGTAGTGGTCTCTTCGGCTGGCGTCGGTCTGGGCAGTAGTCTTTGGACAAGGTCTAGTTGAGTTTGGATGGGTTTATGGTCTGTGGACGGGTTTGAGAAGGATTTTGGGTCTGGGTAAGGGTCTGAGAAGGGCTATGGGTCTTGTTGAATGGTCTGAGAGTCTGTGCAAAGGTCTGGGGCAATGGACAGAATGTCAAAAAGAGATAGAGGAGGCCAACAGGGAGATAAGGATCTGGGTCTAGTCTAGAAGTGCTGAATGGGAGCTAACAGCTAATACATTTCTAGATTATTGAAATGAAATAAAGAAACATTCTTAGCTCATACCTACTGAAGAAGAAATGTTGCTGATGGGTTGTACCTATTGCTGGTGCTACTAGTGTGAAGGCCCTGTTGCTGGTGGAAGTTGATGCAGAGTACCTGTTGTTGCTGTAGCTGGTGTAAAAGCCTGTTGTGTGTCCCTGAGAGAGAGAGTGAGAGGTTTGACAAAAAGATTGGCTGATTGATTGATCAGATTGTAAGATTCAAGAGTTGGATGAAGAACAGGGGTGAAGGGGGATAATGGATGCAGAAAACCATTATGAAGGAAACCAACGCTGGTAATACCACTGATGTCGGTTGATAGTTGACCGACATCAGTGGTTGAAAGGCAAGAAAAAGGCTAAAAATAGCCTTTCGTCCATTTTCCCAACTGCCAGGTTTAAGTGGCAGGGTAAGAAATGGTCAAGAGGGGTTAAATGGGTGCGAGGATGAGGAATAGGTCATAAATGGGCCATGGGGGGATGAAGGGAATCCAAAGAAGGGCATCCTAGGGTGGTGAGGTGGCAAGGGAGAGAGAATTATTAACTTAAAATAAGATAATTATTTCAAATTAATAAGACATAGGTTAGGAGTGGTTAAGAGGACCAAGGGGGAGAGAAGGGGAGGATGACCAAGGGAGTAGACACGATTTCGATGTCTACATTTGCCCCTTTTTGTCTTGTTGGTTGTTCTTGATGAACTGCAAGACAAAAATAGGAGTTGATTGCCCCAAGTATGGGATGAGGTTGATTTCATCTTGTTGGTTGTTCAAGTGAACTGCAAGACAAAAATAGGAGGGTTGGTTGCCCTGATTATGGATGAGGTATTCCCCCTTAAAGAAGGGGTCGAGGGAAGGAAACCTGGAATCAGGTACCAATTTGACAGAGAGTGGATGAAAAAAGGGTGAGTGTGAATGATGTAATAGTTGTGATTGCACGTATACCACTACATGAGATGGTCAGGTCAAATTATCACAATTCAAGGGTCGAGGAGTGCCAAAATTGAAGTAACTGGGCCCCAGCATTTGGTCGTAGCTGATCGGGTTATTCAATCTAAGCTGAAGCTCCAATGGTTGTCATGTTCTAGGTATCCCAGGCTCAGGAAGTGCTCCTAGAAACATGAAAATGTCACAAGTAGTGGGGATCAACTGGCTTGTGATCCTATACTTGTGAGGGCCAAAAATAGTCTACGCACAATTTTGCTAACCAGTCGTGGGGTAGCATACATGCAAAAACAACTAAGGCAATGTTTGTCTTGGAAGTGGTTAGGGTCGGAGGAGATAGGCATGATCCCCAAAGTGGTTGGTCGAGACGATGCTGAGATAGATAATTGGTTGAATGAATGGATGGATGAAAGAAAGTGGCCAAGCTAACCTCAGAACATTGAGTGCTACCTACATAGCCCCTGTGGTTAGGGCCTCAGGCCAATGTAGTTCTCCTAAAAGGGGAGGAAGAGGGTCAAAGGTATGGATTGGTCTTGGTCAAGGTCAAGGTCATGGTCAAAGTTCAAAAGATTGGTCAAAGGAAAGAATGGTTTGTCCATCAAGGAGATGAACAAATGAGGGTGGTCGAGCTAACCCCAGAAGACAGTCATGTCATCTGAGTGCTACCTACATAGCCCTGGTCGTAGGGCCTCAGACCAATGTAGTTTAGATGAATGGGAAAAATGGTTGATGATTGGTCTTGGTCATGGTCAAATGATGAGAATAAGATGATGTTCCAGCCTTTTCCATATTATGTGATGGTGTATTATGCAACATTGGTCGAGTGGTCTTTCATCCCTAGCAATTTTCCATATTCATGATGGATGTATGCTAAAAATGAATTGAGGTCTATTTATGCTTCATCAAGTATTGGTTTATGCTTAACGTAAATTGTGTTAGGTCAATAGTTTCCATGTGTATTGGTGTCCATAGAAACTATGTGAAATGGACTAGGTCATGCCATTAGTCTGAAAATGTTTTGGTTGGTTTGGTTTGGGTTTGGTTGGATAGATAATGATTGGGTTGAATGCGTGACCAAAGTGTGACAAAAAGTGAAAGGCAAATTTCTCTTTCATTGAAAAGGACTAGAATGATGGCATGGATAAGGGTTGTTAGAACAAAAGACCTGTTCATGCATTACATCCTTGATTAGTGGTTGTGTTAGAGAAGCAATCAAATCACTTGACGTTAAGTGAGCTCGAAATCCCTTGAGTATGCAGGGTTGATAGGTTTGATTATGTGAGATGGATGGAAGGGGGAACCCTTTTTGGTAGGAACAACTTTGCCCCTTTTATAGGTGACCCCGAGAATGACTATAGACAAGTCCATGACTCTAAAGTTTTGTCAGTCAATTTTTTTTTTGAAGGCAGACTGATCGATGTGGGGAGCCTGCGATGGGATGTTGTTTTGCTTTGTGGTCATGTCGTGAAGCTGATCGATGCGGGAAGCTTCAGAGATAGTGCTATGTATGAAGCAAAATTTATGCATAGCCATCCTTCAAGGGAGTGGTCTATATTCTGCTTTTGTATGCTTTTGATATGACTTTGGCCTAGCTGTCCTTCAAGGGAGCAGTCTAGTAAATACAGCAATGATGATGCAGCTATCCTTCGAGGGAGCAGTCTACATTTATAGTTTTATGACCTTGGAATATGCATCCCATTTTTATAGTCATTTTATTGATTTGTTGACTGGACTTTTGGTCATGGACTTGACTATAGAGGTTTAGAGGGTTTCCCTTTTATTAGGACAAAGCATTCATGCTTGACAAAAGGGGTGACTGATGTTTGTAGGGTTGAGGGTTGAAAGAAATAGGAATGATAATGGCAGGGATTGCTCAAGGGATCGAGCTCAAGTTAGACGTCAAGTGAATAATTACTTGACTAACACTAGACTAGTCGAAGATGCAAGGCATAAAGGGGCTCAAGTTCTGACAAAGTCCTGACCCATGATTGTGTTATGATGCAAGGTCTGAGTCAATTGGGAGCAAACTTGCCCCATTTGCTTCGTTCCAAATTGGTCACATGTTGATTGATGTTGAAAGAGTTGGTTGATGTTTGGTTGAGGTCGGTTGATATTTGGTTAATGTTGGGTTGGATGATGTGATTAAAAGGTTGGTTAATGTGTGGTCATTATTTGGTCGATGTCTGGTCAAATGTTTGGTCAAGGTTTGATCGACAGTTTGGGATTAAAAGAGTGATTGGTATTTGGTCGAGACTGGGTTGTAAGGTTGGTCGAGGCTTGGATGAAGGTTGAATTCCCCCAGTGGCTAGGGAGAATGTTTGATAGATTAGTCAAGGTCGGTTGAGGCTTGGTGGTCAGATTGACTATGTTGATGTTGAATAAGGGGGTTAAAGGCAGCAAAGGGACCATAATCAGGCATGGAGATCCTAATTTAAGTGATGAGGCTTGAGAAGCATGGGTCGGTGTTGATGATTTATCAAAGGGGTGGTCAAGAGGATCCTTGATGAGAAGGGTATCCTTTTTTTGGTGTTGATGAATGATAGCTTTAAGAGTGCAACAACGCTCAGTGTCATGTCCCAGAGTATGGTGATAATGATAGAATTTAGAGTTGTCAAACCAAGATGGTCTTGATCTAAGAGTTGATGAGTGGGGCGGTGTTGAAGGTTTGCTGACAATGTGGTCAAGAAGAAAGGTGTCTTTCTCCAAGCATTGGCGAATGACAACCTTGAGGGCATAACAATGCTCAGTGTCGTGCCCAGGCATACGATGATACGCACAAATCTGAGTGTCATCAAACCAGGGAAATTTTAGTCTGAGATATTGATATGGTTTAAGAGGTGGGAGCTTGATGCGAGAAGACTGCAACAATTGCCATAACAGCAGGGCATAAGAACCTGCTAATGGGTCTGTGTGTCTTGTTGCAGTGGGGGTTGAGGACTTTGGTTTGAGAGGTGTAAGAGGTGTTGGTCATACCATCATTTTCATGGGTGGTGTAACCACACGTGGAGATGGCACTTTAGTGGTGATAGGTGTTGGATGTTTTGGAGGAAATATATGTCTGATGGGTTAAGGGAATAATGGAGGTGGCTTGCCTCTATGAGGTATGGGAGTAGGAAGCACCCATATTAAAGTGGATGGATGTGAGCCCAAAATTGAAGGTAATGATGAAGGTGGGGGAGGAATCCTCCGGTGTGGTTTAGTGGCCTTCTTTGGTTTGGGTTGAGGGCCACCATTGTAAGAGGAAAGGTTAGATATAGGTTCGGGTTCGGATGTGGATGGAGGTGAGTGAGATGTAACAATCTCAGGCAAAAGACAAGAGGAAACCGTGACTGGGTCTTCCTTGGTCAAAATGGGCAAAGAGACTGGTTTTTCTCTTAGTGGAGAAGAAATAAGAGAGTGTGGCTTTGCAGTCGGATAGAGCGTAGGAATGGTCATGGTCTCGATGTGTGGTCTAGGCATGGGGAATGTATGATCCCCCATTGATGAAAAAAAGGATGAGGGTGAGGTAGCTGGTGTGGGTGCTATCAAAGCATCCTCTAATATGGGAGAGGTCAATGGAGGACTAATAGGAGAAGAAATTTCTTCATCCTATGGAGGAGGAATAGGGGAAGAAGGGTCTTCCACCTGTGAAGGAGGTTGGTCAGGGACAAGAGAAAAGACAGTGTCGACCATGCGTATTTTATGGTTTTGAGGGTCATTGGTCATGGTCTGGACATTGTTTTGAGTAGGCGGGTGATTAGGAAAGGGTTTTTTGAAGATGTTGAGGTGTTGGTTGGGCGGTGTGTTTGGGTTGTCCAAGATGAGATCCCCCTTGTCTAACATGTCCTGGATGATGTTTTTGAAGGTTTGACAGTTGTCTGTGTCATGGACTTTGACATGGTGATAGTTGCAAAAATCATCATCCCTGTACCATGCAGGGATAGGTGTTGAGGGGTCAAATTGAAGTGGTCGGATTGAAGGGAGATTGAGGACCCCCTGCTTGACAAGTTTATCTAAGATAGAGGCATATGATTCTCTAAGTGGAGTGTATTGACGTTGTATGGGTCATCGTTGGAAGTGTCTATTGATGTAGTCTGATGTTGAAAATTGAGGTTGATTGGTTGTTGTTGAAGATGATGGTCTAAAGATGATAGTGTTTACCGACCCCTTGGACTGGGAGTGGGCAGAAGAAGGTTTGGACGAAGAAGGGTCATTAGATTTTGCGTTGTCATTACGCAATTTGACCTTATTTTTGTTGATGGCACAGAGTTCAAGCTTTCTTGCCATGGTGAAAGCTTCGTCGAAAGTGCAAAATGTTTGAATCTATAAGGTAGAAGAGATGTGCCTAGCACATGCTCGAGAAAAGAGCTTGATGAGCTCAAGTTGAGGCAAGGAGAAGGAGAGCTGGTTAATCAAGCCTCTCCAATAGGCGACAAAATTGACTATCGATTCGTCATCAAATTGCTTGATGGAATAGAGGTCTATGATTGAGACTTGTTTGGTGATGTTGACAGAAAAATGGTCAAAAAATAATTGGGTAAGTTGAGTGAATGAAAAGATAGAATGTCTGGTAAGAGAGCTATACTAGTCAAGGGCAGGGCCAGAAAGAGACATGGGGAACGTGCGTAGAAGCAATGCATTGTCATGGGCTATGAGATAAAAAGCATGTCTAAACACTCAAAGATGTTGTTGTGGGTCCTCCTTACTCTGAAAGTGAGTAAATTTAGGGAGTTCCCACTGGTTGGGATAAGGTCGGATGGGCACAAAAGGATGAATGGGTTCGTTGCAAATTTGCTCATATGAGAGGGCATTGCATGAACCAGAAATAGAGGTCTCGAGACTGGACATTTTTTCCATCAGCATTTTGATTATGTCAGCTAACGGATTGGCAGGTGGGGCACCCCCTAGGTTGTAGGGTACCTAGAAGGTGGTCGAAGAGGCGTATGACGTACTTGGTTGTGCTTGTGTAGGTGCAACATAAGGGTAGTGCGTTATAGGGATAGATGTCGTGGTCAAAGGGGCTCGTTCCATGAAGTTGGAGGACACAAGTTGACTAGATACCACCATAGATGGTTGAGTGGTGGCACTAGTAAAAGGATAGGTTGTCACTCTCGCTTGTATAGGTACAAGAGTGGGGGAGGTCAAGACAATCAAGTTCTGGTATGGTGTAGAACTTGGTTGAATTGCATGAAGTTGAGGGGGTAATGACACCCTGATGGAGGCAAGTTCGAAAATAGATGGAGAGGCCAAAATTTGCGTATTGGCCATGGTCAAGTGACTGGTCGAGACAATAGGCTGAGTCATGATGGGTTGAGTAGCGGGTGACATCGATGTCATTGCCATTTCACCTGAAAGGTCCCGCATTTGGTTTTTTGCAAGATAGTTTTGGAGGGCTTTGACATTGAGGTCCAAGAATCTTTCGAAATCTTGGTCCCCTTCAGGGATAATGGGGGTCTGAGTCAGGGTCGGTCGAGTAGGAGTTCTTTTGGTCTCTGAGTGTAACTCCATTATAGGACTAGTTATGGACTGGGAAGATGGAAGCAGTTGATGCCTCTCTTGGTCAAGAAGAGCCTTGGTTTGACTGCGTGTCAAAACCATTCAAGGCAAATAGGGTCAGGTTTTAGAAACTATGTTTTTTCAGTTTTAGAAACTCAAAATGTGGTTTTGGCAAAAAAAGGGTCGGGTTTTAGGTTGCTGTTTTGAAAAAGGGACTGTGACAGTGACCGACATCAGTTGAAAAACTGATGTCGGTGATATTAGATGGCCAACTTTGGTTAGATAACCAATGCCGATGAGGAAGGGTTGCCGACGTCAGTGATAAAATTGATGCTGGTGACTGTGGTTTCCAGAAACCTAAAAGATTTGAGAGTTTTTGGAAAAAAAGGAAGAAGAACATCCTCACTAGCTTAAACAAGTAGATAAGAATAGAAAAACAGATGGAGATAGGTAGACCTTAAGCGTTAAATCTTAAGAATCAACTTTTAGAATCTTGTGGCTTATGCCTTAAAGTGATATTTGGGAAGGTTGGCTTTTGAGACGGGTCCTAGAAGAGGTAGTCTATGGATGGTTTCAAGTTTGTTTAGGCGCTCAAGAGTCTGGGTTAGGTTCGGTACATGGCCTGGTGCTAAGGAGAAAGCTCCCCTCACTTCACGAGCCTAGTGATAAGCTGGTCTCGCTTAGCTAAAATATACCATCCTTAGAGATTATCCTCCACCAGAGAATGGAGTGGGATTTCCCCTTGGTGATGAAATCCAAGTGGGATTGCCAGGGAGGGGTAAGGTATCCACTGGGGGATGAAATCCCAGTCGGGCCTTGTCTTAGGTAAGTTTGATGTTTGATTTGTGCAAGTGATTAGGTTGTGTAACATAAGTGTCATTAATTCATGATGTGGTCTAATTACTAGATGTGGACTAAGAAATGCAAGCAAGCAGAAATGAAATGCAGTGTGTTTTAAGCCCAAGTCAAAATGTTAGTTCGTATGAAGACAAGTTGAGAAAGGGGTGAAGGGTATGATTTTTGACTAGTCTATGATGCAAGAAAAGAAAGAAGAGTTCTTTTTAATCCTGCTTATGATGTATTTTGGAAGATAGAAGAAAGAGATGAAAGGGAGGATCCTAATGCACCCTATATGAACAGAAAGAAAAGAACCCAAGGAAGACCCTAGGATCCCACCGGGCGTGCTAGAATGTTTCTATACAATTTCACTTTCACATTCAAAGAGAGAATAAGAAACTAAAAGAAATGGTCTAAGGCTTGTATGTACCTGGATGTAGTCGTGCACACCATTTTCAGACATCGTGAGAACTCCTCTTTGGTTGTGGAGGATGACACCTGTAACAAAAAGAGACTTGGACAAAGAAGGTGTTAGATGAGGAGATGGTGGGCTGCCAAGCGAAAGCTCGATCCTAGAAGTATGAAGACTTCCTTGAGGGATGTCAACCCACTAACTGATAAAAGTAATGTTTGATAAAAGACAAAATGATAAAAGACTAAAATGATTAAAAATTGAAAAGGAAATAAAAAGCAAATGCGTACCTAATATGCAGCAATCTGCTTGGTCACAATCACCGTCATCAGTGGTCCTATCGGCGTCAGTTGGTCAAGGTTTGCCGATGTCGGTTAGTCTACCGATGTCGGTGGGGGCAATGGTCTCTTCAGCTGGCATCGGTCTGGGCAGTAGTCTTTGGACGAGGTCTGGTCGAGTTTGGATAGGTTTATAGTCTGTGGATGGGTCTGAGAAGGATTTTGGGTCTGGGTAAGGGTCTGAGAAGGGCTATGGGTCTGGTTGAATGGTCTGAGAGTCTGTGCAGAGGTCTGGGGCAATGGACAAAATGTCAAAAAGAGATAAAGGAGGCCAATAGGGAGATAAGGATCTGGGTCTCGTCTGGAAGTGCTGAAAGGGAGCTAACAGCTAATACATTTCTAGATTATTGAAATGAAATAAAGAAACATTCTTAGCTCATACCTGCTAAAGAAGAAATGTTGCTGATGGGTTGTACCTATTGCTGGTGCTGCTGGTGTGAAGGTCCTATTACTGGTGGAAGATGATGCAGAGTACCTATTGTTGTTGTAGCTGGTGCAGAATCCTACTGTGTGTCCCTAAGAGAGAGAGTGAGAGGTTTGATGAAATTATTGGTCGATTGATTGATCAGATTGTAAGATTTAAGAGTCAGATGAAGAACAGGGGCGAAGGGGGATAACAGACATAGAAAACCATTATGAAGGAAACCGACGCTGGAAATACCGCCAACGTCAGTTGACAGTTGACCGACGTCGGTAGCTGGAAGGCAAGAAAAAGGCTAAAAATATCCTTTCATCCATTTTCCCAACTGTTGGGTTTAAGTGGCAGGGTAAGAAACGGTCGAGAGGGGTTAAATGGGTGCGAGGATGAGGAATAGGTCATAAATGGGCCATGGGGGGATGAAGGGAATCCAAAGAAGGGCATCCTAGGGTGGTGAGGTGGCAAGGGAGAGAGAATTATTAACTTAAAATAAGATAATTATTTCAAATTAATAAGACATAGGTTAGGAGTGGTTAAGAGGACCAAGGGGGAGAGAAGGGGAGGATGACCAAGGGGGTAGACACGATTTCAGTGTCTACAAAATCCATAAAAAAAAATTTCCTTTAGATAATAAAGATATTTTTTTTACCTCATTAAATATTTAACTAGGTGTACATAATGGTTTTTGGTCTTGTGCAAGCGTATCTTTGTTTACCTTCACATGTTATTCTTCCTAGTACCTTGTGTTTTGTAATCTCTCTTTTCTAGGTCAGCAAGAAGTTCTTAATGGAATTATAGGTGTAGTGAGTATCCTATCTAATAGTGTTTCTTATAATTCCTATTATATAAGCCCTCCTAGCCTAATCTATCTCTAAGGCCCCATGTTGAAACATTAATGTGAGAAAGAAGGTTGTTATTGGATGAAGTGTATATACATACTTCTTCTTGGTTCTAAGTGCATGTCAAAAGGTGTGAGTAGAGCACATGTTTGGTGTATCACCTCCCATAGAGTAGATTTTACTTCCATATATTATTATCCATTTTCATCCCCACAAGTATTAGTAGTAGGATTGAGATATAGTGATTCATTAAGGGGAACTATCCCCTCATCTAGAGATCCACCTCAATTTAGGGACACCCATAGCCCTAAGGTGATTCCATTGTGCCACTTGATGAGGAGTAACTTTTCATCTCCTCATTGGGTGAAATTTCAAGTGAAAATAGTATTTTTCATGCCTAGTGGGACCTTTATTATAAGAGATTGAGGATTTTTGGTGTTCTCCTCAAGATACCATCCTTTGGGGGCAATTCTACTAAGCACCAATTGTGACTCCAAGTATATGTCTATTGGTTAAGTAGTCCAGGTATTCTTATTGAATTTTTTTTATTGTTATACACAATTATCACAATTTTCATGGATTATTTTTGTGTTGATTTTGTCCTAACATAAGTTGATGAGATATGTCTTGCTTTACCTATTCCCCCTCAATATGAACAAGTACTTGTCCAAAATTATCATGATCCCTATCAATCATATGCTATCTATGACTATCCCTATAAAGATTTTGATTCAAGTCCACTTGTTTCTTCTCTAAGTCATTCCATTGAAAGTTTAAAAAACTCTTATTGGCTACCAAGACTACATGTTAGACCTTGAGACTAGATATGGTTATGGTCACATCATCCCTAGTGTTTGTACCAAGAGTCTAAGGGATGATTTGGAACAAGTCAAGAAATAATGGATGCCTATAGAGAGAGAGAGATAATTGGTAATGAATTTATAATGAGATGCTTGATGTTTGTGGCATAATTTTCCACCTATAATAAAGGTTGAGAGCTCATGAACCAACTCAGTCTTGGCAGCCCCAATATACCCCACATCAGCCTTTGAATGTGTTAACCTTTCCCACTCAAGATGCTAATCCAAACATGTTCCAAAATGCCCTAAGTCCTTCATGCATTACCCAAAGCTTCCCCTCTTATAGGTCCATCCAAGAGATCATCCAAAGGAAGGAAAACATCATGGTTGAGAAGGTTGATGTATTTGGAGAAGATTGTGAGAAAATAAGTTTGAGTTTTGAATCTCATCTTAAAAAGAAGATTGAATTGTCTAATTAGATTTTAAGGAAACCTATCATGGTAGTATAAAATGAACTCTCTAAGCCTACTCTTCTATTTTAAAATCAATATTCTAATCCCAAGGAAGCTTCAAGTTACTTAAACATATCAATCACCCCTTCATTAGCATCTTATCCCCATGAAAGCATCTCTAAGCCTACCTTCCCAAGATGTAAAAAAGTGGTAGAATATTATGAAGAAAATAATAAATCATGTTTAGTTGGAGAAGTTGGAAAGGTAGATAACCTTGAATCCCCTCAAATTCCTCCCACCCCTCATCAATAATATATTGAACCCATTTTTACACCTCCTCTAACTGATCAATGTTGCCCTTCTAATGTTGAGGATTGCCTTGCTCCATGGGAATATTCTTTGGTTAAACTTCCTATTTTTGAGATGCATAAGATTGACATCACCAAGAAGGAGGAAGAGATACATATTTTAGATTGGATTAATGATGAGGAGTTGACTCCTTGTAAAGATGATGTTCCTTGTGTTGAATAAAATACCTTGGAAGGAGTTCTTTTGGATTCTAAATAAGAAAAGGAAGAGTTTTCTCTTTTTGTTCCACTTAAAGATGCTAATCAAGAGAAGGATGATGAATTTTGGTAAAAAGTTTAGGACATATGCAATGAATTAAAATCCCTCAAGGATCCTACAAGTCTTTTAGAGCTCACTACAATCCATGGCAAGCAAGAGGTTGTGTCTCAAAAGGAAGACATGTGGTAGACCTATGTAAAAATTTTCCTATAGTATGAAGAATGAAATAAGACTAAAATCATAATGAAACAAGTCCAAGATGTTGGAGAGTAGGCATATATTTAAGATTATCATCATTAAGAGAGTATAGCTCATAATAGAGTAATATATGATAAAATAAGGGAGTCTTTAAGAAACTTAAGAATAAAAATAAAATAATGATAAAGAAGACATCCATAAGCAAACATAAAGACATTATAAGCATGATGATGTGAGAAATCAAAGTAATCATGTAAGATAAACAAGAATTTGATATAATGTCAAATGATATAACAAATAGATAAATATAAATTTGGATCACACATATAATCAAAATGAGAAGGTAAGAACAACATGCATGTGCTCATAAATACTGATATATTTATTCACACGCATTATCCAAAAACATCTGATAAGTCTCTATGAATTTTAATGTGAACTACAACTAATGTCTCATCTATTTTTAGCAAAAATTGGGAAAATTCTTCATAATTAATCTCCTCAATAGAATAGGTAGGAATATTTGATGGATCATGTTGAGAAAGGATATCATGAAAGTTATATTTAGGATAATGAAAAGGAATGCACTCTATAGGAAATGAAGTGATCATTAGTGGGGAAAGATCCATAGGTGATGGAATCATAGGTGGAGAAGGATCCATAGGTTAAGGGAGTCCAAAAATGAGGGATTCATGGGTGGAGGAATAACAGCTGAATAAGGGACCATAAGAGGATATGGAACCATGGAGGAAGAAAGGAGATCCTTCTTATGGGAATGAACTATGGGAGGAATGGTAGAAGGTGTGGGAATAGATAAAATATGATCTTTAAGATATTGTTAAAGGATGTGGCAATGATTGGTGTGATGGGTGTCACATTGGTGCCAAATATAATACACTTCTCCATACTTAGAAATATACTCAGGTAAGAACTTTAGGGGAGGTATAGCCTTGTTTGAGTACTGAAAGGTAGTATGATGTAAAGTGTCAATATATTGTCATAACTTATGATAATGCATAGATGAATGATTATATGTGTCATGGAAGCAACATATACAATTGTGAGTAGTTTTAGTAGGTATATTTATAGGATGAGGAGTAATATAAATAGAAGGAAATTAGGAATGCTCAATAGCTCATTTAGTGGGCAATGGAACTAGCTATGGTAAAGGAAACAACCTATCACCAAGAGAAGATGGTGCTAGTGGAAAATAGGGCAAGGCTTGATAGTAGGAATGATTCAATTGGAAGAAAAAATAGACTCAACTAAAGTAGATGTAAGGATAGAATCTGAACTAGGATCTACTAAGGGAGGGGAAAGGTCTACATAAGGCTAAAGGAGCATTATACACATCTCAAGGATAATTAGGCTATAGGGGTCATGGTACCTAGAAAAGTGATAAGGCCCAATCATAACATGATCCATAAGCATACTCCTACAAGGTTATTCATAAATTGGAAGTGTCTACACCATATCTACCCTAGAATAAAGAGGAGGAATTATTAAATTAGGAATGATATATGATGGAATATGGGAAGAGATACTAAAATACTAAAGCAAAGAGGAATGATAATGGATAATATTAGCATCATGAGCCTAAATAAGACCTCTTAAGAATGGATCATCTAAGTTATAACCATTATCATAATCAAGTGTGTGAAGATCAATGGCCTAGGCAGGGATAATATTTTCATCTGATGAGGTGTGATTAATGGAATGTTGAGTCTTGGTTAAGACAATGGTGATGTAATCATAAGGTGGTTTGTAATAAAAAGGTTATAAAGAAGTAATAATTTGAAATATGAGATGAGGTGAGAGATCAAAAGTTTTAATCTTGAGATTGATCTCATCAGGATTATCATCATCATAATCTAGGAATTTAGGGGGGATATTCCTAATGAGTTTAGGATGATTGTTATAACTTCAAGTGGAATTGATGGAAAAGTTAAATCATTGAGACTCATTAAATGGAATACTTGGAAAGATTTCAAGGGTAATAATCTTAAATATGCCCTAATATTGGAATTGTTCAAAATTTCAAGGGTTAGTGTCACCTTTAATCCTATATATGGCTCCATTCTATGGGAACTTAATGAATTGATAAGTGGAAGAAGTAATTTTTCTCATATGATGAGTCCATAGCCTACCAAGCAAGATTTTTTAATAGAAATGAAATTTAAATATCATCACCTTCACATGAATGATGATAGGTAGGACAGTAATGGGGAGCCACACATAACCTAAAGGATGCATTTACCTTAAATCATAGCCTTAACATGTGTTGTGTGTGGACTTAAGATTCCATTCAAAATATTAAGTGTTTTGATAAAATTGAGAGAGGCAACACAAGTTAAAAAACCTTTGTCAATCAAGGATGCTTAACTTGGATATCACCAATTTGGACACTAATGAATAGAGAAAGATCACCCACATGAAACAAAATCTCATCGAGAATCATGAATGCAATGGGAAATTTGAGGGAAAGAGAAGTGTCCATTATTTTTTCAAAATGTATGGACATATATTCATATTTTTTTAATATGTTATCTTTAGATCCAGATAAGGTTACTTTGTATCCTACTAGGGGAGGATGAGGGATTTTCATTTCAAATAAAAGATGCATAATATGGTTTCAATGACTATTTTTAAAGGTATTTCAACCCCAAAGTATGATTTGGTTAAGATTATACATGAAATTAATTTTTTAAGGATCTAATAAATCTTAGGTATTATATTTAAGGCCTAATTCATGCAACTGCACCTATAGGGCTTATTCCCAAATAGAAATACAGTCAGGTAGGGTAACATAGTCTTGACCAGGAAAGTAATTTGAGAGACATGTGGAAGATTATAGAAACAAATGGATATTGGAATACCTAAAAATATGATCATTATATTATTATGTATCTCTCATGATAGACAAGGAGTAAAGGAAATCTCTAAATAAGCAACATACAGTCTTCACCAACAAACCCTACACAGTCTACCTACATATAGTCAATTATGGGTTATAAGGGAGTTAGAAGGTCAAATGATGTTATCAATGGTTGAAATTCTATTGATAACATCCTTAAAACTTTTATAACCCTATAAAATATCCAAATATTTTGATTAAATATGGTAATTACCCTCTATTTTATATCAGATAGAGGGTATTTCCCCTTGTGCATAAACATGTAGGTTTGAGAGATGAGTGATATGGATTTATATTGATTATAAAGATGAAATAAAGTTTTATGGTAAGATTAATAATCAATATAAATCCATATTATAATTTAATTAATTTTAAATACTTATAATTGTGCAAAAAATAGCCCTCATCTTAACTAGTCAAAGATAGCATAGTGACCAAACTAGTGAGAAGTGTGAAAACTTCAAGTGGATGTCCTTTTAAGGTTTAAATAATTCATATAATTATATGTAGTGTATTTAAAATTTTAATACAATCCATCCCATGTATTTTCATGGAAAAATAATGCTTTTTTGGAGGCCAAGTGTGAAGGGTGCATGAAAGAAGACTTATTTTGACTGCAGATGGTGATAACTCATTTTGGGAAGGTTCTAGATGACTAAGATTGTAACCAATGAATGGAGAGGCATGTATGAAAACCTTAAAATTAATTAAAATAATAATACCTATCTATAATCAGTTTTTGGACATTCAAAAAAGTCCAAATCATGAAGGTAGTTTTTTTATCTATAATGAGAACTTTCATGCCACTTTTCAAGAGTTTCATGACTTGGAGAGACACTTGTTCCTTATAACCTTGCATGGTTCATACCAAATCCTCTTATAATTCATAATTAACTCCTTTTATCATCTTTAATATTTTCTTTAAAACCCTTTGACTTCTATCTTCTTCTCTCTCTCTCAAGTTTTATTACAACTAGCCATTTTGGTTTTTGTAATCTATACTTCACCTGAGTATGGTGAAGCCCTACTCATTTGCATAGAATTAAATAAATAATAATACTAATTTTTACCTATTAATGAGTATTAATAGTGTTTTATAATTATATTATTTATTTATCTTAAGTGATAACTCTTGTTTCCTTAGCATGTTGTTTCATTCTTTCATCTTATTTACAGTTAGAAAGATTTTTCTTATAGGGCATGTGAAGTGTTTTAGGAAGTGTCAAGGTTTAGTGAGTTAGTCTATTAAATAGTGAAATTAAATGAATATTTTATATTACTCCTAACATAAACATTCATCCATAACCTCATAATGTAATATTGATGTGAGAAGATGTAAATTGAAGAAGTGTATGTTTGGTTACTCTCTTGGTTTTATGTGTAACATGTAGTTGGTCAGTAGTCATCAATCAATTTAGTGTATCATCTCCCTTAGAATATTTTTATTTCAATTTTATCTCTTCCTTTCCCCCCAAAAATTCTAGGTGTATTAGTGATCCAAAGTGGTACATCAAGGGAGCTATCCCTACCTAGAGATTCACCTCATCCTTAGGCTACCCATAAGCCTATATGTGTTTCCATTATGCTATTTAGATGAGGAGAGATTAGAAATATCATAAAAGGGTGATAATACAAGTAAAAAATATATTTTTTCACAACTAATGGGACTCTTATTCCAATAATATGAAATATTTTTGGTGTTGTCTTTTAACAATCAGCCTTTAGAGGCATATATCCAAGCATCAATGGTAATTCCAAAGATACATTAGTTGGTCAAGCAGCCAAGGTTTTTTTTGAATATTTTTGGTAATATATTTATTTGTGTTATTAATTTAAATTAATTTACATGGCTTAACTTGGTGTTGATTACTATTTCACACAATTTGGTGAGGTATATCCAGCTTATGACATTCCATATCAGCTTTGTTATGATCCCTGCCAGTTCAAATATGACACCTATCAACCCATTTATGAAGTCTATCATCCCACAAATTAGGTGTATCAGTACATTAATTAAGTATATCATCATATACATGAATTTCATTAGCCTATTCATGAAGTGTATCAGTCTTATAACTAGCCTTCTCAATGTCTTGCTCTTAGTCAGCGTAGTCACTTCTCAACTCAATCCATTTCCACTTTCAATCAAACACTTTTGGGATATGAGAAGTACATGTTGGGTATTGACACACAAATGGGATATGGTATAGATATTTTTATTCATTTAATTCATAAGGTGAGATATGCATTAGAGATGGTCAAAAGAGAGTGGGCACCTATTAAGAAAGCCAATTAGGAAAGGCTCACAAGTGAGATTATATGTGTGAGTGGATTGGTCTTTTCCTTAGAGAATAGGCTAATAATTAATGAAAGGAAGCCTCAAAAAACCTATCAAACTTTATATCCACTTGCATAATATTTCTATCAGTTCTATTTGACCCCTACTCATGAGTCCAATCAAGCTTATCAAAGTCACCCTTTTCCCAATTGATTGGAAGAGAAAGATGAAAAAAGAAACCTTGATTTTGAATCTAATATTGATAGGTAGATTGAGTTGTATAATATTAATATGCATTAGTCCATGTCATTAGAAAAATAAGTGTAATCTAATCCCTCATTTCCCTCTCCAATTACATCCCCACCTCAAGAAGTGGCCTCTAGATATGAGATTCTAAGTTGGAGAAAAGGTGGTGAACCCAAGCATAAAGAGATTCCAATTTTGTTAAACACTTTACCCACTCCAAAAATGACATAAAAAACTCAACAGAAGACTTATAATCCTAACATCATGTAATGTCCCCAAATTTATAATAAATTGGTTTAATTAATTATTATGGAAATAAATAAAATAGCTTAATAAAATAAATTTAACTTCTTCTAGAAGTCTCCTGGAAGGCTTTAAAAGAAGGGGAAGGCAAAGCATTTGGATTATCTAATATCTTCTTTTGCAAAAATTATTCTGAGAAGCTTGAATCGGTGATTCAGCTGAAATCTCTGAGGACGAAACCCTTCAGTAGATTGGAGAAGAGTTGGACAAAAACCCAGCCCTTTGTCAGAGGTGGATTCGAGACAGAATCCAGTTTGTGTATATTGGTCAGATCTGGGGCTTTAGAGGCCATTCACTGAGGATATCAGGGTTCAGTATAGGCAAAGGTCTTCAGGTATTTATCCATTGTTTTGATTTTAGATTTATATATTTTTATAGTCAGAGTAGGTTCGATATGGAATCCGTACGGATAGTCAGATCGGCACCAGGTCGTACCAATAGGGTCAGAGAAAGGAAAGGGCACAGTCCGGCCACAAGATTTTATAGAGACCGGCATCAGCACATAGACCGACATTGGCCAATCAGTGACCGACGTCGGCAGCCAGGTAGTCAGGCAGAGGCACCATTAGGTAGGGATCGCCACCAGACGACCGACGGCGGTAGTGTGTCGACCGACGTCGACATCATCCTCACCGACGTCGGTGACTGTGTTTTTTTGGACACAGCAGGCCGAGTGCGTAGTCCCAAGTTTTTATTTTCTAGTTTGGTAGTTGTTATAATAATTGGGTTTTGAGACCAATCTGTGATAATTTTATGACATCTGGGCTATAGTATCAGTTACATTCAGTTTTATATCTTTGTCCAATTGATTGAATGCTGCAAGTAGTGGAAATCAATTTATTTGCTTTCAATCCTAGTTTGGGATCTTTCACATCATAAGGTAGAGTAAGATAGTGGAATCATGGGGAAAGAAAGAGAATAGAAGCATTGATAAAGAGTGTGAAGTTGAGAATGAAGTTGATCCTTTTCAATCCCCTCTCACCCTTCCTCAAGAAACCTCTTATCCTTCATGTCAACCCTATTTTACTCCTCATACTCATTATGATTAATATGAGCTTCAATATAGAAAATTTCAAGAGAACCTATCCAAGTAAATTTAAGAGTTAGAGTCAAAGATGAGATTGTTAAGTCAAGGTGTGATGGAAGGTTTAGACCTAAAAGAAGATCCTATGCATAAACACACCCCATATAACCTACCTCAAGAAAGTGATAAATATAAATAAAATTTAAATTAATTTATTTTAAATTGGAAGGAAGAAAACTAGACCATTTTAACCCAAGGTCTACCTCTCTTTCCTCAAGAGATTCCAAAATAATCTCCTACATTTAACTCTCAATCTGATTTTGAGTTCTATGTGCCACCTCCACCAACTAGTTCATCTTGTCCTCATCCCATAATCCTTTTTATTTATGGACATATGGTATGGGAAAATAAATAGGATTAGTTGGTTGATAAAAAATTAGAAATCTTACTTGAATAAATTCTAGCTCCTTGGTAGCCTCAGTGGACTAAGTCACATGAATTCAAGATGCCTAGTCTTGGAATCACAAAGAAGGAGATTTAAGATATTTCATCCCTTGAGAATTAAATTCCTATTTTATGGGTTAAGATGCAGCTTGAGATCCATAAAGAGGGTCTAAATTATGAAGTAGAGGTGGTCTCTTATGTTGAATCTTCATATTGGGTTGATATGGAAGAATGTTTTCCTTTTGCCAAAGAGGGAGAAATGATCATTAGTTCTTCCATCACTATGCAAGATATCATGGATGGGAAATAAAAATATCCACACTAGACTTTGGATTAATTTTTTTAAATCATTAGAGTAGGATATATTACTCTTTACGGAGGTTATGATTTAGTAAATAATGTATAAGGTAGCCTTGGCACTCGAGTATGCAAAGAAAAAGTAACCTTTCAAATCTATCTTTTCAAGAGGCATATGTATTTGATGATGATATGTTTGAAGTCATAAAAATGGGATATAATCCTCTTAATTATTTGGAAGAAACACATAAAATCTTGAATGATGGAACAAGATCCTATTAGCCTCAATCTTCTAATGACCAAGAAACCAATCCTCTTGAAATCATGCCTACCAAGAAGATACTAGTTGATCATGAGATGAAGAGTGGTTAGAAATATGAGGTATGTGTACAATTTCAAGAGTAATGTTTTTATATTGGAGACCTATTTTAATATGTTATAATTAAGATAATATCAAGTTAAGTTCCAAGGAATAGGTTTTATCCACAAAGCATCCAATCCAAGGAGAAACATGTTTAGCACTATGTTTCATCTCATAAACAAGAAGATTCAAGAAACTTTAATTTTGATCCTAGAAAGGAAGTATGTTTATTTTATAGTTGTGAATAATATTTTGTTTTCTAATTCCCTTAAGTGTCTTGAGAACATGTGTCTATCTATCTTGTTAGTGTGTTTATTTGTTTTTTGTGTGTGTCTTTTGTTTTGTGTGGTTAAGGTAATTAGTAGTCTTGTATTGATCAAGCATAATTGTCAAGTTGTAAAAGGAAAAGTGTGTTTAAAACCTCATGTTAATTTGAATCCCTAAGTCTAATGGACTGATAAGGCTACTGGTATAGTTAGTATAGTAGGCTACTATCTTGATGAGTCACCAATTTGTTGACCAAATTTGACTCTATAGATCAAATTAAGACCCATATAAGAAAAAAATTCATCTTTATAGGTTTATTATGGGTATAATGTTATGTAATGAAGTGTATAATAGGTTAATTGATGTCATTTAATGTTATATTAGCCTTGGTCCTTAGTCATTTTAGTCTTTATATCATTTTGAGTTATTTTGGGGTCAAAATAGGGGCATTTAATGACTTGTACATCATCCTAGGGAATTTTGAAGGTGTTAAAAGTTTATGTAACATGTAATGTGTCATATTATGTCTTAGGTAACTATTTTTAACTAAAATTTTTAGGTTCTTTAGAAGAAAGAGAATTTTCTTAAGAAAAGAGAAGAGTTTGGCACTTGTATGGCCTATAGGGAAGTGTGCCACATGGGATAAGTTCATGGAATGACTATTGAGATTACTTAGATCCATATAAATTATTGACATGGTTTTGAGGTGCTAAAAAGGCCCAAAACCATTATGTTCCTTTTTCACCCTTCTAGGCACACAAAACCAATCTTTAGGTTTGTACTTGGTATGGATAGTTGGAGAAATTATAGGTTAAAATATTTTGGGAGGTGTTATTAAAATTATATATATCCATTTACATAATAAGAGTTCCAATATTGGTCAACCATGATTTATGAACCATCCTTTGCAAGATAACTATGTTTTTATGCCTGTTAATCTATACAACCTATCAGTTTTGCTCTATTTTGGACACTTCCATATAAAAAAAATATTGAGATTGATAATATATGATGTTGGCTTACTTATATAATTCTTCATATGCTTTTTTTCAAATTTTAAGGTGTTTTTATGAGAAAATCATAACAAATTTGTAGACTACTCACATTTGGGATAACAGGCCTTATTTTCACCATTTTTAGACCTTCATGCTTTGGCAATGGATTTAGAACATTGTGATAGGTCTATTTTCATGTTATTAAAGTGATCTTGATCCCCTTTTACCTTTTAATCTAATTATTCAAGGTAATGTTCTATGCGAGTGCAATCATGAACACCATATAGTCAGCTTTTGCTCATTATGTACTTATAATCATGATGAAGAACATGTATGGAGCCTATATAACATGATCACAGAGGCATGAGGAAGTTTCAAAAGATGTAAAACATATTCATGTATCATGAGGTAGTGGATTGAGTTTCCAAGTGAAAAAATGATTGTTGTAGTCAACCAATATAGTCACTCACATCACCTTCTACCATTAATTATAATTAGAGTTGCCTATGAGAAAGTAAACATTGTCATGATGTAATGAAATTACTTATATGTTCATAAAAATTCACATATAATAAATATATATTAGATATCAAACAAGAATAATTGATATCAAAGTAGAATATTAGATAGTATAGCAAAGACACTTCAAGGGAACAACCTCCACAATAATACAATAAGAGTATAATAATTCATATATGATGATTAAAGACTAACCTCTACCTCCTATATATAGTCTACTTATCCATGGTTATTATATAGGCTAACCTATCTAAGAACATAAATAACTGTAACAAGCATATAAAAGAGGTATGTAAGCCACAAGTCAGCCACACATATCCTTAGACACACCAATAGTTAAGGGTGTAACATGCCCCTCCCCTTCAAAACAACATTGTCCTCAATGTTGAGGCAACTCTGGATGTTGATTCAAAAATGCTTCATCCTCTCAAGTGGCATCTTCAAATGGTAGATTCTTCCATTTGATCAAGTACTCTTTAATCACTCTAGACTGTAACTACTTAGTTTGCATGTGAAGGATTTCCTCATGATCAAGAACAACTCTACCTTCCTCATACAATTCTAGTAACTCTATTTGAATGGTAACTCTATGTCTAATGACTTTATTCAGGCATGCTACATGAAATACTAGATTTATGTGAATGGATGAAAGAAATTTTAACTTGTAGGCCACATTACCAATTTTTTACAAGATCTGATAAGGCCCATAATGCTTAGGGGATATCTTTTTATACTTTTTTGTTGATTTAATGACATTTGCTTATATGGTTGTATGTGAACAAAAACCCAATCACCAATGTCAAAATTTATATCACTTCTATGTTGATCTACTTGTTTCTTCATGTGATATTAATCCATAGCTAAATTTTCATGCAAGATTGTAAGGACCTCCTATTGATGGTGAATATGTTCTTCAACTATACAAAATTAAGGATGGATCTTCAAGGTCGAAGTGATCGTATCCATATAGTGCCATAAAGGGAGACATTTTGGAAGAATTGTAAATAGAATTATTATACCACCATTCAACAAGTGGCAACTAATGAATCCATTTATCCTATTTATCAAGAACAAAACAATGGATATATCCTTCCAGACATTTACTAACTACCTTAGTTTGTTCATCAGTTTGAGGATGATAAGATGAACTATGAGCCAATTGGGTGACTAAACATGCAAAAAACTTAGTCCATAAATTACTAGTAAAAAAGGGATCTCTATCACTGATAATGATCTTAGGGGTCCCAAGTAATTTTTGAACTATATTCAGAAAAGAAAAAACTACTATACTAGCAATAAATGGTTGTGATAAAGAAAAAAAATGAGCATACTTATTGATATGATCCACAATAACCATGATAACATTTTGACCATCAGATCTGGGTAACCCTGTGATGAAATCCATAAATACCTCTTCCTAACATTGGTTAGGGATGGAAAAAGGCTTTAAAAGACCTAGAGTTTTAATGGTTTTGCCTTTGTTGACAGATCATACATTCAACCACATATTTCAAGACATCCCCTTTTAGTCCATCCCAAAAAAAATCTTGCTTGATTCTGTGATAGGTTTTCAAAAATCTTGAATGACCCCCAAATGGATTTGCATGAAGTTCCTGAAGGATTTTTTTGTTTAAGAATAGAATTCTTACAAAGGTATAATCTATCTTTATAACATAATGTATTATCCTTCTATGTGAATTTATAAAATCCACCTAAACCTTGTTGAATATTTTGAATCAAATCATGGGTAGCACTATCATTTTCCCATTCTGATCATGCTTCTTCTAGATAGTTTGCCTAAAAAATGGTTATGGCACATATCAATGCCTCAACTAATTCATCCTTTCTAGATAGTGTATCTACCACTACATTATCCTTGCCTTTTTTTTATACTATTTCAAAATCATATCTAACATCTTAGTTACCTATTTTTTTATTCTTCAAATGATAACCATTGTTCCAAAAAATATTTGAGACTATCATGATCAGTCTTTACCTGAAACTGATGACTCATCAAATAAGGTCTCCATTATTTGACTACATGTAAAATGGTCATCATTTATTTCTCATAGATGGGTTTGTGATTATTTTTACCTTTTAGTTGATGAATTTTAAATGCAAGTGGTCTACCTTATTACATGAGTATAGTTCCCATCCCATACCCATATGCATCACTTTCAACCACAAATGTTTTGGAAAAATTAGGAGTGGCCAATACTAGAGTGGTGCACATAACCAATGTCAACTGTTTAAATGCCCTGGTAGCTATATTAGTCCACTAAAAGGATTTTTTTTCAACAAATAGGTGAGTGGGGTTGCAATGCTACCATAATTTTTGATAAACCTAAGACAGTAAGCAGTTAGCCCCAAAAATCCTAGTAGTTTCTTAAGTGTCTTAGGAATTGGCCAATCCATAATTGCTAGGATTTTTTTAGGATCCACTTTCACTCCTTCATGATAAACTAGATGACCCAAATATTCAACCTCACAAGCCCCAAAATTACATTTTAAAGGTTTGGCATACAACTAATGTTGTTCCAAAATTGAGATTATCTATTGCACATATTGCAAATGGTCTTCTGAATTTTTAATATAAATGAGGATATCATCAAAAAATATTAGAAAAAATTTCCTCAAAAATGGCCTAAAAGTAGTATTCATCAAACTCTAAAAATTAGATGGTCATTTGTTAGACCAAAAGGCATAACTAGAAAATCATAATGGCCCTCTTGAGTCTTAAAAGATATTTTGAGTATATATTGATCATAGATCTAGTTTTGATGATACCCAAAATGTAGATATAACTTGTTAAAATAAAAATCACCATTCAATTCATCTAAAAAATCATCAATGATAGGAATAGGAAACTTATCTTAAATAGTGTACTTGTTAAGTTCTCTATAGTCAAGACACATCTTCCACATGTTATCTTTATTTCTCACCATGACAACTGGAGAAGAATATTCACTTTGGCTATGGTGAATGATTCCTATAGCCAACATCTCTTGTACCATCTTTTCAATTTCACTTTTTTGGGAATAGGGATACTCGTATGGCTAATTTAGGTGGTGTACTTTTAGGAATAAGTTTGATAGCATGATCATGTGTGCATCTAGGTGGAATTCATTTTGGAATATCACCAAAAACAACCAAATTACCATCAATAACTTGTTAGATATCAAGAGGTAGAGATGGCTAAGTTGACTATACTTCCATGGAAAACAAGTGAGATATGAATCCTTCAGCACCCTTATGAAGAATATTTATCTTTTTATTAGAGCTAACAAGTTGTGGAGATTTAGTATTTAATACCCTTAGCTCAAATGTCATTTATTCAAAATGAAAGAACATGAATAATTATTGTAAATTCATCTCAATAGTGCCCAAAGTGGTGAGCCACTGTACTCCTAGAACAATGTCAGCTCCACCCATGTGAATAACAAACATAAGAGAATCTAATAAGTAGTCTCTTATGGCCAAATTAATACTATGACATTTTCTTAAATAGCTGACAATACCACCATCTACAATCGTAACCTAAAATTATGGAGTTAGATAAATAAAACTATTCAAATGAGTATCCAACTTATTGTTGATGAAGTTGTGTGTGCTCTTAGAATCAATCTAGATAGTGACTTTTTATTTCTTAAAGAAACCCATCACCTTAAGAATTTGGGGAGTACTAATACCTAAAAGTGCATGACAAGAAATAGTAGGCTAAGAGTCTTCAAATTCCTCTTTAGGAACTTATTCATCCTCAACATTACCTCTACATCATCTTCATCCTAATTGGCACCCTCAATGTAAAATAGATTATTTTTAGCACAATGATGTTATTTTCTCCATTTTTTGTCACAACCATAACACAACCCTTTATCTCACTTCTCCTCAATTTTTCATTATGTCAATCTAGTGGGTTATTGAAATGATGGTGTTGGAAGGGTGTGATCCTAACCACTGGTGAAAGTTTTCCTTTTGACCATCTCTTTTTCTTATACCTTACGTGCCCTAGGCATAGATTCTGATACATATGTTGGGTGAAACATTTGAAACTTAAATTGTATTCTATCTTTGAGGCCACCTAAAAAAAGATTAGTCAAATTTACCTCAGTGATGTCTTCCACCCATAAAAAGAGATTCTGAAACTAATGAATATAATCTTTCACAAATCCTATTTGTCATAGTTTAGATAATTAATTGAAATAGTTTTTAGATACATTATTTTTATAATGAGTCAAAAAATCATCCATGAAAATATACCATATAATAGGAGCACCATTATTTTTCTTTTGAGCACACAACTAGTGATACCAAATGAACTACTCAGGTTCAAAATATAGAGATGCCATTATCACCTTTTGAGAACTAGGAGTTTGATGCAACTCAAATAATTTTTCAATTTTGGTAATCCAAGTGAGAGGATCTTTACCATCAAACTTATTCATTTCCACTTTTGGTAACATCCGTTTCACATTAAAATGAGATTTTTTGGTGTTGAGAGGAGGATTTGAATGTTAAAGTGGAGGGTTGTTAGGCTAAAACTAAGATGTAAGGGTAGCCAATTGCATACTAATATGATGAAATTAAGTGTGAACCCTATTAATATCTCTATGCATCCATGAAACATCAACTTAAACCATAATAAATTCATCATGATTTACCAAGTTCTTTATGTCTACTTGAAGCTAAGAAATCACTGGATCTGAAGTTCTAGATTCCATGTCATTAGTAAGAGTGTTAGGAGTTTTTGGTGCCCATTTTCTTCCTTGAGTTGAAGGAACTACCATAAACCAACCCTAAGAGGTTTTTTACACCAAAAAAAGTGTACTAGGAGATGATATCGTATTGGTTTCCTCACCAAGATGAATCTAATGATTGCCTTTGTGTACTAGGTTAAAATTTTAGCACAAAAAAGTGTACCAACAAAATATACCATTACAATAATATCACTGAGATGAATCTAATGACTAAAATTGTACAAGAGAGAAAAAATTTCTAGACCTTCTTTAAAAAAAATCATTTTGAGAAATATTGTGCTAACAAAAAAAATAAATTCTTCCTAGATTGCAAGTTATGTTTTTTGGCTCCTTCTTCTCCTAGAATCCACACCTCACTAGATCCAAAAAAATTGCCTTAATAAACTTACCCAAATAAAATATTTGATACCAATTTTAATGAAATTAATTATATGTTTTCAAAAATTCACATATAATAAATAGATATGAGAGATCACACAACAATAATGGATAGCAAAGCATAATACTAAATAGTATAGTAAAGCCACTTCAAGGGGGTAACCTCCACAATAATGAAATAAGAGTAGAATAATTAATATATGATGATTAAATACTAATCAATACCTCCTATATATAGTCTACTTATCCATGGTTATTCCATAGGTTGACTTATCTAATAACATAGAGAAATGTAAAAAGCATAAAAATGAGGTATGTAAGCCACAAGCCAGTTGCACATATCCCTAAACTCACCAATGGTTAAGGGTATAGTACATGAGGGGTGTGAGCTTTATTCCATCTCTAAAACATCATTATGCTTAATTTGGATACACTAAGGGGAAATAAACTGGATATAAATGCATAGTCCATGAGTATGGTTCAAATTTATGATTCATTGCTTACATATAGCCCAATATGCACCTACAAGTGCCTCCATAGAAGCCAAATATGTTGAAAGGATATTTTTTAGCTAAGAAAGGTTTTGATAGTGAAAATTTTCTATTTTAAAATTTTATAAAAGGTCAAAGAACTATTAAAACTCACAAGGTCATGTTACTGCTTAAAAGTGCCTTACCGTTTGTATACTAGAATGCCCACCTATAGGTGTTCCTAAAAGAGGACAAGAAACTCTCAATGGAGTAATTTGGAACGTGAAAAATACTTATTTGATGTTATATTATATGTTTTTATCATATAATATCTCTTTTAGGTGATAAATGGTCAAACGACATTGGAGTAACCTTACAAAGACAATGACTGTGAACACTAGGATCAAATTCTCAAAAAAGCAAAATAGAGGTCCAAGGGTGTTTTTGGAATATAATATAGTAAAGTTACATTAAATTTTAAGGAATAATAATGGCTTGTTCTTGTATCCATATCATATTACAATATCCCTACAAATAATGATATCAAGAGGATTAATGGAGATTAGTTTTTGAGAGGCTCAAACTTGTCAATTTATGCACTAAAAATAGGCAATGAAACCTATAAGATTTGAAACTAAAGGGAATATTAACCTAAATTTGTGGTTTTGAACCTTTATTTCATGGTTGAGAGATTATATATAATTTAATGTATCAATTTTGATATAAGGATTATTTCAAGGGGTGATATATAGTGTTTTAGGTCTCGTACACACCTGCAAGTGCCTCTTCCTCTGAAAATGTGCACCTATAACAGGGCTCAAAATCCACATCATCCATTGAAGTGGACTTAAGCATGATTAAATAAACTTGGGCTAAAGGAAGATGATTTTATAGATCATCATAACATATTAAAATTAACATAACACAACTTCCAAGGTGAAACCATCACTCACATGCTCTTTTGGTTAAAATAATCATCTACATTTTGACTATGGTGTAATAGCAGAGGGAAGCAAGTGAACCATGCAATGGTAGGTATAAAAATGAATTTATTTGAGTTTAAATTAGTATTAAATGAATATAAATATCTATATGAGCAATTTTAATGTAAATTCAATGTTAAAACACAAATCTCCATCTACAGGTGAACCCATGTTCTACAAGTAACACACAGTCAACTACTTATGACTAGTTTTGAAGGCATTTCAACCCCAAGGTGTGATTTACTTAAGAGTATAAATATAATTAATTTTTTAAGCTTATATGAAATATTAATCATTTTATTTAAGGCCTAATTCATGTAAGTTCACCTACAAGGCTTATTCCCAAATAAAAATATAGTTAGGCAGGGTAACATAGTCTTGACTTAGCAAGTAGTTTGAGACACATGTGGAAGATTGGATAAAAAATGGAAATGGGAATACCTTAAAATATGATAATGATAATCTTATGGATTTCTCATGATAGATAAGGAGCAAAGGAAATCTCTAAATAAGGAACATATAATCTTCACCAATAAACCCTATACAGTCTACCTACATACAATCAATTTTGGGGTTTAAGGGAGTTAGAAAGTCAAATGATGTTATCAAGATTTAAAATTTTGTGGAGAACATACTTACCTCTTTTATAACCCTATAAAATATCCAAATGTTTTGATTAAATATGGGAAGTACCCTCTATTATATCTTAGATAAAGGGTACTTCCCCTTGTGTATAAACCTACAATTTTGAGAGATGAGTGATAAGGTGAGACCAAGATCTGTTTTAACATTTTAACAAGGTTGGGAATGTTTAATGACACATATTTAAAACATAGAAACATCTAATGTTGGGGAGAAACTAAACATAATGTTTTAGACCCTCAAGGTTACAATTAACTTATTAGGTAAGGTTTAGGCCTAGTGTCTAAGTGGTAAGTCATTCATACTTATAGCTTTGGATTTAAATTATAATTATTTTGAGAATGAGTTTGGTATCATGATAGAGGTTTTAAAATTCTTAGTATGCATAGAAACCACAAGGAGAGCCAATTTTGGCTTGTTACTAATGTTAGGCCCATGTAAATGGAGAAACAAGCTCGATAAGCTAACTTTGAAAGCTCATATCTCTTTTCAGTATTTTCATGGAGGAAAAATAAGATATAAAGAGTTATATAGGGTCCTAGGAAACATTTTTGTTCCTTGGTTTGGAATTTCAATGTGAAACTTGCATGAATAAAGCTTAAGAGGGTAAACAAGCTAAAACCCTTGTTAAATCCTTAAAAGGACCTGATTAGAGAAATGAATCTAGAGATGTATTCTAATTTCATAGTTTTATCATTAAATTGTTTAAAATTGTATAATTCTCTCTCTAGATACTCCCACACATTTGATTTGTATGGATTTGTATGGATAAGGTACAAAACATGGTACTTTTGACTATTTTATGTGTTTTATAGGTTCTAAAAGGAGTCTAAAGATGAAATCAAGTTTGGGAAGAAGATTAAAATTTAATATAACTCCTTATTTACATTTAATTCCTTTAAAAGACTCATAAGTTTGTAAATAATAGCCCTCATCTCAGCTAGTCAAAGCTAGCATATTGACCAAGCTAATGAGAAGTGTGAAAACTTTGAGTGGATGTTATTTTAAGATGTGCCTAATGACTATAATTCCATATATGTTATTTAAAGGTGTCATCCACTCCCTCACATGTATTATCATGGAAAAATAATACATTTTTAGAGGCCAATTATGTAGGGTGTATGAAAGAAGATTTATTTTGACTGTAGATGGTGATAGCTCATTTTGGGAAGGTTAAAAATGACTAGGACTATAAAAAATGAAATTATAATCATGTATTAAATACTTTACATTAATTTAAATAATTATACCTATCCCTAATTAGTTTTATGATGTTCAAATAGGTCCAAATCATGAAGGCAATTTTCTGAGCTAGAATGAGAATTTTCATGTCACTTTTCAAGAGTTTCATGACTTGAAGAGCCACTTTTTACTTAAAAACTTACATGGTGCATCCCACATCCTATTCTCATACACAATTAACTCATTTTGTTATATTAAATAAGTGTATGTTTGGTTATTCTCTTGGTTTCATGTCTAACATTCAATTGATTGGTAATCATCAATCAATTTGGTGTATCGCCTCCTTTAGGATAGTTTTCTTTAAGTTTTCTCTATCCAAAGTGGCACATAAATGGATATATCCCTACCTAGAGATTCACCTCATGCTTAGGCTACCCACAAGCCTAAAGGTGTTTCCATTATGCCACTTGGATGAGGAGTGCTTGGACATCTCCTCAAAGGGTACAAATCCAAGTGACAATATTTTTTGGCATTCATGATGAGAATATTTGTCCAATAAGTTGAAATATTTTTGGTGTTTTATTTCATAAATCAACCTTTATAGTCATATATCTAAGCATTAATGGTGACTCTAAACATACATTAGTTGGTCAAGTAGCCCAAGTTTCCTTTTTAAGATTGTTGGTAATATATTTATTTATGTTATTATTATCATTGAATTTCCCAATCTGAAATTGGTATTGAGTAATATTTTACATAAATTGGTGAGATATATCCATCCTATGGCATTCTATATCAGCCTTTTTATGATCCTTACCAATTCAAATATGACACCTATCAACCCATTTATGAAGTGTATCAACCCATACATTAAGTGCATCAGCCCATTAATGAAGTGTAACATCCCATACATGAAGTGTATCAGCCCATTCATGAAGTGTATCAACCCTATAACCAACCTTCTCAATGTCTTTCTCTTAGTCAACCTAGTCACTTCTCAACTCAATCTATTTCCACTTTCAAGCAAACACTTTTAGGCTACAAGAAGTACATGTTGGATCTTGACACACAAAGGGAATATGGTCTATAGATTCCTATTAATTTCATTCATAAGGTGAGAGATACATTAGAACTAGTCAAAAGAGAGTGGTCACCTATTGAGAGATCTAATTTGTAAAGGCTCACAAGTGAGATGCTAGATGTGAGTGGCTTGGTTTCTTCCTTAGAATATAGGCTAAGAATTTATGAAAGGTAACCTCACCAAACATCTCAACCTTCATATCCACTTCCCCAAGATTTTTATCATTCTTATTTGACCCAAGGAAAGAAAGAAGGTATTTTTGATCTTCAATCCAGACATTATGACAAAGCTTAAAGTTTATCAAGACATTAATAAACCAATATATGGCTTGAAATTTCATAAGCATAGATCCTAATGTATATCAACAAAAATGTTTACGAAAAGGTAATGCAAATAAGAAATTAGATTCACTCTAAAAGTTTACTTTCACAAAAAAATAGCTTATGTGCATCTTCAAGAAAAGAAAAAGAGAACAAAATGAACCTAAGATATTTCAATCAACCTAACATAAGCACAAATTGACAACTATGCATTAACATGTGCACATCTAGGATCCATAAAAACAATTCAAATCTAAATATCAAACTAGATAACTAAAGAAGTAGCCATGATAGTAGACACATAGATAAATATTGGACTAACTTTTTAGAATTCTTCATTTTTACTACTTGATCCAAGTTTACAAAGTAATTTTGGCTCTAAGAACTCCCTTCCTTTTACAATGGACAATACCTCTTTATATCGAGCTTTTACGAAGTATGTCAGTCATTCCTTGTCGACATGTAATTAGACAAGTGTCATAGATAGGTATCCCTTTACAAATTATTTAGGACCAATGACCTTATTTAACTATGACTAACTTAACATAACTGTGTGTTACATGTTGTCAATGCCTTTAAAAAATAAAATATTCCTTTGAAAGGATTTCCAAGGTCTTTAACTCAAAATAGTATACTATTTCAACTTAATTAAACTTTAAGATACCTCTGTAACTAAATACTTCTCTTGTTCTGTTGTAAGATATTCATTTTCATATTCACTAAATAAATTAAGTCTAAGACATGTGTTCACATTTTTTATCTTAACTTGTTTGGGAATCTAATGTGTCATGTCAATGTGGTAATGCCATGTCAATATATCCATTTATATTTAAAATATGACCATTTATTTCCCTTTTACATGTGTAAGTATTTTATTGGTTATATGCCCTTTGAAAATTTTGCCTCACCTCTCACCATTGGATCTATTTGTTTGGCTCAATTCAATTTATTAATCTTGACATAAGAACTTGAATGCTATTGGTTGTTTGTTATGTTCACCATGGTTATGACATTTATCACTTCTACATTTTCTCTAAGTTTTGTTGAAATGTCAATGTTGATCTCACACCATTGATCTCATTTACATGGATCAATCGTACTCTATCAATCTTGATCTGAGGGGTGGAATGTTATTTTCCTATAGAAGTAAACCTTTTAATTAAACCTAATTTCATATTTGTATTACCTTTCCTTAGACATTTATATGATATATAGTAGGATCTATGCCTATATAATTTCATGTTATATATTGGTTTAGTTCATGTCTTAATGAAATTTAAGCTCTATCATAATGTCTAGATTCAAGATCAAAAACACCTTTTTCTCCTTTTTAACTAGATTACTTTAGTTTAGCTTGTCATTCTAAATATTCCTGATGGATTATGTTAGAATTTAGGGTTTGGGCATAACTCACTAGATTTAGTTTAGATTAATTTCATCTTCACAAAGTTTTAGGACCACGGTTACTCCCAACAACCATTTACATGTTTATTTTATGAAACAATCATTTAGCTTGGCCACTACTCCACCACAGATCCTAAGAAGATCATAACCAACAACTCATGAAATAGATTATTTGAATCCAAAAAAGAGAAGTGTTTTTTAAATGCTATATGTTGACCTAGTGATACACATTTAGGCACCAACAAAACTGGTGTTAGGATGAGGGATTTAGATAATGCTTTGTGAATTTTTAGTACCTTTGCTAATTTTAGTAAATTTTGTTTAAAGATCAGTTGATTCTTTACATATTTGTGTTTCTTTTAACATATTTATGTAAATACTAGTGATCTTAATGGTTTTTTAATAGTCTTCGAGCTTCCTTTCACTAAAGATTGAAATTCTTTGTAAATCCATGAGTAATTATGGTAAAGATAGCTTGAGATCTATGAATCCAACAAGTTTGAGGTTAGTAATAGCTATTTTGTTCAAATATTGATAGATCCTTTGCAAATTTGAGTTTATTTGAACTTAAAGATGTAAATATCATTTGTATTCACATATGTGGACATATCTTTGAGCTAATTTAGTTAAATATAGATGTTTTTTGTGGTTCTTTATACATATTTGTGCAAAATTTTCTTAAATGTGTAACTCTAATCACTATTTTTTGTAAAGATAAGATTTACACATCATATTTCAAACAAAGTTCAATGATTTTACAAGCTATAACTACCATAAGTAAGATCTTCATCAAGGTATGGCATGGTTGGGTGGATCTTCTATCAATGTGCCTAGCTAGGTACATGACTTACCGAGAAATCCTAAAAAATATTTGCCATCATTTAGCTCAAATAGTGTTGTCACAGGTGAAGAGCACATTAAATATTTCAAAACTACTTTAAGATTACTAAATTTAATTCATGAAGATGTAGCATGCAGACTATTTTTATTTACTTTCAAATATGTTGCATATGAATGGTTCCTAAATCTTCTAGAAAATTATATCACTAGTTGGAATGATTGTAACATAATCTTTATTGATCAATTTGGTAAAATCAT
This sequence comes from Torreya grandis, assembly GCA_037957365.1. Lineage (NCBI taxonomy): Eukaryota > Viridiplantae > Streptophyta > Pinopsida > Cupressales > Taxaceae > Torreya > Torreya grandis. The sequence continues at coordinate 933,155 of JARHVA010001541.1, read as the reverse complement.
TAGTCCCATTATTATTTAACAATAATTCACCACAGTGAAAAGAGATTCTAGTGAAATAATTAGAGACTTTAATGCCATATTTTAGAAAATGTTTATCAAAACCATAGCTCCTTATGGACCTAACAAGGCTTTAGCCTTAGAGATCTATAAGGATGCCTTAGATCCCATGAATTTTGTGTTTCTCAAAATATTTCTCAAGTCATTAACACATTAGCCTTAGTGAATGTTGAAGTTATGATCATTAATGACTAGATGTAACCCCAAGGCCAAATGGCATATAATATTCCAATTATTAATCCAAATTTTCCCATTCTAAATGTTATACCCAATTCCAATTAGAATACATCTACCCTAATCCAAGTTCAAGTTTTGAACCAATTACCTTTAAGTCATGTTCATCCCAGATAAACCCTAAGATTCTTAAACAATGTTACAAGTGGATCTCATCCACAAGACCAAAGAGTTATGACACCAACTGTTAGCACTAGTAACACTTAAGTTCATAATTTTGAGGCCCTAAGTAATGAAAATTACTCTATCTTAAATATGGCTTAAAATTTTATTATTGACTTTCTTCAATTGTAAAAGCAAGTGGGAAATACTGGGGAAAAGTCCAACAAAAACTATGATTCTCAAAGGTTCAATAGGCCTACAAATGGGTTTCATGATAATAACAATAATATGTAATCTAAAAACATACATGAAATGAATCTTTGTGATATAGGTCTAGTTGATCATTGTAATTTCTTTGAAGCATATCAAAATAAAAAGGATACATATCAATATGTGTCTAATCAAGACAATGTTGTAGGGACATCTAGATTTGTAAGGACATCTAAATCCTTCATGGTATATGCTTTTGATTTTCCATTAAAAGAAGAAAATTAACCTAAATATGATCTATAATAAGGAATAGTTGTTCAATATGAGTAACCCCATGAACAAAATTAGATACAAGCTAACCTCTCTTCAGAAGATAGTTATGAGGACAATTCATATGAGGTTATTAATGAATTGAGGATATCCTTGAATAAGCTGACAAATGGAAACATTTATACCAAGATTTTTTGAAATAAATTGAGGTATTCCAAGACAACAATGTCATTTTAGATATCCCAAAGCTATATGAGGTGGGACTCGATTGGGTATAAGAGATGCAATTCTTCACAGAGGATGAAGATGAAACAAGTGTAGTAGATCAAGGATTTCCATATAACCCTATCAAAAGGTTGGAAGTATGTGATAAACTTGACTAAAATGGGAAGGTTTCAAATAAATTTCATGCCCTTTCAATTGATCATGATGAAGTAGCTTTTCAGGATGACTTGGAAAGTTTTGGTGCGAAGATTGGTAGTCCATCTCCACCTCAAGTGGAACTTAATGAAGACATCAGTCTAAGAATGATACCTAAGTTTCCATAATTGAATAAGGATGATATAATTCATTATAAATATATAAATGAATAATAATTATCACTTTCAATGCAATAAAAAAATAATTGGGAAAAATATGATTAGGTTTTAGATCCATATCTTCAATCTACGCATTAGAGAATAGAGATGAGGAATCAAGATACATCACATAGAAGACATTAACCCATAAGTGCTCCTATCCACAATAAAATGCCATTGAATAGAACAAATCATGTTTCAAATTTATATATTAGTTTAAATAATTTTCTATTTGATCCTGGAGGTAATTCTTTGTGGAGTTAGTTTAGGTAGGTTTTATATTTTTTTCTTGTCCCTTATTTGTAAGTAGTAATTTTAAATATTTTTTTTATTTTTATTTGTGTTTTATTTATTTTATTTGTTCCTTGCTTCTAAATAAGTCCTTTTTGACAACCCTCAACTCAAATTTCACCTAATTTCTCAAGAACTTCACAGTTCATAAATGTAGGTATGATTTCTCAACATTAGTTTATCATGGATTATTGAATTTTAAGCTTGATGTTATAGTTTGGAGAAACTATAAAATAATAATGGCTAGGTCAATTATTCCTTGAGATTTTAAGTCTTGTTCTAATCTAATCTTGATTCTAAGAGGGATTGAACATGTGAGATGAAAGCTTGGATTATTGAAACACAATCATGTTTGTACGTAATAAACATTATTGCTTGGGACAAAGTTTGCAACCAAGGATAATTGTTTGAATATCAAAACACTTGACCCCCAAAACTTGGCTAACCTAGTTACCAAACTTTGATATAGAATCAAACATGATTTGAAAAATACAAAAATAAGAGCCTTATTACAAAATTCAAGATCTTTCTAAGCAAAGGTGATTCTAGTAATCTCTACCAAGGCTATGAATGCCTAGCTGGTAGTGAAGCAAGGCCTTAAGTGGAGCCAAAGGTATCTATATTAGGGATATGGATGCCTATTTATAAGTATAACAATGTCCAAGCCTTCCCTATAAAAATCATGATTCTTAATGAGCATCTAAATATGTTATAAGTTAGTGTTAATGGTTAAAGTCACGAAATCTAAAAGTTGTTCCCTAAATCCCATGTAAAAAAGTAAGTGGAATCAAATCACACACATAGAATGGCTAGGTTTTTATATTATATCCCAATCTTGTATGAGTAAGACTTGTTTTAGTCATGAATTGATTTTAACTATGGTATCTGATCATATAGAAGAAGTAGCCTAGTTATTAGTCTAAACTAGAGGCTATGAATTCTAACATATTGCTATATTTCCCCTAGAAGTCACCATTTGTGGAGATCAATATACCCCAATTACACTAGCATGTTTTCACATTTTCTTTATTTGAAGATCATCCACACCTGATTCTCATTTGGATTAATTTTCATATTCTCAAATGATCATGGTTTTACCCCTTCTAATGTTGTTAATGATTGTTATCTATGTTTTTGTATTATAAGCTCAATAGAATCTCATTTGGGAATGAACATGATTAGGAATTTATGATTCAGTATTAAATTTATCTTCTACTAACCTTTGGTTTGTCAAATATTAATAGAATATATTTTAAGTCTTATTAAAACCCTAGTCTAATGTTTTAAACTAGGTCTCTTTTGAATTAAATTCAAAATTTTGTAGGAATAATTTTCTCAAGAACAATTATTTGTGTTATGAACTTAGCTTAACTTTTATCCTAAGGCTTAGTCATGTTTTTCAACATGACCAAACCTTAGTCTAAAAATCTTATGTTTGGCCCCTTTATGTCTTGTGACCCCTTGGTCTAATTTATTATTATCATGATCTAGCTAATCACATGGTCCCCTTTATTATGTTTTAACTTAGCTTAAGATTTAATACCAAGGTTTTAATTCATGTTTATTAACATGAATAAAAACCTTAGTCTTAATAATTTAACCTAAGTTATTTATATTACCTAAGTTCTGACTGAATTATTTTATTATCTATAAGATAAATGGTACATGTTTGCTTGGGTGATCAATATCTAGTGATGCATATAAATTCAATAAGTGAAGAGCTTTAATCAATGATATGTATTTACCTAGGTGATGGATATCCAATGGTGCAAGATTAAATTTGAAAATTCAAGCATTGACCTTAATCTAAAGTTCAAACATCTTATAAGGATCAATGATATGCATTTGCTTGGGAAAGATTGATCTAACAATGCATATTAAATCAAGACTTAAATATAGCCTTGAGATAAGAAATAAGGTGACATGTATCACAATTTTAGTGAAATAATATTGAATAACCAATACTGATCCACCCCTCCGATCAAGATCTGATGGAGTGCATTGATCAGGCCAAATAAATCCAATGGTGTGTGATGAAGGTTAAAAATTCAAAATCCCTGAGGATAAATGTAGAGATCACATGTGGCATAGACATGAGCCACAAATTAAAGATCAATCATATTTCAAATATAAATGGTGCATGGATGATCATACACATTTTGATCAATGGTCCATAGATTAAGAGACATAATTAAGTATATCAAGATCAGTAGAGCATGATTGATCCATGCAAATGAGATCAATTGTGCAAGATCAGTGTTGACATGTCAAAAATTCTTAGAAAAAATATAGAAGTGACAAGTGGAATAACCATAGGGAACATAGCAAGTAGTAAATAACATTTAAGTTCTTGGGTCAAGATCAATAAACCACATTAATCTAAGGAAATAGATCTAATGGTGTGAGGTGAGGAAAATTTTTCAAAGGGCCCACAACCAATAAAATAATGACATGTGTCCAAGGGTGACAAATAGTCATATTTTAAATATAAATGGATAAAATGACATGTCATTGCCATATTGACATGACACATTAGATTATTGAACTAGTGAAGATCATAAATGTGAACACACATGTCTTAGACTTAATTTGATTAGTGAATATGAAAATGAAGATCCTACAATAGAAAAAGAGAAGGTTGTAGTTATAGAGGCATCTCAAAGGTCAATTAAGTTGAAATAGTATTATATTTTGAGTTAAATACCCTATAAATCCTTTCAAATTAATATTCTATTTTACAAAGGCATGGGCAACGTGTAACACATAGTTATGTTAGGTTAGTCATGGTTAATAATTTTCATTGGTCCTAAAGCATTTGCAAATAGATACCTATTTATGATACTTGTCCAATTTCATGTTGACAAGGAATGACCAACATACCTCAGGAAAAGTCTATATAAAGAGGTATTATCTATTATATAAGAGGGGGGGGTTATTAGAGCCAAAATTACTTTGTAAATTTGGATCAATTATTACAAGCAAAAAAATATACAAAGTTTATCCAATATTTGTCTGTGTATCTATTATCATGGATACTTCTTCAATTATCTAGTTTGATATTAAGATTTGAATTATTTTTATGGATCCTAGATGTGCACATGTTAATGTAGAGTTGTTAATTTATGCTTATGTGAAATTTATTGAAAGATATTAGGTTCATTTCATTCTCTTTTATTGTTCTTGAAGATGTGCAAAAGATATTTTCCTATGGAAGTAAACCTTTAAAGTGAACCTAATTTCTTATTTACATTACCTTTCATTAGACATTTACTTGATATATAGAAGGATATGTGTCTATGCCATTTAATTTTATATATTGGTTTAGTGCATGTCTTCATGAAATTTAAACTCTATCATAATGTCTATATTGAACATCAGAAACACCTTTTTTCCCTACCCTTCCTTTTTCTCCTTTTTTTACCAGATCACTTTAGTCTAACTTGTCATTATAACTAATTTTGATAGATTAGAGTTAGACTTTAGGGTTTGGAAATCATTAATTAGATTTATTTTCAGTTACTTTCATCTTCACAAAGTTTTGGGACCACAGTTACTCCCAACAACCATTTACATGTTCATTTTATGAAATAGTCATTTAGCTTAGCTGCTACTCCAACATAGATCTTAGTAAGATCACAACCAAAAACTCATGTAATGGTTTATTTGAATCTAGAAATGATAAGTGTTTATTAAATGCTATATATTAACCTAGTGATACACATTTAATCATCAATAAGGATCCAAAAAAAATTTATGCAGACCTTAGAGGGTTAGTAAAACTCATCATGTCCATTGAAATCAACTCAGTGTTGTATTCAAAAATGAAGTTCATGATAAAAGAGAAGGGATAAATAAGGTAAGGGTGATGTAAAATCAATAAAATAGGATGGGATAGATAAGAGTATAAAGTTAACTAGGTCAACCTAGTACTAAAAATAGGGTCTAAAATTTGATAAAATATGAATACACAGTCAATAGGGTCAACCTAGTCCTATAACCTAGGTAAAAAATAGGTATAAAAAGATACAGAGTTGATAGGGTCAACCTAGTATTTTACCCTAAGGGGAAAAGAAGAAGACTATGTCATCAAGGTCAACTCAGTACTACAGGAAAGCAGTACAAATAGTCTATAAGATACTATGTCAAATATAATGACAGTGTAATAAAACAAGAAAAAATGTGCAAGTAATTTTATAAGAAATAAAATAAGGGAAAAACATAATCAATTGGGTTAATGAGGATGATACAGTTGAGGCACATAACATAAAACCTTACACCAATACTATCTAATGCATGTTTTTTCAATACAATACATAGTTGAGCAAAGAGCAAGTAGTCAAATTGAAAAGTAAATGCTAAGTGGTCATCTTAAATGTTGTTAAATTATTAGAGTAATATTTTAAGTGTGATAGGAAATTGACTACAAGTAATGAATTAAAAATTAATATATGGATGGTTTCAAGATGTTTAGGTTAAAAGGGATCTGTATTGGCAATGGTACTAGCTTGGTATTGGGGCCTACCCCCTCCCTTCACACATAGTAATAATAAGGGTGTTGGGTAATTTTCCAATATATACCATTAACCACATATTTATACATTCCCAAAATACCAAGTCGGCTTCCCCCTTATTGATGAAATCAAAGTAGGTAAGCCTTGGGTAGACAATTGTTTAAATACATTTTTAAGATTATGTGATTTGGTAATGTGTACATAAAAGAGAAAAATAGTGTAAATAAATGGTATATTAAAAATCCACCTAATTATACTATGTGATCTATTCTAATCATTCAAGCAACTAAAAGTGAAAGTGTAAGCTAATTACTAGCATATAGATGCTAATTATAACTTTAAAACATAGTACAGTGTCAATTTAAATGATAGTGTATGTAGAGATTACATAATAAATTTTAAAATATCACTATTGTAATAATAAAACAAGGGTATATTTAAAAATTATGTTGATATTGTTTACATAATCTTTCAGATAAATAATAGAATACAAAACTAGGTCGACAGTGTGGACCTAGTTTGTTGTATGAGGGTAGTTTTAGAGACTGCAAACTATGAAAAATAGAACTATAATGAGTAATAGAAATATAAAAGAGATAGAAATAAATGAAAATTATAGGGTTATAATATGTAGATGAAAGTGTGATTGATGTTGAAGTACCTTTATTTTTACTTGAAAATTCTACCAATTGTGTCAACTGGTCGACCTAGTTCTATAGTTTCTTATTTACTAAAGCTTGTGAAGAATACTATGGTAATAGTGTCAACTTAATATGTTAATTTGAAGTTTAAAATTGTATTGTGTTGAAAAATTAAACCTATTAGCTTGTTTTGAAGTGAAAACATGTACTATGTCGACCTATTTGACCTAGTACCCTGTATCTAATGAAGACTTGTATAGACAGAATAGAGTCATAATGATGTGACTGTGTGTTAAAATTGTGCAAAAAAGTTATAAACTATAATATAAATATTGAAATAGTACCATAAATATATAAAAATAATAAATAAAATGATAAAATAATGAAAAATATGAGATAAAACTTGCAAGGGTTAGATTCATGTTGGGTTCACCAAAATGTATGCAATCAAAAATGCATCATGTCTATAAATCAATCCTAACTCAAATAATATATATCATACTTACACTTTTGATTAGGGATACATTAGATAATCAGGAACATGACCAATATGGGGATCTATTAAACCTAATTAATGGATCTCTTATCATAATAAATAATGTTATGGATGGTTCCAAAGAATCCAGTCAAGCATAATCACATAATAACCCTAGTTAGGTCCTATGTTTTCATATCTCACTAAACTAATAACAAGTAAATTAAAGTCTAATATAGTGCTCACCAAATCTTGTGGCATAAATTGGGGGTAAGAGATAACAAAAGTAAACATGCATAAAATACATATATTTATGTCAATGTCTATGAAATCCTAATACATGGAAGAGAAGTACAAATGCATATCTATCTACTCTTATAAAGGAGGAACAAATTTATGAATACTTACCTTTGAAGACAAACCTGTCGATCCACAATCTCTCCCTTAGCTAAGGTTCTTCACAAGAGGTTTTTGTGGCATGTAAGGATGATAAGGATAAATTAGCTCTAGGCTACACAACCTATTAATGCATCCAAAATACTTCTTCATAAGACAAAATTTGTATCTCCAAAGAAAGTATAAAACCCTAAGATTACTCCTCAAGTATAATGGTGGATAAGTAGATGCAAAATAAATCTTACTTCTTCTATTATTTAAATAATGGTGAAATGATATTGTATATATAGGTGGATTTAAACCTAAGCCCTTTTGAAATTTTTGGCTGACAGGATCGACCCAATTGACCTATTACTATTATGGACATAAATTCACTAGGTCATGGGCTAGGTCAACCAAGAACCAACCTACACCCTAAATTAATTTTACCCAAAATAGTATAGGGTCAACCTAGTCGACCTAGTATAGTAAATAGTCAAAAGGGGCTTAAGGATAGGAAAAGGGGGACAAAAAGTGGGAAATGATTGAGGAGTGTATAACAGAGAAGAACAAGCTTAGGGATATGGTTTTTAGGAGACAAGTGTGTGGAAATAAAAATTCTAAAAAGGTATAATAATCCTTCAATGCACCAATGGTTTTCCCACCCCTTTCTCGATTCACCCCTTAAGGCATGCACTTGGAGATATTGAAACTCGATGGGTTCTTTCAAGATAAAGAGTGTCAGTAAGTGATAAAAGTTTGAAAATATTTTGTGTATACAAGTAGCACATATAAAAAAAATTATATACCCAACTCCATAATTTTAATCCTTGATTGCATATGAAGGCACAATAAATTATTTAGGTAAATATCATAGTTTATAAATTTATATGGGAGACTACCATCTATATCACACTATGTTTTTGGGTGGCTCTAAATTTTTTTAGGAGTCTAATGGGTCACAATCTTGGGCATAATAAAGATGAATTTATAAGAGTTTTTCATGCACTTTCATTCTAAAGATAGTACATTTAAACTTTGAGGATTAAGATAAAAATATACATAATCTATTTTTTCTCATCAGATGTAGAAGACTCTCACAAAAGGGTCTAAAAAATTTAACATGATTTTTTTCCCATGGAAGTACAACAAACAAAGGAGTCTACACACCCTGATCTATAATAAATTATTAATGACCTATCGACTATTATTTGAGTAATTCCAAAATATTTACACCTATAAGATATCATGATCATGTTATTTGAATTATTTTTATGAAGTAACCACCAAACATCATACCATATAAATACCCATATAACAAGAAGAGTGAAATTAAAAAGTACATACAAGAGATATTGGAGGCAGTATTATCAGACATAGAGAAAGTGAATGTTTATCATCGATGGTCATGGTGTGTAATAAATATGATACTTAGAAGATGTGCCCAGACTATATAAAACTCAACAAGTACACCATCAAATATAATTTTCATATACCCATAATTGATCATTTTCTAGATGAGGTCCCTTTTACTTGCTCTCATGACCCTCTTAGGCTTGCTTTCATTGATTCCCAATCATCCATGGCCTTCCATACTTCACCCCAACTAAGACAGGACCCTGTCTTCATGACTAATCCATCCCCCTAGGTCCTTTCTACTCAAGACAATATAACCAAAGTTGGACTATAGCACTGGACCCTAGGGTGTCCCCTTTTCAGTGCTCCTATCCAATCATAATTTGAGCCTAAGTTACTATTTTTCCTTGATTCCTCTTATTCATTGTGTCAGCCTAATATGGTTTCATCTAACCCATGACCAATAGATCCATATAAAATCCCATTACAAGATTATTTGGAAGGGCTTGGCAAATATTACTCAAGCAAGCAAGAATTTAGGTAAGACCACTCAATAAATCTTCCTTATTCTCTACATACATCTAGCCTGTACACTTTCAATACAAATCAATTCCTTACACCAATCCCTAGTTAGCTCAAGCATACTTAGTTTTATAATTTATTGCATTTCATTCACTATTACACTGAGCACTCTTAAAGGGAAAACTACATATGGATTGATCCCTCATCAGAGTATTGGTATGTAGGTAACATGCCCACACATGAGGTATGAAGCATATCTAGTGTATCTTACAAACACTAACCCCTTTTATCCATTTGCCAAAACTTATTTCAATTACATAAAAGATACAAGTACAAAAAAATATCATCTCTATAGGGATATCTATTAATAATAAGGACCTAAAAATTGGTACACCAACTCACACTAACTAGTTAAACAAAACATAGAAAGCTTAGATGTTGAGGACAATAGCATTAGGGAAGGACTATAGAACCAGAGCCTAGGGTGTCTATTTCTAACACTCATATCCAATTAGAAAACAAAGTCCATCATCTTGTTTATGATATTATCCCATCCCTGCACATAAAAATATAGACCCTATCTCAGTTGGAATAGTCCAAAATAAGCTAAATTTAATTTTCTCTCTTGTTACTATTTTTAGAAAAGGTCTAATTGTAATTCAATTTTGAAAATTAGTGGATTTAATTAAGAATATTATTTACTAATTTATCCTACTTAGACTTGTTTATTAAATAGGAAAAAATCCATTATTCCCAAAAAAATAAATCATTTGGTGAACCCAACTTACTTCGAATTTCAAATAAAAACCCTAGAAACCCTAGGGTAAATTCCTAGCTATTTTTTACCATTAATTTATAAATTTTTCCTTGAATATTAAAATTAAAAATTCCTCTAAAATTTTAAAATTTTTGCAAAATTTTAAAATAAATTTATTTCAAACCCTAGTTGCATACACTAGGTCCCAGTACTATTCCATCATCAATCCAATAATTTCCTAATTGTTTTGCTTACACATTTAAATCATAAATTTATCTAAAATTTTAAAATTTTGTAGTAAATTTTAAAATAAATTTATTTCAAACCCTAGCTGCATCAACTAGCTCCTAGTAATTTTCCAATCACTTTCTAAATTTTTTAGTTGCATATTAAAACCAAAAAACCACATCAAATTTCAAAAATTCAATTTAATTCTCAAAAAAATATTTTTCTCTAAACCCTAGTTCCATCCCATTAAATCAAGCACTTTCCCATAAATTCCTAAATATTTTATTAAATACTTCACTCATAAATTCAATTTTAATTTCAAAAATTCATAGTATTTTGTAAAAAAAATTTGAAAAATACCTAGTTGCATGTACTAGCTCCTATTTTGCTTCTTGTGGTATCACCTTACATCCATAATCAAATTGAAAAAAATATTCTCACTTATGTAAATATTTTTTTACATTTACTAAAAATAAAAATAAAACCATAATGGGCCCTATCTTGTATATGAATGATGAAGTATATCATATGTTAGTACAAATCTTTTTCCTTTGCATTTCATGTTTATGTTTCATCATATGGGATGATATTACAAAATACATTACAAAAAATGCACAAGACTTCAAAATTATTTTTTCATATTCTCTTTTGCTCATACTGAATAATTACCAACTCAATTTTACTAGATGCATTCAAAATGTTATGTTACATGTCAAAAATTTATATGCCTTTATGAAAAAATTCATGTTCTCTATCCTTTGCTTTCTATTCCTCATGTGGAAAATTGTTCAAATTTTTCATGTTCAATGCATTAAAAATGTTATGTTATATGTCAAAAGTTTATATTCCTTTATGAAAAAATCCATACCTTTTATCCTTTGCTTACTATGGACTGCTCTTTATAAACATATTATTGCATAAATCAACACTCAAAATTCATGCATTTCACTTCACATTCATGATTTTTACCTAAATTCATATAACTCATTGGTTACTTTTAAGTATCTTCTTACCACTACTAGACACAAACAAACACTAGCAGTTGTATCTATCCCTCCTCCCTTCGAACTTGGTACATATAGATCTTATCATGCATCTACTGCCAGCTTTATGCCTATAGTAGATCATGCAATCCACACTATCACCCAAGTTTATGAAGATAAATAGGTTGATTACACCCATGGATATAGTATTGTCACTCATGTTAACACCCCTTCAGATATAGTTTATGTTATTGAACTCCTTTAATGATCATACGTCTACAAAGATGTGTTGTATGCAGCCCTTGGTAATACTAGAATTCTTGTTTCAACTGAACCAGCTTATGTTGCATCTATCCTCAACACAATGCAATGTACTGAAGAGAATATTTATTTTGATAAAGATGACTTACCCCTGTAACACATCATTGAACAGCATCCACCTTTGTATAGTCAATTAAGAATTAATGATGTGTGGGTTAAAAGAGTGTTATTCGATAATAGTTCAAGACTTAAAATTTGCAACATATCTTTTCTTAAATGTCTTAACATACACCCTCAATATCTAGACCATTCTTATATGAACCTCAAAATTTTTGACAACATTCCATAGAAATTAATTTTTCAAATAACACTCAATCTTACCTTAAGACCTAAGACACTACCAACTACTTACCAAGTCATGCCAAATGACCTCAATTATAATTTATTACTTGGTCAGCCATGGATTCATGATATGCATGCAATCCATTCTACACTCCATGCTTGTCCAAAATTTAGTCACAAAATTTATATATACACCTGCCCAATAGACAATGAACCTTTAAAATATTTCCAAGTTGATGAATCTCCATAGAATTATATTCCACATTTTAATCTTGGTAGTATATATATACAATCTACTACTCACAATGCACCCTCAGACCATTCACCACATCAGACAAATACAAATTTTATTATAGCACCAAAACCAAATCACCAATTTACTTCACCTTTTACACTTAAATACCTTAATAAGATGGGCTACGAGGGCAAAGGACTTGGAAAGCATGAAAAAGGAATAGTAAATCTTATTGAGGCATCCACACACCATAGAATGTTAGGGCTTGGATATCAGTTTAGCAACAATCATGATAAATCTTTTCCCACCCTTTAAAAATACATTAATTTTTTTCCACCCATTGCACATACCAATAATATAGTTAATTATACCTCTACATTATCATTGGTCTATCATGATCATATCAACAATATAGTTTCACTTGACATGTTTACATTAGATGAATTATCTAATGATGAATCCCTCCTACAATTCCTTAGATCATATGAGGACCTCCCATCTTGCTATCATAAAAATAGATTTCCAAATCACACAAATGCCCATGCATACTTCAGAGAAAATATAGATTCCTCCATAGACATACCAATTGACTTAGATGATACTATTCCTATAACTCCATATACACTTGATCATTCCACATTGCTTAATGAGGAAATAATAAATTTCAGTTTTGTAACTGACAAGGATCCCCACATTGTATTATTAGTTGTTGCCTTACAAAAGGAAGCGGATGCAGATACTCATCAAACTTTAACAAATTTTATAGAACTCTTTGCTTGGTCCTATTCAGATACGTCAAGAATTGATATATCTATAACAGTCCATCAAATTCCCTTATACCTTGATGGTAAACCAATTAAGCAAAAAAATCATAAAATACATCCTAAGGTGGATCTCCTAGTCAAAGATGAAATGCAAGACCTCATAGATGTTGGATTCATTCTACCAGTAACACATCCTGAATGGATTTCTAATATAGTTCCCATAGTAAAACCTAATGGACAAACTTGATATTGTTATGATTCTCAATATTTAAATAAATCATGCCCCAAAGATGATTTCCCTTTACCAAATATCAACATGATTATAGATTAAATATCCAGATATGAAATGTTATCATTTATGGATGGTTTACCAATTGCAACCAAATCCAAATTATTGAAGAAGATCAATAAAAAACATCCTTTACAACATATTGGGGTATGTTTTGTTACATTATCATGCCTTTCAATTTAAAAAATGCTAGAGCCACATAACAACATACTATGATGCACATTTTTCATGACTTGATTCACCATACTATCGAGGATTATGTAGATGATATATTATCTAAATACAAACAATGAAAAAAGCATGCTCTTGATTTATGAAAGATATTTCAATGACTCAAGCAATATAATGTTTGATTAAACCCAAAGAAATGTGTGTTCAGAGTTACATCAGGCAAACTCTTAGGCTTCATTATTTCTCAACATGGCATAGAGGTTGACCCCAAGAAAGTTAAAGTAATTATTGATATGCCACCTCCTACGAACTTAAAACAAATTTGATCCTTATAAGAAAATATCTAGGCAATCTATCATTTTGTAGCATAATTTATTGATAAAACTCAGTCATTCACTTGATTACTAAAGAAAGATATAAAGTTTGTATGGGGCCAAGATTGTCAAGAAAGATTCAATACAATTAAGTAATACCTTATTAATCCACCTATTTTAGTAATACATATCCTTGATAAGCCTTTCCTCCTATATATCTCAGCAACATATCACACACTAGGAGCACTTTTAGTACAACATGATGATCAACATACCAAGCGAGTACTTTATTGCACCAATTACACATTAGTTGATTAGGAAAAAAATTATTCAATAATTGAAAAACTATGTCTAGCATTAATTTTTGCTACACAAAAACTCTGACATTACATGGTCAATAATGAGACTCACATCATTACAAAAGTAGACCCCTTGAATTTCTTAATGGCAAAACCACATCTTTCTAGTTGCATAGCATAGTGGATTATGTTGCTAACAAAATTTGACTAAAAAATAGTCTTCCAAAAATAAATAAAGGACCAAATCATTGTAGACCATTTGGTAGTATTACCACTCTTGGATACCAACCCTATTAGCAACACATTTAGAGATGTTTTTACTACTTATTCTACTTATTCAAACACATGGACCATTTTTTTCATGGCTCTTAATGTGCATCTGGTATAGGGGAAAGCATTGTCTTTATTAATCCTTCTAGTCACATAGTTCCTATAGCATACTGACTAAGCTTTTCCTACACCAACAACACCATATAATATGAAGAACTTATCTTAGGTCTATTTGCATCCTAGTCCCTTAAAATCAAATCTATTTAAGTCTTCGATGATTCCTAAATAGTGGTCAACCAAGTTAATGATGTCTATTAGACAAAAAAGGGACATATTATCCCATATCATAACATGGTACAATGTTTGTCATCATAATTTGATTACTTTTATATAGAAAGTATACCAATAAAATACAACCAACATTTAGATGAAATGACAAATGTCACATCTCTAATCCCTATCAACATCAATGACGATCAAGTTATTTTCATAATTAAATGATTATAATCACCATCACTTTCTACTATAGATCTAATTGCACTATCCATCGTAGCCACTACATGCAGTTCCACAACTCTAGAATGGCTCTCTAACATCTATAATTTTTAAAAAAAAATTGTTACATTAGATACTTTCTCACAAAATGATTAACACAAGATACACAAATAATCACTCTATTATGTCATCATTGGTAGGGACTTCTTTAAGTGATCCTTTGATGGACAATTACTTAGATGCTTGACTTTAGTAGAAGCCAAAATTACTCTTACATAGATACATGATAGTGAGTGTGGTGGTCACTTTAGTGGAAAGGATATGTCACATAAATTGATTTGACAAGGTTAATACTGGCCCACTATGGAAGAATAATGTTTACAATATACAAATTTATGCGATAAATGTCAACATCACAGCAACTTGTAGCATGTAATTTCATAACAATTGCAACATACTATTTCTCGATGGTCATTCATGTTATGGGGATTTGATCTTATCAGAAAAATTAACCTTGAATCTATTGGTGGGCACTAGTTCATCATCACAGATACTAAATACTTTACCAAATGGGTGGAAGCAACTCCACTTCTATCTACTATGGGGGAAGATATTTGTAGCTTCCTCATGACCCACATTATCTCATGCTTCGGCTTACTTGTAACTATCATTTATGATAATGGAACATCATTAAAGAAAAAAAATCTTAATAAATTTTTTACAAAATATAATATTAAACACACATTCTCCACTCTATACTACCTAAAAGGAAATAGTCAAGTAGAAGCCACTAATAAAATAATCAATAACATTTTGAGAAAAGTAGTGACCAAATTTGGAGATGATTGGCATAATCAATTATTCTTTGAATTATGGGATTACCACACAAGTATTTGTACACCCACAAGAGCCACTCCTTATTCACTTATTTATGGAATAGAAGTAGTTTACCACTAGAATTAGAAATCCCATATCTTCATGTCTCCCTTAAAGGTATTCTCACTAATGATCAATATCATGAAAAGTATTTACACTAGCTTGAAAAATTGGACCATACGTGAATTCAACTAGTAGAACATCTCAGAATCTACCAATAATGTATATAATGCTCTTATAATAAATGAGTTCACACTAGAGAATTCAAAGTAAATGATCTCATTCTTAAATTAAATCTTCATACTGTCAATGTCAAAGAAGAAATCAAAGGAAAATTCAAACCAAATTGGTTAGGCTCATATATCATTACCAAAAATCTTAGCCCTATAGTGTATCATCTAGCCTCACTCGAAGGAAAGAAATTTAAAAATCCAATGAACATTATGCATCTACATAGATTCTATATATAGTATGTTATTTTACACATTTTTTATACATAATTTCTTTTCATCATTACTTGTACATAGTCTCTTTCCAGCTTTGATTTTATATAGTTTATTTTGCATTGATTGTACATAGTTCAAATTTTCCAAAAATACAAAAGCAATATAACATTTCAAAATCCAAAAACATTAAAAAATGTAAAAACACCAAAAACATTTTGATTGTATGCATTGTCTATGTTTTACACTGCTACTACGATGCTAGGACTTACATTTTTTGTTTCATGTTATTTCATGTCAATTTATCTACATTACCATACTTCACTTGATCTTCTTTGAGTGTGTGTAGTGATATCTAGCTATTATATTGCTTCACTCTACCCATTAAGGGGGCATCCTAATTCTACATTAGAGACACACTTTGATATATATACCCACTATGGGCATCTTCTACATGACTACACCATCCAGGTTATTTCATGTCTACACTACACACTTCAAGCTATCAAGTTGATGTGCTTTACATACTAGATTACATATATTACTATATCAACATTTCATTAGTATCTAGCAGTTGTGTATCTCTTAGCATACCTAGTATTATAATAAACATATCTTGCATACTTTTACTCTTGCTTTGATTAGTTAGATGTGATTCTATCTTTCCAATTGTTACATGCTTTCTCTTCTTGCTTAACATAGCTTGTTAGATTGCATTTCTAGTTCCTACTTGTCTCATGTATGTGCCTTAGGAAATTTACCAATGTCTTTCTCTTTTATTCATGTATGTGCTTTAGGACATTTACTAATATCATTTACCTGTACTACTATATGTGATTGTGGCTTCCATGCCAACTTGATTATTTTAATTGTATATGTATGTAGCATTTGAACATGCCTTGTATGCTTATTTTCTAGTTTGATTGGCATGTGCCCATGTCCCTTATTTACTTGGCCCCTTGACCACCCTTGTATTCATCTTGCTTCTTGATTTCTATGCTTGTTTCTTGATTGCTTGTAATGCCATGATCCATATCATGTATTTTTCCTTTTTTTTTGGATACCATGATGGACATCATTCTTAATCCCTCCAACTAACAAATTAATAACTAAAAAACTGATAATTAACAATTTTAGTTTTAGTTCAATACTTTACACATGCTACTACATTGTTACATCTATCTAGGCATACCCCTATTGATCCAATCTCTCAAATCAAACCATGATATATCTTGAGATATATTATTAATTATCATTCTACATCATGTATATTTCCATCTTAATACACTTGTAGAGCTTCTTCTTCTGAGGTCAGTCTTTGCAAGGTACCTATTCCTACACTCAAAAGAGGAGTTAATAAATAGGAGTTTTTCTATAGAGATCAAATCTCATAATTAGTCAAAAAATACAATTTTAGAATAACCAAAATAGTAACCAGTCATCAAACCACTTAGAACAAACCAAGAAAATAGTCAAGATTTTAGAACAGTGATTAGTTTTAGTCCAATAAAATAACACTGAGGCTAGACTATAGCACCAGACACCAGGGTGTCCATTTTTGGTGTTGCTATCGAAACAAAAAAAAAATAGGTTTTCTAAAAGCAGGTAGAAATGTAGGCTCAACTATATTTTTGCACAATTAGACCAATTTTGATTAGCAATTTTTAATATAATTTTCTTAAAGAATTTAGACATAGGGGGCATCATGCATGGCATGATTGGTCCTCACTTCTATTTTTAGATATGGTAATTGGTATCACTTCTATTTAGCTACCCATGACATATTGTTATATTTCTAGAGTATTCATGGGATTCAAAAGCCATCTCATATGACATACACATTCATATATATTGGTATCTATTCTTAGCTTCACTTCATGGGGTAATGATGGAGCCAAAGGGTTAGCCTTTATATTCTTGAGCCACATATTTAGAGGGATTAGACACATAGTACAAATATTTATTATCACATGAATGATCATCTATATTCACTTCACAAGGCAATGATGGAGCTAAAGGGCTATCCTTTACATTCTTGAGCTACCTATTCAGAGGGATTGGACACAAAATCTAGACATCAATTATCACACACATGATCATCTAGCTTCACTTAGTGGGTGATGATGGAGCCAAAGGGCTAGCCTTTGCATTCTTGAGCCACTCTTTGGGGAATTTATCATTCATCTCCATTCATAATATAACTTTTATTATAGCATTGTCTAGCACATCTAGCACTACTTAGTAGTAGAATAAGTTTTGTATTGGTTCACATAATTAGTGAGGTGTATTCGATCCTTTTCTCTTCCTCTCTCTAACCCAAATTTGTACATTCTTATTTTATATTACATTTAATAAGAATTGATATACTCTTTTTTTTCATATATTCACACTTACACAAGGTGCTCTCTATGCACTATCTAGCATTACTCAGCATCAAAAGCTTCATGGACTTCACATTTATAGGTAAGTTTAGGTACACTTTTTATTTTCCTTTATCCTAGTATTTCACTTTGTTGTATCACTATAATAAAGGTGGGGAAAATGTATTCATATAAAATGCAAAAAAATGGTAATTTGAGCATGACTAAAGACACCTAATCCTTAGGTCCCTCTTGCGTACTCTGATGACCCTCTTAGGCTTACTTTCAATTATTCCTAGTCATTTATGGCCTTCCAAACTTGACCCCAAATAAGATAGGACCATATTTTCATCACTAATCCATCCTCCCATGTCCTATCTACTCAAGATAATAGTGCCAAAGTTGGACTATACCATTGGACCCTAGGGTGTCCCCTTTTTAGTGCTCTTATTCAATCATAATTCAAGCCTATATTACAATTTTTCCCTGATTCTTTTTTCTCATTGTGTCAACCTAGTATGGTTTCATCTAACCCATGACCAATATATCTATATAAAATCCCATTCAAGGATCATTTGGAAGGGGTTGGCAAATATCACTCAAGAAAGCAAGAATACAAGTAAGACCACTCAAGCAATCTTCCCTATTTTTTACTTATAGCCAACCAATACACTTTCAATCCAATTCAAGTGCTTACACTAATCCTTAGTCAATTAAAGCATACTAAATTTTACCATGTATTTAATTTGATTCACTATTTCACCAAGTAATCTTAAATAGAAAACTACATATGGCTGGATCCCTCTTCAGAGTATTAGTATGTAGGTAGTGTGCCCACACATAAAATGTGAAGCACATCCAATGCATCTTACACACACTAACCCATTTTCCCCATTTACCAAAGTTTATTTCAATTAGATATAAGATACAATTACATAAAGAATCATCTCTATAGGGAGCTATATTAGTAGCAAGGACCTAAAAATTGGTACACAGACTCACACTGACCAGGAAAATAAAACCCAAAAGGATTAGATGTTGAGGATAATCATGTTGGGGAAGGACTGTAACATTAGAGCCTAGGGTATACAATTCTAGTGCTCCTATATAATTAGAAAATGAAGTCTAGAATCTTGTTTGTGATAGTATCCTAGTCTTGTACAAAAATTTCCAAACCTTGGCTCAGTTGAAATAGTCTAGAATAAGCTAAGTTTAAATTTCTCTCTCTTGCTACTATTTTTAGAAAAGGTCTAATTACAATTTTATTTCAAAAATTAGTATCTTTAATTAGGAATATTATTTACTAATTTATCCAACTCAGACCTATTTATTAAATAGGAATAAAACTCCATTATTTCTAAAAAAAACAAATTAGGTACATGGTGGTGTTATTTTACAAAACAAGATCTTCATTCTAAGTAGCATGAAATTTGGATAAAAAATGTGGATGTATCTAAAAATATTTTCAAAAATCATGAAGAACATTATGAATTTTTGGTCATGCCTTTTGGCCTCATAAATACACCATATACATTTTAAATTTTGATGAACATTGTTTTTATGGCTTTTTGAGGAAATTTGTGTTGTTATTTTTTATGACATCCTAATATTAAAAAAACTTGGGAAGAACATTTGAAATATTTGAAACATGTACTATTAACTTTAGAGCAACATGAACATTATGAAAACCCTTCAAAATGTGATTTTGGATTCCAAGATGTGGATTACTTGGGTCATATTTTTTGACATGGAGTCAAATTCAATCCTCTAAAGATCAAATATATGATAAAGTGGCAGTTGTCAAAAACCCTTAAGACCCTTTGAGGATTTTTTAGGCTAACAAGTTACTATTAAATATTTACAACAAAAAATATGACAACATTAAAACACCACTCAAAAAAATTTCAAAGAGGTATTCATTCCATTAGAACAAAAAAAATACTAAGGCATTTAATAAGTTCAAAGAGGGTATGTGCAACAATCCAATTTTTTGCTACCTCCAAATTTTAAAAATAGTAATTGTTATTTGTAATGCATCAAGATTTGGCACGGGGGAAATACTCATGTAGGAGGGAATACCCATTTCATTTGATAGTTTTCAACTCAAAGGTAATAATAGGCTAAATCCAATATATGAGAAAGATATGATGGCTATTATTCATGTAGTCAAACAATGGAGGTCTTATTTGATGGGTAGATAGTTTAAGGTAAATATTAATCATGATAGTATAAAATATTATTTATAACAGTGATTTCCATCTGAAGAACAACAAAAATGGGAGACTAAAATGTTGGGATATAAATTTGAATCATTGATAATAAGGGAAAAAATAATTTTGTATAAGATTCCCTATTTAGGAGGGATGAATACACATAGACACTATTATTTATAATGTCCATTTGGTAGTAAAATTAATTAGAAAGGGAAATATTAAAATAGGAACATGATATGGATACATAATATTTAATTTAGAATCTATAACAACTTTTTGGTGCATAAAAAAAATTTAATGGAAATGAAATGCCTTGTGGAATAAATAATTATTATACCTATGTAATAATTATATCCTCAAACATAAGACCTTTATAGACCTTTATGCATCACCAATAAGAGGGCATTCAGTATTTTTAAAACCTATCATAGAACCATGTAGGATTTCTTTTGGGAAGCAATAAATGGGGTATATACATAATTTTTTAGTTGATGAATGGTGTGTTAACAAGATAAGGATGAAGTGATTTAGACTCCAAGTCTCTTACAACCCTTATCCATTTAGAGGCAAAGGTAGGAGGAGGTATCTATGGATTTCATTACATGTTTACCATTATTTAAAGGTAAAATTGTCATCATGGTAATTGTTGATGAGTTCACAAAATATTCCCATTTTTATCCCTTGTCACATCCATTTGTAGATAGTACACTAGTTGTTACTTTTATATATATAATTCAAAAGTTGCATGGTACCACAAGATCATAGTAAGTGATCATAGTCCAATCATTAATAGTAAGTTTTGGACTAATTTATTCTCATGTTTGTTTACTAATTTGGCTCATATCTTGTCCTATCATCTTAAATATAATGGAAAAATAAAAGTGGTCAACAAATTACTAGAGGTTTATCTTCATTGGTTTGCATTATATAAACAAGAGAAAATGGTTCACTAGTTGCCACTAATATAATGGTGGTCTAATAATTTATTCCACACCTCTTCAAAAATGTCTCCATTTTTGGTACTCAATGGGTATCAAATCCAATCCATCACTTTATCCTTGAGGTTATATTCAAAGGTTTAGTTTGTGTAAGATCACATTCAACACCAACAAGAGGTCCTAAATAGTCTCAAAGAGAAGTTAGCAATGTCACGTAATAAAATGAAGAAATAAGTGGATTAGCATTGTAGTGAGAGGAATTTTTTATTAGGATATTGAGTATTTTTATGACCACATAAATATTTAAAAAATTCCATGAATCAATAAAAATAGGATAATAATTTTTTTCCTGACTATGATGTCCCTTATCAAACCCTACAAAAAATTGCCAGTGTAACACACAAGCTAAAGTTACTCTAATTTACCTGCATCTATCTAATATTTGATGTTTCTTATTTGAAGAAGTTAATTAGATAAAATATATATATACAAATACTAAATTACATAAATTTTATGAGGAAGGTAGAGTCATTATGTAATGTGATGAGATACTTTAGACATATATAAAAAGGATATGAACATAAGAGATTAAGGAATATTTGATCAAATGGAAGAATCTAGCCAATGAAGATGCAACATGGGAGGATGTTTTATTTCTATAGTAGCATATAGAGTTATTAAATTTCAAGGGAATTATTATTTTTAATGGGAAGGGTATGTTACACCCTTAACCTATAGCATGTTTAGGGACATGTGTATCTGACTTATGGCTTCCACAATAATTATCATTATCGTGTAACATTTTTGTAAGCTCTTATATTGTACTAGGGTTGGCATATGGAATAACCATATCTATGGTAAAGTATATATAGGAGGTATTGGTTATTATTTTTATATCATATTATGAATTTTCTCTTATTACATTATATAGAGGTTTCTCCCTTGAAGTGGCTCAATCATATTTACTGAGTATTCTGCTCAAATGTCAATTATTTTTATGGATCTAGTTATTATAATCTTATTTATATGATATATTATTTTTAATCTATTATGATTATTCCATTCATGTTAATTATATAAGTAATTCATTATTTTTTACCATATATTTTATCATGTTGGATGAAACCCGTGTGTTGTCTTTCCATAATTTTCCAAGTAGATCTTTGAAAACACTAATTATAGGATTATCTTTTCATGGGATTCTATGAAAGACCACCAAAAATTCACTATTAAATAGGCATCATAAATTATTTTATGTCTCTAAATTTATTTCATTAGTGATTTTATGTCTACATTCAATATTCTGCTTATTTTTCTAGTCAATTTTTTCCCTATATGACCACTTACTATACAACTTGTAATTATGCATCGAGTAGCATTACTATCTTTTGTATGTTTTTTTTCACACCTAAATTATGGTATGAATTATGTGTATTTTTAAAAATTACCTTTTTTAACCATCAATATTAGATGTTCTTAGTCCTAGGGTGTTAATTATAGCTCTCAAATTAGTTTTGTTAGTGAAACAAAAAATTGTCATCTCTAAGTATCATTTAAATATTTATATTAATTATCCAAAATGATTTCCTCTTTTATTATTGAATTATGGTCAAACATTTTCTTTTTCATTGTTTTTAAAATATTTTTGTCAACTTCAATTAAGTACATGGGTTTTCTAGGCAAAATCCTAAAAAGTGTTCTTAATGGTAAAATGTGTTTATTTGATATTTCCATATTATTATATTCATTACTATTTTCCTCATTCAATATTATCATATGTTTAAATTCATTTTTTAATTTTAGTATTCAATGTTTCCATGAAATTCTATTCATGTTTACTTTTGCCATTCAGTGTTTCTATGTAATTTTATTCATTTTTAGGGGGTAAATCATCATGCATATTATCATCATCACCAAAAAAAAAATTGCATAATTTTCATGTGTACTTATAATATAATTTTTTATGAAATTAGAATTGATAATTATAATTTTAGCTAAACATTCATCATCATTATTTATTTCATCATAATCTATGAAATTTGGTTCATTATTGATAGTATATAGACTTTGTATTCCATGAATACTTTGCATTCATTCCCTTTTTTTATATCAACACTTGTAATTGATTTGGAATTTTGTGATTTAATAACTCCATTTCCAATGATTAGACAAATTTGATAAGTATTAAAGGTGGTGATAGCTATGAAATTATTAAAAAATAACTTGCAAGACTATGCAAAGTGTAGAATTATGTAGAGTAGATTTATGGGAATAGAAGTATCTATATGATAAAATAATGGCATTGGGGTCTACACTATATTATTATTAAAATTAATGTCTACATGATATAATAAAAATACACTGTAATGTGTACATGTTACTCAATGCATATTATAATTCTTCCCCTGCCCCCCACCCCGCCCCATTACAATGTTTAGATAGATGTAATGGATCCATCACGTCTTAGACTCAGAATTAATTTTAAAAGGGGATAAATGTGGCATAAAATGCATCATTTATTAAAATAATTAACTATTTTTGATAAAATGTTATAAAATTAGGTTTAAATGAGCCACAAATCACATCCTATATAGTATAAATTAGGTTCAAGGAGATCAATATGGCCCAAATCATTTCACTAATTGAAAAAATTGACTAATTAGTTTAGTTTGTGATAAAAATAGACATAATTTAGCCAAAAATCATATATTATTATTTTAATTAGGTTCAATGGGCTCAAATCCCCAATTACATTTAATATATTATTTGGTTCATTATGTGATGATATTAGGTTTGAAAGGGGATAAATTTGTCCCAAATCATGTCAATAATTACACCAATTGAATAGTTGACATAATTTATGATAAAAATATGGGTAATTGAACCCCTAATCATATCATGTAATAATATTTAAGTTTAGGGCGATCAAATTAGTCCCAACTATCTTTGTGATTGAACCAATTGGCTCTTAAGTTCATTATGTGATGACATTAGGGATAATTGAGCCCAAAAAAACATCTTATATTTTCAAAATTAGGTTCATAGGGTTTAATTTGGTCGAAACTGCATTAGTGATTGCACCAATTAACTAATTGCCTTAATCCATGATGAAAACAGGGATAATTTAGTCCAAAAACACATCTTATAGTTGGATTTAGGTTTGATAAATCAAATTGGCCCCAATTACTCCATGGTTGAAATAATAGATTATTTAGTTCATTCTATGATGAAATTAGAGCTAATTGAGACTCAGATCACATCCTATGGTTGTAAAAATGTTCAAGGGAATCAAATTAGCCCCAATTTCAAATTTGATTTAACCAATAAATTCCTCAATTCATTTTATGATGAAAATGGGTTGATTAAACCTTTAATCACATTTTATACAATTTGAATTATGTTTAAAAGGGGGCTCAATTTGACCCAAATCACATCACTGACTACACCAATTGACTAATTGGCTAAATCTATGATAAAACTAGTGATAATTAATCCCTTAATCACATCCTATAATTACAATTAGGTTGAAGGGGATAAAATTGGCTCCAATTAGCTTTATGATTAAATTAATGGACTTTTTGGTTCATTTTGTGATGATGTTGGGGTTGATTGAGCCCTAAATCACATCCTATACAATCAAAACTAGGTTCATAAAAATGTGGGAAAACTTGAATCATTAATTACACTAATTAACTAATTAGATCAATTTGTGATAAAATTAGGGATAGTTTATCCCTAAATTACATCATATATTCATAATTATGTTGAAGGGGCTCAAATTGGCCCTAATTTCCCTTGTGGTTGAACAAATTGACTCATTGGTTCATATATGATTAAATGGGGATTGATTAGGCCTTGAATCACATCCCATACAATTAAAATTAAGTTCACATGACTCAATTTGGCCTAAATAATGTCACTAATTACACCAGTAGACTATTTGGCTCAATTTGTGATGGAATTAGAGTTATTTTAGCCCAAAAAACATCTTGGTGTCATAATTAAGGTTAAGGGGATAAAATTGGCCTTAATTTCATATGTGATTAAACTCTATTATTTGGTTCATTCAATGATGAATTGGCCCCAAATCACATCCTACCTAGTCAAAATTAGATTCACAAAACTAAATTTTTACCAAATTACATAGCTAATTACACCAATTTACTAATTATCTCAATTCATGGTGAAATCGGTGTTGATTGAGCCCCAAATCACATCCTATATTCATATTTAAATTCAATGGGCTCAAATTTTCCCTAATTACATATTTGATTAAACCAATTAATTATTTGGCTCACTATGTGATGAAATTGGGGTCAATTGAGCTCCATATCACATCCTATAGGCATGGTCAAAATTAAGGTTGAAAGGGGCTCAATTTATCCCAAATCATGTCACTAATTACACCAATTAATGAATTAGCTTGGTCTATGAAAAAATTAGGATCAATTTAGCCCCCAATCACATCTTAGAGTCACAATTAGGTTGAAAGGGCTTAAATTACCCTTAATTACCTCCATGATTAAACCAATTGACTCTTTAGTTAATATTATGATGAAAATGGGGCTTATTTCACCACAAATCACATCCTATATAGTCAAAATTTGGCTTTCAAGGCTCAATTGGTCTCAAATAAATTCAATAATTTCACCAATTGAATAATTAGGTATATCTTTGATGAAATCAAGGTTAATTTATCCATAGTCATAGTTAGGTTCAATGGGCTCAAATTATCCCCTATTACCTCTTATTTTACCATATTTTTTGTTGGGACCCTAATTTTGAAGACTATTTTGTCTAAGTGATTTTGGTAATAAGTAGTGCAAAGAGACATGACATGAAAAACCATGGCATGAAAGACCATGGTGTGGAAGAAGAAAGTATTATTGAATAAATAAATAAGATACATAGAGAACCTAAGAATGTAGGATGAACATGTCGAGCCTCAATATCTCCCTTGGCCAAGGTGCTGCACAAGAGGTTATTATGGTATGTAAGTATGACAAGGATAAATCAACTCTAATAAGATACATAACCTATCAATGCATCTAAAAGACTTCTTCTCAAGACAAGATCTGTATCTCCAAAGAAAGTATGAAACTATAAGCTTGCTCTTCAAGTATAATGGTGGATAAGCAAATGCATAATATATCTTACTTATTCTTCTCTTCTATTAGAAATGGCTAAATGAATGTGTTTATATAAGTATATCTAACCCTAAACACTTCCAAAATTTTAGGTTGATAAGGTCGACCTAGTTGACCTAGTATTGTAATTGACCAAAAAAACTAGGTCATGGACTAGGTTGGCCATGGGTTGACCTAGTCCCTAATAATATTTATCAACAATAATACAAGGTCAATGTGGTTGTCTATGTCATGTGAACTACCAAAAAGGGTTTTAGTTTAGGGAAAGGGCTAATGAAAATGATAAAATACTAGATGAGGGTGAAAAATAGGAGTCAAAGTTTAGGGGAATGATTTTTAGGATATAAGTGTGTAGATATCAAGTGGTAAAAATGGAAAACAATCTTGTAAAGCACCAATGATCTAACCACCCCTTTCTTAGTACACCCCTTAATTCATTCCCTCAGAGAAATTAAGACTCTATAGGTTCGTTCAAGATAAAAAGTGTCAGTAATTGATAAAGTTTAAAAATATTGTGTGTGTGTGTGTGTGCGCGTGCACATATATATATTCCATTCGAATCTCACCACATGCCACATAGGTGCAGAATGGGATGTTGCTTCATAAAAATAACATAGCGACACATAACACTAAATTTGAATAAAGTGCAGTAAGGAGAAAATAATATAAATGAAAGGATAGAATTTAAAAACACATACCTTTACTTACCTTAGTGATTTAGATAAATAAGGAGATGTTATAAATGTTAAGGTCTCTAATACGAGGAACATTATGTGAACATATAGAGATTAGCGCAAAAGAGTGAAAAAACAATTTTTTTGCAACATGTACATATAATAGTTTAAAAAATATTCTCTATGACATTAGGATTTCATAACATTTTATGGATTGAAAAAAGAGTGAGTAGAGACAAAGATATGAGCAAAAATAATAAATCTAATGGTAAATATTTGAAAGGCAAATAATTTTTAAATAATAAATATAAATAGGGTGAAAAATAATTTGTTTGCCATTATTTACTATTCTAAGAATAATAGAGATATGATAGATTGAGTGAGAAACCCAGAGAGTGAGGATGGTGGGGAGATGATAGCTAAGATGGGGAGGATACATAGGGGCCATAGCGAGTAAAATAAAGATAAGCAACTACAAATTTCAAAATTTGGGATTATTTTTATTTAAAATTGAGTGATTTGTAAAAATGGAATGATTAGGCAAAATCTAGACATTGAAATGAACCCTAGGAAATTTATATGGGTATTAGGGGTTAAATAGAGTATTGGGTAAAAAGGAGTCTAACTAATAATTTTGGAAGCACAACTAATGAGATGTGGGGTTGAATTAGTGTACAAACTTTTATTTCAATTCCACTTATAATTCATTAATCATTCAAACTAATATAGAGATATAAAAATGCATACTCAACCATTCATATGAGCATGAAATAGGAACATAACACAAGATCTACATGGGAAATACTCATTGATGTAAGGGTATCCTCAAATAATCCCACTTTTAATGCATAAGATTGGTTAAGTGTTTCAAGTGTTGTGTCAACTTGATAAGAATCATGAATTGTAATTCAAATTTGAATTTGAAAACCAAGTCAATTTCCTCACCAAAAGGTATTTTTAAATTTACAAGATGGTTAGGTGGTTTAAGTGAGTGTAAATAAACGTAATGATGAAAATGTGTAATATACCTTTAAGGTCTCATGAAAGGTCTTTTAAGATAGTTATGAATACATATGTTAAGTGAGGTTGTGAGTTGACAGTTAGAGTGATCACCACCCTATGTAGGTCTAGCGTTTATTGAAGTTTCTTGAATCAAGAAATGGTTATATGTGTTTTGATTTAGAGTCTAGTGGATATATATAAATAAGGGTAGAGTGTGTGTGGATAGGAAGTAGAGGATAATGAGGATAAAATAGGGTAGATAATATGGAGAAACAATGAAGGTCTATGAAAACAAATATATGACTAGAAGTCAATTTATAATGAAAAAATATTTATATGAATACAATGGTGATGGACATGTTAAGTCTATTGAGCCTTTGATAATATTTACATAATAAGAATTTGAATTAAGAACTAAGATTAAGAAGGTTCATGGCTATATCTTCTTACCTTGCATTTTTTTTATATTATGTGTTTGTGATCTAGGAGAAAGTAAAAGTTTAATGTAATGAATTTATTAATGTTTGTGAATAAACCTATATCTTGATAATTGAGATTTCAAAATTTGTGGTGCTTCAGTTATTTTGTATGTTTATTTTAAGTCTTTGAGTTACAATAGGCTTGTTATACCCTATTTTGATAGCATAGTTAAATAATCTATGTGTATTCTTGTGTTAATCAAGTTAGAAGAAAGAATAAGGAATGTGGTGAAAGGAGACATTATGAAATATTATTGTGATGAAGGTAATATGTGAATGAATAAGTAAAAACCTTTGGTGAGTACTTAAACCCTATTTCAAACTAAACAAAGAATCTTTGTTTCTTGTATCAAGCTTAGGGGTTTGTATTGTATATTTGTTATAAAGGAAGATCAATAAAATTTGGGATAATATTCAAGTAATTTTAAGGGTTGAGGTAATTCTATTGAGATTTTTTGAATCTTATTTGATTCTTTTGTTACATTGCTATGAGCCTTGATCAGTAAAAACCTGTAAACTAACAGTATACATACTCAATTGGATGTATTTGGAGTTTGAAATCTAAGATACTAGATTTAAAGGCTGCATTTAATGGTTTGGGGACTTCATCAATGTCATGACATAACTAAAAAACCTAATTTGGATCTTTGAAACACAATAAAATTCCCATAGTGGATTATTAAGTGCTATGAGGCTGTGACAGAGCCCTAAAAGCCCTAATCTAGGGTTTAAAACATATCTCTTTTTTTAACCTTAAAATTTTTCTAAAACTTTGTAGTTTGGACCTATTTGACATGATTGAAGTGAACCACTTGGTTTTTGGTGTGTAAAAACTCATCAGTATGGATTTTTGAGGATAGGGTTGAATTCGGCCTAGAAGAGACCTAGTTCAATAGGCCTAAAGAGGGAAAGTGAACTTAGGAGAAGAGATAGACCACTAAATTTATAGATAGGTATATTTTATCAATGGAAAAAATAAATATGTTTTGGATTCCCATAATTGATTTTAACTTTTTTGTATTATGTATTAATCCATATAATAAGGCTATAAGGACTAATATGAAGAGTATGCAGAGTTGTGTAAAGGGAGAAAGTGAGACTTGAAAAGTGTTGAGAGATGTTGGTGCATTTATTTGCTTTATTGCATTTACTTGTATTTAGTATTTATTATTTTGGTGCAATAATTACTCATTTTAATTATTTTATTATGTTTATTAATAATTTGCACCAGATAGGATAAGCTTGCTTACCTAGTAGTTAACTTAGACACTTATCTTGTTATAGTGGAGTTCCACTCCACTATTCAAGTTAAGATAGGATAAGATTGCTTAACTAGTAGTCAACTTGTGTTGATCATTTGAACAAGTTGGACACCGATCTTGTTAGCATGGATTTACACTCCATTATTCATGTAGTTAAATATCAGTTTAACTACACATGTTGTGTGAGTTACCTAATCTTTATCATGCATGCCTTACTCTATATAAGCAATGGTTATTTATGTATTCTATATCAGATTAATATTGAATTATTAGAGTAATTCATCATATTTGAGTTATTTATTCATTTTAGTAATTATCCTAGATATATAGTTATTATTTATTACTATTACTATTTTCTCTAATTTATGTATTCTATTAGATTCATTAGATCTTGTAGCTAATCATGACATGGTATCAGATCTATCTTGAATCTATAGATTGTTAAATATTTAAGATAAAAATATCCAGATATAGGATCAATTTTTTTTAATTTTGTATACAAACACAAATTGAAGCTTTATGGAGAGTTTTTGAGCTCACCATTGAGTTCAAAGTACCCGAGATAATCAAAATAGTCTACAATTTTGTCCAAATTAGGCACAAGAGGTGAAATTGGCAAGATTTTGATCTAGAAGTGCCATGCCCAAATATGGTAGGTACTTAAAAATAAAAGTGTTTATGAGAAAAATGAACCTTATGGTTGCATTTGAAAGATGTCAAAACCTATAGATCCATATAAGACATGTTGATAGTGGTGTATTTGAGGATGTCCTCTGTGTGCCAGAGTTATAAATTAACCTTCTCTTTGTCTACCAAATCACTCACTTTGATACTGGTAGAAAATTTGATTTCACACCCAATTTTATATCAATCAAAAAATTAGAGGATAATGTCTTAGTTGCAGTCGGAAAAGTTGACAATAATACTCAAATTTATTCATTCTCCCACTTTATGCCTCAATCTTCCTCTACAGCTTTGATCTCACACACTAATTTAGTGAGCAAGATATGGCATGAGTGGTTTGGTCATCTGAACTAATGCTATTTATAATGGCTTAGTCAATAGGATATGGTTACATGACCTCCACAGATTCAATTTTCAAGGAGTGTATGTCATGGTTGTGCCTTAGGCAAACATCTAGAGGATAATTTTGATAAAGGGAAGGCTTGGAGGGCTACACAAGTCCTCAAACATGTTCATAGTGATTAATAAAGTCCATTACCTACTTTGTATTTTATTAAAACTTGCTATGTTCTCACATTTATTGATGACTATTCAAAATATACTTGGTTTTATTTTCTAAAACTCAAGAGTGAAGTATTTGATAGATTTCTAGAGTTTAAAGCTCTAGTAGAAAAAAATATGGTAAGTATGTCAAATGGGAGGGAATATTTGAACAATAAGTTTGAAAAATTCTATTCTCTTGAAGTAATTGATCTTTGGCATTTAGTTACATACACACCATAGTAGAATGGTTTAGTAGAGAGGAAGAACATATTCTTAAAAAAGATGGAAAGTTCTATGATTCATGCAAAATCATTAGCACTTGAGTACTGGGTAGAAATGATTAATTATGCTACATATATATAAAATAGAGTTCTTCACAAATATTTAAAGGGGATAACACCTCTTGAAGCTTGGTGCAATAGGAAGCCATATGTGCGTCATTTCAAAGTCTTTGGTAGTCCAGCATGGGCTCACATACCTTCAGACAAGCACCATGATTTAGAACAACAAAGCCAAATTTGCATATTTGTGGGATATCTTGATGGTGTTAAGGGATATCAGCTCATTTATCTAGATTCACATGAGCTTATTCTAGAAAGAAGTATTTAATTTAAATAAATTCCTTCATACTTGTCTTCTTACATTTCTCATTCTTCTTCCTTAGAATAATTAGATAGCAGTGATGATGATACTCCTACTTCATCTAATCATAAGGATGATGAGGTAATACCTCTCTAGTAGGGTTTAACATGTCATGTTCCTCCTCCTCCTCTAGATACTCACCCATTGATGCCTTTGTGGGATAGATAGACTTTGGTGAATGCACACCCTCTTGTTAGGGATCCATCAGATAGAAGGAGAACATGGTCACAACATGATCTTCTACATTCCTACATTGCCACATCTTTTGATTCATAGTATTTTTAGGAATCCATAGGGATAGTTGAGTGGGATTCAACAATGGAAGAAAAGTATGACTCATTGATTATAAACAACACTTGGGATCTTGTTCCTCTTCCTAAGGGAATAAAATTAGTATGATGTAGGTGGATATATCAGACTAAGTTTGTAATGGATGGAAATATTGATAAGTATAAAGAATTCTTAGTGGACAAAGGTTTTTCCCAAGTGGAAGGCACTAACTATATATAAAACTTTGCACCTATTACTAAGATTAATTACATTCACTTGAAACTAGTTGTTAATGCAGCTCATGGTTGGGTTATCCATCATATGGATGTGAAAAGTGCATTTATTCATAGGGATCTTCATGAGGAGATATATATGAAGCATCCATAGGGTTCATTTATGATTATTCATTGGTGTGTTGCTTACAAGTGTCTCTATATGGTCTAAAATAAGCCCCCAAGGCTTGGTATTCCAAGATGGACACATTTCTTCTCTCAGTTGGGTTCTCATGATGTCACTCAGATCTGAATTTATACATTCTATGATAGGAAGATTCACTATTACTTAGTTTTTTATGTTGATGATCTCATTGTTATAGGGAGCACAACATCCATCATCAATAGTGTTAGTTCTACACTTCATGATAGGTTTTCTATGATAGACATAGGCCTATTGCACTATTTTTTTAGGATTCAGATATCATAGTCTTTCTCTAATATTACATTTTCACAACCCAAGTATGCCATGGAATTTTTAGCTCGGTTTCACATGGTTAATTATAGGCCTACACTAGCTCCTTTTTTTTTTGGAGTTATACTTGAGGTTCATTGTTTCACTCCCTTGGTTGATGCCACATTGTATCACCAACTTGTAGGCAGCCTCATATATATAACTCATACATAGCCTGACATTTCATATGAAGTTATCATGGTTTCATGTTTTATGCAGACACCACCTGAGCTTCATTAGAGAGCCACCAAGTACATTATGAGCTACATTCAAGGCACTATAAGATACATAGATTTTCATTAGGCTGGTGATTATGATGATCATAAGTCCACTTCTAGTTATAGCTTTTATGTCAGATCTATCCCCATTTTTTGGTAGAGAAAGAACCAAAATATTATTTCTCTTTCATATATAGAGGCTAAGTATTATGGCACTATTAATACCACTACTATGGCTATTTGGATTTAGAATATTCTTACTGAGCTTGGTGTTCCATTTCAAAAGCCATCAATCAATCATCTACTATGATAACAAAAGAACTATCTAGATCTCAAAGAATCTAGTTCATCATCAGGTAACCAAACACATAGAGATCCATATGCACTTTATTAGGGATCTGATTTAGGCAGAGATCATTGATCTTCAATATTGTCTTATGGAGGAGTAGATTTCAGATATTTTCACCAAACCTTTGACTAAAAGTAAGTACATTCACTTGTGATCCCTTTTCAGGGTGCAAGACATCAGTTCTTCATGGGACATTAATTCTTTAGTGGGGTGTCCTAAACCTTCATTTTGAGGAGTTTTTTTCCTCCGGTTTTCTCCTTTCCTCATCTATTTGTATAGAGTACCTAATATGACTACACATTGTCGGGACTCTTATTTGCATAGCCCTACCTAAGCTTCACTTATGAGGGGTGTTGGTGCATTTATTTTCTTTATTTAATTTACTTTTATTTATTATTTATTATTTTGGCACACTAATTACTTATTGTAATTAGTTATTATGTTTTTAATAATTTGCACTAGATAAGATAAGCTTGCTTAGCTAGTAGTTAACTTAGACACTTATCTTGTTAAAGTAGAATTACATTTCACTATTAAGGGTAAGATAGGATAAGATTTATTAACTAGTAGTCAACTTGTGTTGAACATTTACACAAGTTGGACACCTATCTTGTTAGTTTGGAGTTGCACTCCACTATTCATGTAGTCAAATATTAGTTGAACTACACATGTTGTGTGAGTTCCCTAATCTTTATCATGCATGCCTTTCTCTATATAAGCAATGGTTATTTGTGTATTATATATTATATTAATATTTAATTATTAGAGTAATTCATCATATTTGAGTTATTAATTCATTTCAGCAATTATCTTGGATATATAGTTATTATTTATTACTATTATTGTTTTATCTCTTATTTATGATTTCTATTAGATTCATTAGATCCTATAGCTAATTATAACAAGAGAGTTGATTAAAGGATAGAGAGGGTTAATGAGACCCTAATAAGTAGTACCAAATCATTGGAAATTACAAAAAGACCTGGTGAATCTCAATACTAATACATAAAGAGTGAGCCTAAGAGCCATTGCCATAACAAATGAAAGTAGAAGTGAAAGTTGATGAATGAACTCTACATCATTTGGTATTAGATCCAAATTATTTTAAGGCAATGTATGATTTATTATTTTGAATATGCTATTTTTTTAATACATAGTGTTGAGTACATGTTAAGTGTTGTTTTGAGAAAATGTTCTTATGAAGAAGCTAATGAATAATGTAGGGATAAAATGACAAAGATGTAGGTATGTGAGAGGAAAAAATAAGTTGAAATAAAGAGATAAGATAGGTGTAATAGCCCATAAGCCAATAAATTTTGAATATAAAGAGAAAACTACTTGAATATCTCAAGACTGAAGCTCATAGGTGAGCTTGAGAGAGTCCTGTAGGTAGGACAAGATAAACCCAAGTGAGGTCATGATGTGCAAATTAAGAGAATGTTTATTAGAAAGGAGAATAATTCTAGATGAGGCCAAATAATTTATAGGCATCTTATTTGAGATGAGGAGAGAAAAAGAAAAGAGGAAAAAGGGCAAGGTTGAGAAGAGCCACCACAAAGAAAATATGGTGAATGAAGACACCAAGAAGAAGATTGAGACAGAGAAAGAGATAGTAAAGATAAGGTAGAAAATGGATGAGATGCTAACCAAGATAGAGTAGCTAAAATATATTATGAGCCCACATCTTGGATAGGTCATGATAAAGAAGCCACTCAAGTGGCCAATCAAGAAATTAGTGGAGAGGAGAAGAATACAAAAGATGAAGGAAAAAGAGGAAATCAAGCTTCATGTTTTGAAATCTAATGATGTATCAGTATGTGTGAATGTAGGCTTGAGAGATGAAGATAAGAATGAGATATTTGAGCCCATTCATAATCTCAAAGAATAAAAAGAGGAAGCATATGACCAAGTGGTGATAAAAATAAGTCAAGATGAATAAGAGACTCAAGGTAGATTCATGTTGATGGAACAAGAACAAGGAGGTCAACCATTATAGAAGTAAGATATAATGAAGAAGTAAGATATCCTCACTCAAGAGGATGTAAGTAAAGCCAAAGGAGTAATGGGATATCAACATAAGGAAAAGTATGAGGAATATTCAAGCTTGTATGAATCTTTGAAGAAAGAATATGGATTTGATCCTCATCAAATACATATATAAATGGTTAAGGAGGTTACCAAGGAAAAAATAGACTTGTGAAATGTAGCAGTGGTGTACAAGATAAGGGAATTAATGAAGGTAAGAATAAATCAATTACAAAGAGATAATTTACAAGAATAAGTTGTAGCTATTAAGGTTGAAGTACAAATTGTAGGTGAAGAAGAACACATGTAGAGAGAAGAACAAGATACATTAGTGGATGATGTAAAGAAGAGTGAAGCATACAAAGCACATGAAGGTGTTTGGGAGAAAAAATAATAATAAATCAAATAAGAGAGTTAGATAATGCCTCAGGGGTATGAGAAATAACATGTTTTTTTAATGATTTATTGTATCTTGTAGGTATAGCATGGATGAATATAGCAAGAGGAAAAATAAGGTACAAGTGTGGTAGTCAAGAGCACACACATTTATATGAGCTTGAACAAAGATGACTAAAAATTTTCTCCCCTTGGGAGTATAATGTAGGGGCATCTTCAAATTAGCCCACTTTTGATGCATAAGGTTGGTTAAGTGTTTCAAGTGTTGTGTGAAGTTAATAAGAGTCATTAATTGTAATTGTAATTTGAATTTGAAGACCAAGTTAGTTTTCTACCAAAAAGGATTTTTAAATTTGCAAGATGGTTAGGTGGTTTGGGTAAGTGGAAAAGCCATGTAGTGATGAAAATGTGTAATAGACCTTTAAGGTCTCATGAAAGGTCTTTTAATATAGTTATGAATACATATGTTAAGTGAGGTTGTGAGTTGGTAGTTAAAGTGATCACCACCCTACATAGGTCTAGGGGTTATTGAAGTTTATTGAATCAAGAAATTATTATATGTGTTTTTCTTTGGAGTATAGTGGATATATAGAAAGAAGGATAGAGTGTGAGGGGATACAAATTAGAGGATAATGAGGATAAAATAGGGTAGACAAAATGGAGAAATAATGAAGGTCTACCAAAACAAATATATTATTGCAAGTCAAATTTTAATGAAAAAAACTTCATATGAATATAATGGTGATGGAATTTTTGAGTCTAGTGAGTATTTTATAATCTTTACATAATAATAATTTTCTTTCAAAATCAAGATTAAGAAGGTTCATGACTAAATCTACTTACCCTACATTTATATATATTATGTGTTTGTGATCTAGGAGAAAGTAAAATTTTAATGTAATTAATTTGTTTAAGTATGTTTATGAAGAACTATATATCTTGATAAGTGATATTTCAAACTTTTTGGTGCTTTAGATAGTTTTCATGTTGATTTCAAGTCTAAGTTACAACAAGCTTGTTATACCCTATTTTAATAGCACAGTCAAATAATTTATGTGTATGCTTGTGTTAATCAAGTTGGAAGAAAGAATAAGGAACATGGTGAAAGGATAAATTGTGAAATATTTGTATAATGAAGGTAATATGTGAATGAATAAGTAAAAACCTTTGGTGAGTACTTAAACCCTATTGCAAACTAAACAAAGAATCTTTGTTTCCTGTATCAAGCTTAGTGGTTTGGATTGTATATTTGTTGTAAATTAAGATCAATGAACTTTGGGACAATATTAAAGTATTTTAAAGGGTTCAAGAAATTATTTTTAGAGTATTTTAATCTTA
Source organism: Torreya grandis (assembly GCA_037957365.1). Taxonomy (NCBI): domain Eukaryota; kingdom Viridiplantae; phylum Streptophyta; class Pinopsida; order Cupressales; family Taxaceae; genus Torreya; species Torreya grandis. The sequence goes on along the minus strand of JARHVA010001541.1, from coordinate 895,540 downwards.
TTTTATTATTTTTTTATGTTGTTATGAGCATTGATCAGTACAAACCTATAAACTAATAGTCTGCATACTCAGTTGGATATATTTTTAGTTTGAAATCTAAGATAGTGGATTTAAAGGGTGCATCTAATGGTTTGGGGACTTTATAAATGTTTTGACATACCTAAAAAACCTAATTTGTATATTTTAAATTCAAAAAAATGCCCATAGTGGAATATTAAGTGCTCTTAGGTTGTGATAGAGCCCCAAAAGCCCTAATCTAGGGTTTAGACCATATCTCTCTTTTGAACCATCAAAAGTTTCTAAAAATTTTTATTCTAGACCTATTTGTCATTTTTTAAGTAAATAATTTGGTTTTAGGTGTGTACGGACTCATAGTATGGCTTTTTGAAGGTAGGGTTAAATTAGGCCTAGAAGAGACCTAGTTTTTTAGGCTTAAAGAGGGAAAGTGAACTTAGGAGAAGAGATCGACCACAAAATTTTTAGATAGGTATATTTTTTTAGGTTAAACAAAAATTAAGTTTTGTATTTCCATAATTTATTTTACCTTTTCCATACTATGCATTAATCCTTATAATAGGGCTACAAGGACCAATGTGAAGAGTATATAGAGTTGTGTAAAGGGAGAAAGTGAGACTTGGAAATTATTGAGAGAGTTTATGAAAGGTAATATAGGGTTAATTATACCATAATAATTAGTACCAAATCATTTTAAATTTAAAAAATACCTAGGTGAATCTCAATACCAATACATGAAGAAGTCGCCTAAGAGTCATTGTCATAACAAGTGAAAATAGAAGTGAAAGTTGATGAATGATCTCTAAATCACTCATGGGGGATAAAAATCACTAACATAAATCTTTTAATATATTTATATAATCAATTAATCAATATTTATTGAGGTACTAACCCCATAAGCGTCACCAACCCCTTACTAGTCAACCACTAACTTTCAAGGAGGCACCAACCCCTTAGGTAACTCAACACCAAATCAGCCAGATAAAACCTTTGATCATCTTTGGACACCTATTTCTCACTCAAATAATTATGATTACCTTATTTTTCACTTAACACTCTTCTATCTCTTTCAAATAGTCTATTAGGCCTCTTCGCTCAACTAGCCCTCTTCTTGATATATTTAAGTCATATAACCTTGCTGATCATCTATATAATAAATATTATAACTTCATGAAATATTATACATACCTCTCTAATGGTCTTGAAACCATATACCTAGTTTTCTAACTTTTATTTCATTTGCTTAGTCCCTCAAATCTTTTAACTAGTCAATTAGGCCTATTAGACCATCTTATACATGACTCTTGCTCTCACATACCTTGGTTAGACACAAACCTATCCATACTTTCATAAAATTTTAAATATATTAACAAATAGTTTTCACAAGTGAAAAAAACATCTACATAGTTTGGTTACCACTCATAAGGACCAAAACCACCATTAGGCCTAATAGAGAGCTAATGTAATTAGGCCTTCTCAAAGCACATGTTTCACCTTGGCCACCTTAAAACATATTGATAATCCATAAATGGATTAAAAAATTTAAAAAAACTTCAATTATACCCATTATAATTTCACATTTGGTCCCAAACACTATTTATCTCATTTCACTCCTTGAACCACACCATTAGGCCTACTTACAATTAACCCTTCTCACTGCCAAAAATTCTACTTTGAATATCTAAAGTATACACTCAAATTTAACACAAAAAATTTTAAAAAAATAATAATTATATAACCTCCATGACCTTATGGTCATCACCATGTTCATTATATTTCACCAAACAAGGTAGAAGACCTCAAACTAACCATTTCCATATGCTCACTCAAAACTATGAATAGACCTCAACAACTAGTCAATAACCTTTGAATTTTCACACCTTCATAGGAATTTATAATGAATAAAAATACATTAAAATTAACATATGATACCTATATATTAAATTAATATGAATTATATTCTTCAAATTTGTGCATAATGACTCAGGTACATTAATCTTTATAACACATAAAATTGCATGAATGCTCCAAAACACATTCATGGAAACAATGACTTAGAATACTTGTAGATTTAATTTCATGAAATTAAAATGGGTTTATATGATCCTAAGATATCCTAATATTAAATTATATAAAATATATTATAGGGTCAAGTAGTAATATTGGTTTTGTAGACTAATCTCATGTCTTCACCCTAGACAGACCTTACTGTGTTAGATAGGTCACATTGAGAGCAAATTTATTTGTGTATATAATCATATCCAAATATTATATTAAAATTTTATATTTGTTAAATTTATTTATTAAAAAATCTTTACAATTTGATCCATCCCTAATCCATGGCAACACAACCCTAAACTCATTCCCACTTCTACCTATTTTTCTCACTATCTTCCTCACTAGGCCTTCTTAGTGATAGGACAAATTTCATGATAGGATTAGAATATTTGAATTATTTAACCTACTAAAAAACTTAAATTTACACAAACTAAATTTCTCAGACATAATCCTCTAATCAATTTCATGCTTTGACTTAGTTAACCGTGCTTGTTACATCAAAAATACAAGAAATAAGGGTTCTCTTGTAGCATCCACTCACTTTTATGAAATACCAATACCACATATAGGTACCTATGAGATTACTATACATGTTAAAATCACAAAAAAAAATTATACAAAACATTATAATCCATTTCTAACAAGATATTCCATGTCGGGTTACAATTAAGGTTTTAAGGCACTAAAACCCAATTTCTATTCTTAGCAATCATTCATAAAGGATTGAACCTCAACTCTAAAAAAATTCTTGTAAATTTGATATATGAAAATTCCAAAAATTACATGAAATTATTATTATCTCATTAAAAAATTTCATGTGCCAATGAGAATAATATAAACCTTCTCAAATCTACAATACCTCATTTTGTGCACATAGAAAACCACAAAACCATATTTCATGCTTTCCCCTTCATATTTTGACCTAAAAATTGGTGAAAACACTTTAAATAAAATTTCACACCTTTTATAATTTTCTCATTATCTCTATCACCCTTGAAACTTAACTTGACCCCTTATTAGGCCATACTAGGTCTCTCTGTTTACTAGGCCTAAACATTTAACTTGCACTTAGACCTTGAACACACTTTAAAACCTCTTAAAATAATATAAAATCCTCATAATCATGTAATATAACCTCATACCATGATAATAAACTATCAATATTATTCTCATAAGCCTTATATTTCTCACCTTAACATTCTACCAAGCCTATGCCTTCTCACTAGGTCTCACAAGTACATGACTCATGAACTCAACATCAAGAAAAATAAAGATAACTCAAAATGACATATGTGAAACTTTCATGACATAAATTAAAACTTAATTCATACCTTATAACACATTATCCACAATCTCCCTCTTTATCATTGATGTAAACCACTCATTTATGGTAATTATTAAAAAAAGCTTCTCTTATTAGGAAACAACTCCCCCATACAGATCAATCTCCCCCTTTGAAATTAATGACAAAGAACTAAAAAAAAAATCAATAAATATGAATAAATTATAATATCAACAAGCTCTACTTATCTCACTACATACCTCAAACATCTTCTTCTTGATAAACTCATATGACTCCTCCTTTGAACTCATATCTTGTGAACTTATTTCCTACTCTTGGACCTAAATCACATCCTTATTATCTCCCCTTAATCACTTGAATTTATTAGTGATTACTACGAGTAGGAATCACACCCAATTCCTATCTCATATGTTCAAAAATAGCCTTTAGAATAGGCTTAGTCAAGATATCTATAATATAATCATTGGTAGACACAAATTCAAGCTTAATATTTTGTTTACTTACCTATTTTATTAAGAAATGATAATTGATAGGAATGTTCTTGGTCCTTGAATGCATGACAAGATTATTTAAAACAATTATGTCACTAGTATTTTCCCAAAGAATAAGCCTAGGAACATCAAACTCTACTTTATAGTTCTTAAAGGTTTGTCTCATCCATAACACCTAAGTGTAACATGAAGTAGTTACAATTTACTCAACCTTACAAGTAGATAAATCCACTAATGTTTGATTATTTATTATCCATGAGACTATAAACTCACCTAATAATAAGTTTCCTCCACTAGTTCTCTTTCTATCATCTATATTTCTAGCCCAATCTGCATCTATATAGGCTATGAGATCAAACTTCTTACCCCTTGGGTACCAAAATCTATACTACATAGTTCCCTTGAGATACCTATGTATCCTCTTGACTAATTATAGATTAATTTTATTTGGATATTATTGGAATATTCCCATAATACCTATTAATTTCATGATTTTAGGTCTATAGGTAGTAGCATATAACAAAATTCCAACCATTGATCTATATTTTATCTGATTGAATCTTGAAGATTCATCATCCTTGCTTAGATTACAACCTATAACCATAGATTTACTAATATCCTTGCAATATTCCATTTCAAACTAATTTAGCATTTCTTTTATATACATGGATTATGAAATGAACATACCTTTTTTAGATTGACTGATTTGAATCCCAAGAAAGAAGGATATTTCTCCAAGCATAACATTTAAAATTCAAACTTCATCATCTCTACAAATCCCTTGGTCATGTTCTCACTATTTCAACCAAATATGATATCATCCATATAGACCACCACTATCAACTAATGTTCATTTTCCAATTTTATATGCAAGTTACTATCTAAAACTCCTATTTTGAAACTTTGGTCCAAAATATACTTGTCTAGTCTAGCATACCAAGCTCTATGGGCTTGTTTTAGACCATAGCGATCTTTATTAAACCTACAAACATAGTCCTTGTTATCAGTCAATAAGAATATTTTAGGTTTATTAATGTACACTTCTTCATCCAAGTTCCCATTTAGGAAAGCTAAAAAAACATCAATCTAGTATATCTTGAAGACTTTAAAACCTGCATAGGTAATAAACATCCTAATAACCTCTAACCTTGCTACTTGATCAAATATTTTCTAAAATTACACTCCTTATACTTGAGAATATCCTTTTCATACTAGTCTATCCTTGTTTCTAGTGACTTCTCCATTCTCATTCAACTTTTTTCTAAATGCCCATTTTATACCAATGACATTTTTGTCTTTAGGCCTAAGTACTAATACCCAAGTCTCATTCTTCTCAATTTGATTTAACTCCTCATTCATTCCATCTATCCAAACCCTATCTTCACTTATTTATACATAGTTTTTAGGTTCAAAATTTAGATATTAAGGTAATATCTTATTGATTAACATTACTCACCACTCTCCTTATTTGTATGCCTACACTTTTATTGCCAATCATCTAAGATTCAAGATGATACTTTTAAATCTGCCTAGAAGGACCTTTTGAGTCCTTTTTTTACTCAATTACTTCTTCATCCCATCTATCTTTATTGCTCCTTCATCATTATTTGACTGAGAATATGATTTCTTTGTCTCATTACTATTCACATCTATGCTCTCTACTATATTTTTCAACCTCTTTTTGTAGCATCTATAAGCAGAACTAATAGATTAATATCCCAAGAAAATACCTTCATCAGACCTTGAGTCAAAATTTCCTAATTTATCCTCATCTCTATTGATATAACTCTTACTTCCAAACACTTTCAAATATTCAACACTAGTAGGTCTACCATTCCACAATTCATATAAAGTCTTATCACCATTGATCCTTATCTATATTTTCTTCACAATGTAAACTATAGTACCCATAACTTCTCTCCAATAGCCATTAGTCAACTTTGACTCATTCAACATGGTCCTTACCATATATTGAATAATTATGTTTTTTCTTTAAACCACCCCATTCTATTGAGGTGTTTTAGTAGTTGAGAATTGTCTTCTTATTCCATTTACCTCACAAAACTCATCAAACTCATTTGATAAAAACTCTCCTCCTTTTTCAAACCTAAGACACTTGATCTTCACATTCATCTCATTTTCAACCAAAGCCTTGAAAGTTTTGAACATACATAGAGCTTCTAACTTATCTTTAAGGAATTCTACCCAAGTCATTCTTGTGAATTCATCTATAACAATATGAAGTAGTTGTCACCTTGAATGATTTGAATCCTTATAATACCACATAGATTAGTATGAATTAGTTTTAAAGGTCTATTATTAGAGTATTCTTTAGACTTGAATCTCCCCCTAGTCTACTTAGCATGTTGACGTGCCTTGTAAATAGCATCTACAAGTTTGTAAATTTTGGGTATGTTCTTCATGGATCCCTTGGAGCTAATATTGACCAGATTATCAAATTTAAAATGACCTAACCTCTTATGCCATAGACATCTTTTGTCTACCTTGATTATAAATTAATTCTCTTTTGTGATCTTATTCAATACATATATATTGTTTTTAGTTCTCTTATATTTGGAAATTAACCTCCCTAATATTTCTCTTCTTAGCTCACATCATTTATTATGAAAAATTAGGGTATGTTCCTGGGTGCACATTTAACTTACACTCAACAAGTTGTGTTTTAATCCATTGACATACAATACATTTTATGTCCTGTTCTTCCTATTGGCCAAGCTCAAGGCACCTTTGCCAACTATATTAGAAACTGTGTTATCTCCAAAACTCACTAATCCTATGTAATCTTTATTCAAAGTGATGAATTTAATCTTATCTCCTATAATGTGACTTGAATATCCACTATCTATGTACCACTTCAAATCTTCATTCTGGGTATGAAAGGTAGTTTGAGTTATCTACTTTATTGATCCATTATTTATTATCATGACTACATATATTCTTAGATTTAATGGTCTTCCTCATAGGTATTATATTAGAATCTCTTGTGATAAGTCCTCTTTGGTTGTAGTTATAACACATGATTTTACTTCTCCATTTGCAGTCAACAACTCTATGTCTAAATTGACCACAAGAGAAATAATAACCATTAAAATAATCCACACACTTTTATTGTGTAACTTCATTTTTATTTTGATAATAATTGGATGATACACAACTACCTTTTATATCCTTTGACAAAACAAAACCCTTTTTGAACTATTGATGATTAACTTTAAACTTGACTACTTATGCATAGGTATTTATTCTAACAACATTATCACTACTTGATAGATAATTAAATTTTGGAATATGACTCTCATTGATCTCCTATTGGTCCTTTTTTAAGCTAAGACTTGTCTTATCATGATATGATCTTTGACTATTCAACACATTGTTAAACTTTCTAGTGCTTTCCTTAAATTTTTGATATGTCTTCATCTTGATTGCATCTTTCTCTACTTGTGCCTCTAAATACATTACTTCCATTATAATCTAGGTGGATTATTACATATTATTAGTATTATTTTAACAAAATTTTAAATATATTTCAATGATTGTGGATAGATCTTCATTTCAATCATAATAAACTCTTTTATTATCAAAATCCATATATGTGTTCCAATGATCTCCTTTAGACTGTTAGGCTTGCACAAGGAACCTTGCTATGATACCAACTATTAGAAGTATAACCAATAAGATATTATGGTGAATTATTTTTTTTAAAAAATCTTTTAATTCCACTTATCATTTATTAATCATTCAAACTAATATAAAGATATATAAATTCATAATCAACCATTCATATGAGTATGAAGCAAGAACACAAGAACTACATGGGAAAAAACTCATGGGGGATAAAACCCATTGAAAATTATCTTAGAATATATTAATATAATAAATTAATAAATATTTAGTTAGGCACCAACCCCATAAGGAGCACCAACCCCTCACTAGTCAAGCACCAACTCAACTAGGCCTTTAGCAAGCACCAACTTATAAAGAAGAACCAACCCCCTAGGTAACTCAGCACCAAATTATCTAAATAGAAATTATAACCACATTTTTACACATATTTTTCACTCAATTTATTATTATCACTTCTTTTTCTCTTAACACTCTTCTATCTCTCTCAAATAGCTTATTAGACCTCTTCACTCAACTAGCCCTCTTCTTGATAGATTTAGGTCATATGACCTCACTCATCATCTATATAATCACTATTATAAATTCATGACATATTATACACACATATATAATGTTATTAAGACCCTATAATTTGTTTTCAATCTTCTATTTCATTTGATCATTCTCTCAAATCTTTTAAATAGTCAATTAGGCCTATTAGACCTTCTTCTTATACATGACTCTTACTTTCACATACCTTGATTGGACACAAAGATATCTATACTTGTATCACCATTTTAATATATCAAAAAAATTGTTTCAAAAGTTAAATAAAACCACTACATAAGTCGGTCACCACTCATAAGGACCAAAACCACCATTAGGCCTAATAGAGACCTAATACAATTATGCCTTCTCAAAGCACACGTTTCACTTTGGCCACATTAAAACATCTTGAGCATCCATAAATGGATTAAAAAAATCAAAAAACTTAAATTATACCCTTTATAATCTCACCTTATTTCCCCAACACCATTTATCTCATTCCACTCCTTGAACCACACCATCAGGCTTACTCACAATTAGCCCTTCTCATTACCAAAAAGTCTACTTTAAATATATGAAGTATACACTAAAGTTTACCAAAAAAACATATTAAAAAATAATATTTATATTACCTCCATTATATTAATTTCATAAACATGTTAATTATATTTCACCAAATAGGGCAAAATACCACAAACTAACCATTTCCATATGCTCACTCAGAATTGCAAATAGGCCTCAACAACCAGTCAAGAACCTTTGAATTTTCACACCTTCATATGAATTAATTATTAATAAAAATACATTAAAATTAACCTATTATACCTATATATCAACTTAATATTCATTATATTCTTCAAATCTATGCATAATGACTCGAGAACATCAATCTTACTAACACACATAAAACTACATGAATGCTCTAAAACATAGTCATGGAAACAATGACTTATAAAAACTATATATTTAATTTAATGAAATTAAAATTGGTTTATATGATCCTAAAATATAATTATATTAACTTAAAATAAATATATTATAGGCTCAAGTAGTAATATTGGCTTTGCATACCAATCTCATGTCTTCACCCTACACAGACTTCACTGTGCTAGACAGGTCACTTTGAGAGTAAATTTATGCTTGTCTATAATCATATCCAAATATTATATTCATAGGTTATACTTGTTACATTTATTTAATAACATCCCTATAAAATCGTATCCATTCCTAATCCATGGCAACACAACCCTGATCTCATTCCCACTTCTGCCTATTTTTCTCATTGTCTTCCTCACTAAGCCTTTTTAGTGATAGGAAAACATCCATGAACTACTTAGAATATTTGATTTTTTTAACCTGATCAAAAAATTACATTTAGGAAAACTAAAATTCTCACACATCTTTCTCTAATCATTTTCATGCTTTAACTTAGTCAACCCTACCTACTACATTAAAAATCTAAGAAACAAGGGCTTTCCTATAGCTTCCACTCACTCTTCTAATAAACCAATATCACTTTGAGGTACCTAAGAGAGTCCTCTACATATTAAAATTTCCAAACTAGGTTATATAAACCATTATAATCCATTTCAAAAATATTTTTGGCATCAAGTTACTATTAGGGTTTTAAGGCACTAAAACCCAGCTTCCATTTTTAGAAAATCATTCATAAATGATTACCCTTAAAATACAAAACCAATGCCAATAAATTTTATATAGTAACCTTCCCAAAATTCAATGAACTTCTTATGATCTCATGCAAAGGTTTCACATGCCAACAATCATAAGAAAATCCTTGTTAGGTCTATAATACCTTATTCTGTGCACATAGAAAACCACATAACCCTATTTCATGATTTATCCTTTAGAATTTGACCTAATACTTTTTCAACACACTTGAAACAAACTTTCACACATCTAAAAATTCTCTCATGAGATTTATCACCTTGGAAACTTAACTTAACCCCTCACTAGGCCATACTAGGTCTCTTTGCTTACTAGAACTAAACCTATTACACTGCTCTCAAAACATTATACTCATGTCATAAAATATCATATCATGATCACAAACTATCAATATTATTCTCATAATCCTTATAATACTCACTTCAACATGTTACCAAGCCTATACCTTCTAACTAGGTCTCTTAAGTACATGGCTCATGAACTCAACCTCAAGAACAACAAAGATAACTCAGAATGACATCAATGACATTTTCATGACATTAATGGAAACTTCATGCATACCTTAGAACACATTTTGAAAAAATAAATTCCCAAGGAATTTATGTGAATTGGATAAAAATTCATCATAGTGAAAGAACAAGGTAGACTAGGTCAACCTACTAGGCAGAAGATAAGAAAAACTAATAGGTCGACTTAGTAGTAAGTGACCAACTTAGTTTGCTTAAGTTCATATGGTTGAAATTGAAGTAAACCAATTTATTTTTATGAGATGTGTAAGAATTTATTTTGATTATAAATGACATGGAAATCTAATACATCCTTTATTATTTGATATTTTGTAGAGGCACCATAGATTTTGGTGAATTATCAATGCCTCATGGTTACTATATTTTCTAGAGTAGTTGATAGATGTGGATAGAGCAAGATTGGTTAAATTGGGTCTGTGAGGAATCATGGAGATGAGAAATATCCCACTGAGTGTTGATCTTGTTATCATGTTCTTTGGAGCATAGGAATGGTTAACCAATACCTTTTGATGGGTGGTGGATAAGGATACCATATAGGTAGGTATCATGTAGGAGGACATATATGTATTGCTTGGACTACCTATATAATTGAAACCAATGATGATAAGGTCACCAAATGAGCTAGATGAGAGATGAGCACTATCTTGGTGGGTGATGGGCTTAGATAGGATCTATGTAGGGCTGAGGGTGAGAGTATTTGATGTTTATATTACTTATGATAATTTGAGTGGTTTCATAAGTTAGATGGTAGGGTATTGCTATAAGTGATATCCTTATGTTATTCCATGTTAAATTAGGTATCACTCTATGATTTTGGGTTTGTCATCTGGGTCCATCTCATGCATGATATGTATGGGATGTTATCCAGAGGGTGGAAGACCATGGGACCAGTGGTGTTTCTCAATGCATAGATCTATGAGAGGTTCTTGATGTATCGGCCAATTGAGTTACTCCATATGGTCAATGATAGGTCACCTTAAGTTATTAGATAGAGATAGGACTAGGTAGTGTATCTTGTATCCCATGTGTTAGTGTTATATATAGTCACATGAGGAGAGATCATGTGGCATCCATATGCACACATATTGATACTATTTGGCCTAGTTGGATAAATATGGCACTAAGGTTGGCTCAAGTGTAGATCATGCACCAATATACCTGGTGGGTAGATTTATGATAATAACATGCTTACCAAGATAGTTTTGGCTCCCACACCCATTCAATCATATAGTAGTGCCTATGTTTTTGGCATGACATGTGATATATCCAAGTGGGATAGGAGGAGGAGGAGCACTAGTCAAGAGACTAGAGATCAAGTCATAGTATGTGAGAACATGGAATAATCAAGCATGATAGTTAGAAATTAGAATAGGAGAGGGAATTTATATGGATGCAAGGGTGCATCAAGTACCACAAAAAGAACCATAGTAAGAAGAGAGTGATCACCTTAGGCACACCACTGATGGAGATGCCAATGGTGGGATTTAGCATAGATGAGAGTGGTCATGTAGGATGACCCTATAGTCAACCCAAGGCAAAGTTGGTTGATAGAATCACCACTAAGGAGAGGCTTAAGACATGCATAAGTGGTGATTGTAGTTTTTATTTGATAGGGAGATGACCCATAGATGAGGTACTTAGTAGACAATTTAATGGAGAGATCATGTTCAACAAATGTTTAGATGGGGAAATGGTGTATGGTGACATCAAGATAATAGGTAAGAAAGGTTGTAATTATTAGTCTTTGAGATAGAATATTAGTTGCATATAATTTTAGATATATTTTGAGAAATATAAGTGATATAATATCTATATAGGTTTTAGTTTTTGTAGACTTTATGATAGAGGAGACTAGGTGTGGGTCCTTAGTCATGGCAGCACACCATGGCATTTTGGATAGAGTGGTGGCACCATACAACACCACTATGTTGGATGATCCTATGGTAATATCTACCCCATCTCATGCATGTTATTTTAGATTAGTATGGGTGGCCATGAGGTAGCTAAAGACATGTAGGGATGGGTTGTAACCACTAGAAAGGGTGGGAGTAAGAAAGACATAGTCTTGGTAAGCCTTGGCTCAAGACAGAGCCACACACATGACTACCACAATCCAACTAGGATAGGTATAGGCCCAAGTGTCCAACATATAGGGATAGGTATTAAGGTTCAGATGAATACCTCATTATATCATACTATGTAGAGGGGATGGTCTGAGGCATCTATGGGAAGCATGGCTAGACCATGAGATAGGCATGATAGAGCCTAACCATAGAGCTAGAGTGACATATTTGCATATATTGCATAAAAACATATGATATATAGATATATATTATTTTTATAGTTGGATTTTAATCTCATGGGTTATATTTTGGTTTTGGTTATTGATGCATGGATACATTTCTTTCTAGCACATGTATTTTGCTTTTGTTGTATATGATATAGGAAATATACATGGACTGTTTTCTTTTCTAGAATTATGTAGTATATATGCATGGTTAAAAACAAATAGGTGAAAAGTAGTTGGTAAAGTATAAATAATCATAAACAAATACAATACACACTATTTCATGATGGGAAATGTGTAATAATAAAATATGACTAAGTATAATAAACAAAAAAGTGGTAAACAAGAGGACAAAATGTTTGTAAACCATGAAAAATATTGGCACCAAATTAAAACAAGTAAAATCACACTATATCACATTGGGAAGTATGAAAATAATTTAATAAAATGGAAATCACATGAAATACCAATGGTATAAAAATAAATTAATTAGTCCAATCAATCATACTAAATCATGTTAGAAAGTATAAAAGAGAAACAAAATTGGCAAAATGGTCTTAAATTAATCATAGTAATTCAAGTTAGGAAGTATGAAAAATGTAATAAAAATGGTTGGATTATTACATGCAATCAAAAAATAAGAAGGTAAAATTGAAATATTAATTAATTAAGAATAAAACATACTAAATCAAGATGGTAAGTATGTAAATGACATGTAACTCATAATCAATCACATCTTATATCAAAATTGGCACTTATAATTTCATTATGACTTGGGTATTGGAAAATTTTATGAGGAAGGCTAGGTCATATCCATGGTTTGACACTAAAACTCATAAAAGGAACACCAATGTGGTGTAAACAATGTTAAAATATGGTAAAATGGGATGTTTGGAATGGTAATGTGAAAATTTGGTAATTTGTGAGGAAGTCTTGGTCTTTTCCAAGGTCTTACACTGCAACTCACAAATGGAATCCCTAGGGGGAGTGATCAATGTTCAAAAAAATATTTCTCAAGGGAAAATATTAGGGTTATAGGGATTGAAAAAGGTAATGTAAGAATCATAACATAAGTGTCTTATGAGAAGACCTGAGGATATATGAAGAACACTAAGGACATGAAAAGACACTAAGTGAGTAGTAACCACCAATATACAAAGGATACCTATTCACTATAGGCAAAATTTGTGTAAGCAAATAAGTTTGGTACTAATATCAACCCATGTTAGCTATTTTGAACAAGAAAATTAAAATGGACCTACCTTCCCATAATGTGTTCTCCATTCCTTAGGACCCCTTATAGAGTGATCAGTCTAATGCGAAGATTAGGTACTTGCACGAGAAAGTAGGTAACACTATATTTTATTATTATTATCCTTTTATAATCTACTATTTTACTGTACCCCAATGGACCTATACTATATCATGAGGCCAAATATGGAGTTTTAGCTTTGATTATTAAAAATATATGTGCTTAGAACCACATCTTTTAGTGTGATTTGACTTTTGAAAATTTTGAATGTTGCCTTTTAAATCATTGCCTTTTGTTAAATTATTTGGATTTTGATTTTTTTGTCTTTTAAGACTCTCCATATAGAATTTTAAGGACCAATCATGAGAGATAAATTGATACACATGAATGAGATTTTGGCTTAGGCTAAAGGAAGCTAATTACATAAAAACATGACTGACTAGAAATCTTAGGATTAACTATGAACCAACATCTTATCTTAAGTCTCAACCATGTGTATGCTTAGTTTTTGAAAGGGAATAAAGGGAATTAAGGGGATATATAATGTGGACTAGTAAAAGGATATTATAATGATATGAATTATTTGCTAACTAATCACATGGTAAATAAGGAATGACTAAAGGAAGCAAGGTTTGTATAACCAAGTCACAATAAAAATTATCCTTGTTTATATAGATAATATAGAAAACAATCATGAAAGGGAACAAGATAACCATAGAAAAAGAAACTCGTGAATAAAAAAATATGTAATTATGAAAAATAATCCATAATGACATCATAAGCAACATATAATATGAGATAACAATCATCATGTAAGATAAATAAGAATTTGACATAATGTCAAATGATATAAGATAGATAAATGTAAAGTTTGAACACATCCAATCTAAAATAAGAAATAAATGAAATAAAACCATGATTTTGTTTATAAATACTAATATATTTATCCACACACATTATCCATAACATCTAATGAGTCTCTATAAAGATAAACTTAGACTGTAACCAAAGTCTCATCGAGCTTTAGGGAAAGCTAAGAAAATACTTCATATCAAATATTCTTGACAGAAAATGTAAGAATGCTTGAATGATCATGTTAATGAGGGATATAATGTAAGGGATGCTTAGGAGAAGGAATGGGAATGTACTATGTATGAGATGAATGGGTCACCAATGAAGAAGGGACCATAGGTAGTGGAACCAAGGGGAAAGAAGGGAGGGCCTTCTTATGGGGGCACCCTATGGGAGGAAGGGTAGTAGGCAAAGGAATGGTCATGAGGTGATCCTTTAGATGCTACTGAAGTATATGATAATGATCAATGTGATGAGTACCATATTGGTGCCAAAAATCTATTTACCTCTCCATATTTGGGAAGATATTTAGGTAATACTTTCAGGGGAGGTATAGCTTTGTCTAGGGGTTGAGGAGTGGTGGAATGTAAGGTAGCTATATATTTCTATAGATTATGACAATTCTTGCATGAATGATTATCTCTGATGATTATTTGAGATGGGAGATTAGTAAGCTTTGTAATAGGATCTCACTAATCATAACCCATAAGAGGACTGTTGGAAAGAGGTGCATAATGTTGAAGGAGGTCTTTGAAAGGAGGATTGAAAGTGCATGTGAACTTATTTTGATAAGATGTGAAAGGTTTAGTTTAAGGACAAGTTTTTTTATTGTCTTGAGAAGCTAGGGTAGCTAATGTAGGTTTGATTTGAGATAGATTGGAATAAGTGTTAATAGAAGTTTGGGTATCATTGGTTATGGGTAAAAAGGTTGGAGGAGTGGTATAAATGGTATGAGAAGTGTGATCTAAGGGAGGTGTTGGAATTGGTGCATCAAAAGATATAAGGTCTTCTTGCCCAAAATATATTAGGTGAGTTTGGGAAGAGTCTTGGATGACATGAAGAGTGTGAGATAATTGAGGAGTGTGGATGGGATGAGGATCAATGAAGGCAACCACCCTTCACATATTAGTCATATTGACCATGTTCTCTTTTGGAGTTGGGTCTATAATACTATCAACATTATTAGTAGGAGTAGGCTTGTCTTGATTGTCTTAGTAATTTGAAAGAGGATATTTATAGATGGCCAAATGAGCATTAGCCTAGTTTAAAGCTTGAGATTTAGTTTATGTTTCATGGGATTTTAAGGTAATGTCGTAGGCTTGTTAACATTTAAAAATGATAAAATCATGGTCAAAATTAGGACTAAGAAGGAAATCCATATCCAAATTACTAATTTGCCTACAAATCTCATTAGAATGACCCTAACTAGCATGAAACCAACAAAATTTATTAGGATCATACCAAGATTTCATGGGATGAGTTGGTCAAGTTCTTATGGAAGAGGCCTTGGTAGACACTTTTATAATTCTGCTAAGGATGAAGGTTTATGAACATTGATGTTATTTGGTGAAAATAAATGAGGATTAGTGATGTGGTTGGGATGGGAAGCTTATTATAGAACCTAGTTAAGAACAATAGCTTGAATAGTATGAATGGTATCATAAGAGTCAGTGACACCATCATTACTATCATGATGATTTTTCATTTTGATTAACATGTGAGTACCCATATAAGTTTGGGATGGCTTGAATTGATGTATGAGGAAATATTGGCATTTTGTTTGGTCAATGGCCTCTTCCAAAGTTTGTGGTGAGATAGTCTAGACCTGATATTATAACTTGGGATAAAGAGCATTGGTAAATAGATGAAATAGGTTATCATTTGTCATATTATGTTCACTTTTATTAGATAAGGTCTTCCATTATTTGATGAAATATTGTGAAATTTTAGTCTCAAGTTGCTTATGATTGATAAAATGGGCCAAGGTATTTTCAAGGAGATCACTAGTTTGAAACTCTTAAACTATATAATTAACTAAATCTTCTAAACTAGTGATGGAATGAGATTTTAATTGGTTGTACATATCTAAAGCATCACCCATGAGATTTTTTTCTAATATTTTGGTAGAGGTAAAAGTATTTAACTTGACCTAGTCTTTATATAGATTTCTAAATATTTTTAAGTTGAGAGTAGGATCAATTGACCCACTATAAATAATTATAGGGGTGATGCCTCCTATATTTATATTATTAATTTGAGGTGTAAGAGGATAATTTATAAGGTACTTGATTATTTTGTTAACAAGGGTAGTTTGAGGGATAAGATTATTATGGGAATCCAGAAAAGGAGGTAGGGGAGAATTTTGGTTATGCATTCCCCATAAAACCTATTGAGGGTGATTTTGAAGATGGATAAGATGATTTTGAATTTACATCATTTGACAGGCATTGTTAGCTTAGAAAGCATTAATTTGATTAATATTTTGTAATGGAATTAGATGTGTTTGAGTGGTATTATTGGCATTATGTGAAGTATTGGAATTGGTAGTATTAGTTTGGGTACCACTATGGGTGTTATTTGTAGCTTGAGAAAAATGGTTGGTAAGTGAGGAACTAGTAGCATGATTTGCTTATGTGGAAAAAAATGTAATAGTAGAGGGGTGAGAAGAAGTGGCACTAAAAGCATGATTACCATGGGTAGTAAATGATGCACTAGTGGAGCAATTGAGAAGAGTGGGTCTTGGAAGAGGCCCACTAGATGTAGAACTAGACATGTTAGTAGATATACTAGGCATGGTAGTGGAGGAAATCAAAGAGGAAGATACAATAGTATGAGAAGGGGTCAAAATAGAGGGAAGAGGTTGACAAGAAAAGAAACTAGTGTCCCCAAATCCATGTGAGAATGTGAGAAAAGGTGAATGGGGATCCTTGACTTGACCACTTATCATGAGATGGTAAATAGTAAAAGTATACTTTCTTCGATGTTGAGGAAACACATTGATGAAGAATACAAATTTTGGGGTATACTCTAATTTAGGTTAATCTTAAAATGAGAAGGGAGGGTTATAAAATTAAAAGGAATGAGGAGGGGTCCCATAGTTTGTAGTGTGAGTGGCTACATGTACATTGCTCTCATATAGGGTAGGAGCCACAATCTACTTATGGGAGAACCTATTGGGGTTGGTAAAGATCATCATATTTGTTGAATTCAACTTAATTTTATCTTTAACAAGAAGTTTGTGATGAGGGAAAAATATTAATATGAAGCTAATGCAAAAGTAAAGAGATAGGAAGGATATAGAGTTAACTAGGTTGACTATGTTCTATAATCCAAGAGGCAGACAAGAGTACAAGGTCAAATAGGTCAACTTAGTATTGAAAATAGGGTATGAAACTAAGCTTGATAAGGATATAAAGTTGGCCAAATTGACTTAATAATGTAAATAGGTATGAAATTGAGCCTGATAATGATACAAGGTCAACCAGGTTGACTTAGTACTATAAGTTGACTAGAGAAAAAGAGAATAGAGTCATATAGGTCAAATTTTTACTATAGATGGGGTAGGAAACTAAGATGATAAGGATATAGGGTCGATGAGGCTGACGTAATACTATAGTTTGACTAGCAAAAATGGATACAGAGTCATGCAAATCAACTCTGTATTATAGACAGGGAAAACATAATCTATAAGAGACTGTACCAAATAGAATGAGAGTGTTCTAAAATAGGGAAACATTTTGAAATATAATTGAAGTAATAAATATAATCACACACAAATAATTATATAAATATGAGTGATCCAATTAGGGCAAATAACACAAAATCTTTCACCAACACTAGCCAATACCATTATTTGTAATATAATACACAAAGATCAAAGAGAAAGTAGTCTACTAAAAAGTAAATACTAAGTGGTAATCTTGTGTGTTATTATATTATTATAAAGTGTTATTTTAAGTGTGATAGTAAAGTTGGTTAAAAATAGGGAACTAGAAAGTAATCTATGGATGGTTTCAAGACATTTAGGTTGAAAGGGATATATATATTGGTAGTGGTACTATATTTGTATTGGGGCCCACCCCCTCACTTCATAATCCTATAGTAATAAGGGTGTCAAGGGCTTTTCTAATATATACCATTAACTATGTGTTTATACTTGGTTATAAAACCAAGTCATCTTCCCCTTTGGTGATGAAATCCAAGTAGGTAGGCCTTGGGAAGACAAATGTTAAATGCATTTTGAAAATTTTGTGATTTGGTAGTGTGTGAAAAAAGAGAAAAATAGTGTAACTAGATTATAATTTGAAAAAAACACCTAATTAGACTATGTGATCTACTCTAAACATGCAAATAGCTAAAATGAAAGTGTGAATTAATTATTAGTAAATATTTGTTAATTCCCAAATTTAGAATAGTATAGATTCGGTTCAGATGACACTGTATGCAAACAATACCTAATAGAGTCAACTAGGTCACTACTATTTTTTAGAAGCAAAAGGATTTCAAAATAAAGTTGACTAGGTCAACTCAGTCTTTTAGATGGTCGACCAAGTTGACGTAGTTTGTTGCAAGGTTACAATTTTAAAGATTGCAAACTTGTACAAAATAGAACTAAAATGAAGTACTGAAATGACTAAGAAATAAAGAGAGGAATCTTGTTGGTTTGGAAGATGATTAGGATTGCAAATTTTCTATTGAAGTGCCTTGAATGGTGCTTTCAAATTTTGTAAACTAAGTCAACCAATTCGACCTAGTTTTGCAAAACCCTATGTGCTGAAGTAAGATAATATGACTAAGTCAACCTAGGGTAAGTGCATAGAGTTGGGGGATAATTATATGGGCATTAAAAGTAATGTGATCACATTAATTATTAATGTGAGCATGTTATTTAATTAATGTGATCATGTTATTTGAATTATGGCTCTATAATTATCGAGACATAATGTGATCGTGTTATTATATTACATGATCATGTTATATTAAATAATAATGTGATCAAATTATTAATGTGATCATTATATTATCATTTTGAATAATATGATCACATTAATTATGTGATGAAAAAAAATAAAAATTAAAACCCAGATGCAAAATCCTCATTTTGCATTCGAGTTTCCTTGCTCTCCTCTAACTTTTGTGATCGTGTTTTGCATGGAATATACTAGAGAGTGTTGATAAGCTACCAAATTCATCCCATGAACTTGATAATCAATGATGCCACCACATAAGAGAGGTAAGTGATAGAAATCTTCCCTATTTGACCTTAGTTTTTCATTATTTTCATTGTTTAACCCTTTTTTTAATTGTAATTTATTTTTTTAACAACCCATCCTACTAACCCTCCATATAACCTTCTTATTTTTCCTCATCTTAACCCTCTACAAAACCATCTTATTCATCCTATCACTCCACCTAACCCTCCTACAATTCCCCAAAACCCCCTAGAAGTCAAGAGATTCTGATTGACAACATTATGGGAAATGAAATTGAAATTGAAGAGTTAATTGGCAAAATGAAGGATCCCACTTCGACCAACCCCCATTGCACCCAACTAGTTGGTTCCTTGGAGACCTCATTAGGTCAAATTGACTCTATAACAAGTTAAATTGATAAATGGAACTCATATAGGGATAATTTTAGGGCATATTACACTAACAAGTGGTTAGCCCTTTAGGTCAAGAATAAAGAAATTTCAAAAGCCTCTATTCATACCCTATTCACCAACCTAGCCACCAATACCCCATTTCCTATAACCACTAAACATTTCCTATCCATCATTATGTACATAACTTAATCACAACCAATTTTTAGGATCGATGGTGGATGGTCTTTGATGATCCATTGTGTAACAACCATGAGGTCCCATTATATTTTTTGAGTAAATTCTACTATGATTTTGTCCTAAACGAGATTCCCAATTATTTTTATTTTAGTGAGTTTTAGGGCTGAGGAAAAGGTTATGTGTAGGATGAACTAGGTACACATTATACACTTAATCAATCTACATAGATCCATATCTAAAATCCTATTGATATTAAGATCCCCTCTACAATTCATCAAGTCATAGAGATTGACATTCTTCATGCTCTTAGTTCACTCACTGATACACTCATTCAGAATACAAGTATGCTTTCACAAAGTAATGTTATAGATATCCACCTACCCAACAATGACCCCACCCTTTTAGTTCATGTGGATCTATGTGCATAGTACCTTATAATGATGATGTCATCAGTGGTTCAGATGGATTAGATAATATTCTTATGAGTGATGAGTTTTTGGCATGCATATTTGGTGTGCAGACATCAGTGACTACATAGATGCAAGTATATTTTATATAAATGTCATGTTAAATTTAAGTTATATTTGCAAATTTAATTTAGCTAACAATTAATTTAC
Organism: Torreya grandis; assembly: GCA_037957365.1. Lineage (NCBI taxonomy): Eukaryota > Viridiplantae > Streptophyta > Pinopsida > Cupressales > Taxaceae > Torreya > Torreya grandis. The sequence goes on along the minus strand of JARHVA010001541.1, from coordinate 874,500 downwards.
ATAGAAATTGAATATAATATATATGTCATTTTTATGGTCACAGGAGGTGATAGTTTCTTCATCATCACATTTGGCATTTACAACATTTGATTTATCATGGCCATTGTTTACATATTCAAATCTAGCTACTGGGCCATCCACTACTGCATATGTATCTATTAGGATGACACCATTTACATATATAAAGGTAAAATTTTTATTTAATCTTATGATCTATGTACATTTAGTCTATGTATATTTAGTTTATGATCTATGTACATTTAGTCCATGTTCTCTCTCTTTATCCTTGCTCTATTCTATACAATAGTTAGAAGCTATGATAATGGGCTCAATGGTATTTATATAATTATTTTTGGAAAATCCCACAAATATTATATGAATAATCTCATTCAAGATTAGATCAGGGAAGTTCACATGTACTTCAAACCATGTGATAGTTTCAAGATTCAAAGTACTAAACTAAATGAAATTATAACATAATTGAATTGTGTTTTGTACCCAAAATCACATCTAAATTTATTTTTATATTGTATTCTTCCTCATCCCTATGTGTGGGTAGTAAAAATAGTGTAATTGTTTTTTCGATGGAGAATTATGGTTTCCTTACATCTTCATGCAGACACAAAGTGTAAATATTAGTGAAAATTACTTTAAGGCAATTGTTTTATTATCACATTAAACATTTATTATTTAAAAGAATATTTAAATTTTATTATCATTATAATGATTCGAGATCATCCTTGTCATAAGGCTATATTCTATTACCAAAAAGATATAAATATATATTTTCAATAAATTTATAACATGGTGAGTGTAGTACATGGATCATGCAATATGTTTAGTTGGAGGATTACATAGGATTTGGAGATTACCATGGTAGTTTAGTGATATTTTTAATCTAAAAAAAGTTTTACGCAATGGATTTACTTAGATAAAATGGTGCAAGAACATCATCATTTGAAAGATGCACAGAGTGGGAATTTTCCAATGCACATAAGGTAAATTACACTAGAATCATGGTGAACGAGACATGCATAAGGAAGAAATGAATTCAAATGAAAGATCAAGGGAGACTCAAATGCTCATATAGAATACTTGATACATAGAGGCTAAAATAAAAATGATGAGCAAGTGGAGATATTAGAGAATAAATTTGGAATTCAACCATTGACTTGACTAATATCTTTAGAGATGGAAAATAAAAATAAATAGGTTTTACATCCTATTTGAGAATACAAACTCCTTAGGAACATGTGGTGACTTGAAAGGGTTTTCATGAATCTCAAGTGACACATATCACTCTGGAAAATGTATAAAGAGATGTGGAAAATGTATAAAATCACCATCAAATTTGGCCATGATGAAATGGATTAGGTTTCAGTGGAAAGATATCTAAACAGATTGAGGTTCTGTATTCAAGAAGAGATGAGCATGATGAGCTTTTAAACTATGGAATAGGCTTTAAAAATTACACTAAATACATAGGAAAAAAATTATCATAAACAACATAGTGTCATGTGAGGTAGAGGGATATTTGTGCATGCAGGAGAGTATGGTGCTAGAGGAAATTGATAAATCAATAGAAAAATTAGTGATGTGAACAATGAAACATACACATAAGAGCACAAACATGCATATTAAGGTGAGAAAGGTCATGTTCATGGAAAGATTTTTTATCGTTCTAAAGGGTGTGGATGTTTTAGTTGAGTAAGGGGAAGAGGATTCCTTGAAACAAGTTTAAGAAGTGGATAGTTTAGGTATAGAGCATATAAGTACCCTCAGACACAAATGAAAAGTAGTAAAATAATTTGTTTTGATGCACATGGCACACAAAGAGATGAGGAATAAATAAAATATCCAAATAATTATAAGGATTTAGATCACATAAAAAATCTCATGATGAAGAAGGTGTTACTAAATCCAACAAAGAAGGATATTGAACTAGCATAAAGGAAGAACATATTTCAGATAAATTTCAAGTCAATGGGAAAGCATTGTAAGGTGACTATAGACATCGGTAACACTATAACTATCATTTCATTTAAGATGGTCAATAAATTTAAGTGAAATAAGGTAGTTCACCTTAACCCATATAAAGTTTCATAGCTATAAAAGAGCTATCAAATCTTGGTTAATGATAAATGCCTAGTAAACTTCTAAATCAACACATACAAAGATAAGCTCTGGTGTGAAATTATGCCAATGGATGTTTGTCATGTAATTTAAGTAAGGCCTTGGATATTTGATATAAATATTATACATAATTGTAGAATAAATACCTACTACCTAGAGAATGATGGTAATAAGTTTATGTTAAAGCCCTTAAAAGAGAAGGGAGAAGGAGTGTGAAAAAATATTTGCACACATTTATTGTTGGTCTCAATAAAGGATTTCCTAAATAAATTATAGGAGGAAAAATGTTATTTTATAGGTATAATCACTTAGGTGGGGTGAATCAATGAGCACAGATAAACCAAATTTCAATTTCAAACCTTTCAAAAACTCTTAATCAGTTATCACAAGAATTCATGAAGCATACACATAATTCATAACAATGAACAAGAAAGATAATGCAAGATCAAGCAGATAACTCATGACATATGTGGGAAACCCTCTTGGGGGAGAAAACCCACTAGAATTTATAATGTGAATACTATCTGTAGACACCGAAATCGTGTCAACTCCCCTGGTCATTCCCCGTCTTATTCTTCTTCGCTTATTTAACCCTTGTCGATCACTTGTTCCACCAACCTTGACCCTGGCAGCATGTAAAAATGAGCACAGAGCTAAAGCTAGACTCTATCCCCATTGTGCATCTGCTGACGACGGTCTTTACCCGACCGATGTCGCCGACGTCGGTCACTTATCGGCCGACGTCGGCAATCCTGCTGACGTCGGTCACCTTGCCGTTATCCGTTATCAGTTATCATTCGGTTCCCGATCGGTTTCCCGAAACGGTTGTCAAACCGTCTCTCGAACCGTCCCTTGCCTTCATCAGCCTCCGCCAACCATTTTTCGAATCAATCAAACCAAGCAATCATTCAATCGACCTGCAAACTCTGACATCCATAGACTCTGGCAATCAACACTCTCACGATCAACCAACTCCAGCATCAACCAATCTGCATTCATTTTTTCGGCACTGCACAGACAAATTCAACTATGGCTTTCATCACGTGTTCTGGCAGGTAAGTATTTACTCTATTTGTTTTATTTCTTCTTGGTTATTCTTTGTTCATTATTTTTGTCATCCCGAATCTTCAAACCACAGACTCAAATTCTGCATCTCTCCTTTACATCCCTGCCCACTATCTGCATCCATAACTCTGTCTAGACTCGACTAAAACCCCCAGACTCTGTCCAAACCCTGCCCTGACCTTATCAGACCCTGTCCCGACTCTGTCTAAACCTCATCTCGACCCTGTCAAGACCCTGTCCCGACTCTCCCAGATCTTCTGCAACTCGTCCAGAACCTGCCCCGACCGACGCTGGTCACTACCCCGACTGACGCCGGCAGTTTGACCGACGCCGGCACCTTCCCTAACCGACGCCGGCATCACAGAGACTGACATCGGTGACTGTGTAGAACAGTGCTGCATATCAGGTACGCATCTTTATTTTTTGTCATTTTATCTTTTATTATCTACTTTCGTCTCATATTCTATTTTTTTATCAGTGGGTTGATATCCTTCTAGGAAGTCTTCGTACTTCCGGGATCGAGCGTTCGCCTGACAGCCCACCATATCTTTGACTAATGTTTTTTCGTGTTTTATCCTTTTCTTCATAGGTGTCATTCCTCCACAGCCAAAGAGGAGAATCTTCCAACGTCTGATTTCGGTGCGCACAACTTTATCAGGTACTTCTAGCCTTGACCATTTCTTTTAGTTTCTTATTTCTTCTTTGAATGTAGAAAGCAATTTTGCATAGAAACATTCTGGCACGCCCGGTGGGACCCTAGGTCCTCCTTGGGTTCTTTCTTTCTTTCGTTCATTTAGGTGCATTAGGTTTCTTCCTTTTCACCTCCTTTCGTCTCTTCTTAAATGACATCATAAGCAGGACTAAAACGAACATTTCTTTCTTTCTTGCACTTCTAGACTAGCTAAAACTCATATTCTTCAACTCTTTCTCCATTCGTCTTCATACGAACAAACATTTCAACTTGGGCATTAAAACACTTTGCATTCATTTCTGTTTGCCTGCATCTTTTAGACCACACATAGTAATTAAACCGCATATTGAATTAATCTAGATCACTTGATGTTACACGACCAAACCACCTGCACAAAACAAACATAAAACTTACCTGAGACAAGGCCCGACTGGGATTTCATCCCCCAGCGGATACCTTACCTGTCCCGATGACCCTACTTGGATTTCATCACCAAGGGGGAAGCCCACTCCGTTCTCTGGTGGAGGATAAACTCTAGTGGAAGTATATTTTGGCTAAGCGAAACCAGCTAACCACTGGAATCGTGAAGTGAGGGGAGCTTGCTCCTTAGCACCAGGCCTGTACGAAAGCTAACACAGATTTCTTGAGCACCATAACAAAACCCGAAACCATCCATAGACTGCTTCTTCTAGGACCCGACTCATAAAGCCAATCTTCCTCTACACACATTCTAAGGCATAAGCCACTATAATCCTAATAATTTACTTTTAGGGTTTTAGGATCTGCTTGTGTCTTCATCTTTTTGGTTCTTATCTGCTTGTTTGAGCTTGTGAGGACATTCTTCCTTGCCTTGAATGGTTCTGACTCATATCCAAGCCAAGGCTCTAGTTGATCACGCGAGGCATCATCCTCTTCCATCTACCCCGCCTACAACCAGCCCTATAATGGAGTTCAACTCAGAAACTGAAAGAACTCCTACCAGACCATCTCCGACCCAAACACCTATTATCCCAGAAGGGGACCAAGATTTCACACGATTCTTGGACCTCAATACCAAAGCCTTGCAACACTATCTCGCGAATAGCCAAACGCGAGACCCCTTGGGCAATCCAATTTATGGAATGCCGACCTCTTTCCTCGAGACTGCGGCCGTATCAACGACATCCGTAGTCCAACCCTTAGACACCCAGGCTATTGCCTCAACCAATGACCAACCTTTTACCAACCATCCAAGTGTGGCCTCTCCTTCCATCGTTGGGCCCACTTTCACCGGGGTTTCGGCCCCCAATCAATCTCAGTCCACTCAACCACTTTCTACCCCCTTTCAAAACTTGGTCGTCTCTATTCCGCCCACCCTTACTCCTATCAACACTAGGGTGGCTACCCATCCATTGGCCCATGTTACCTCTAGCCAACCTCCCATGATAACATCAAACCTAGCCATGCCTTCCATCCAACCATCTTTAGTCACTTCTTCTGTCCCTACAACTAGTCATCCGTACGTTGCGCCCTTATTGGTACAACCGACTACGTCGTATACCTCTTCCAGCCTCTTTCAAACGCCTTACAATCTAGGAGGTGCTCCACCCGCCAATCCGTCAGTAGATATTATCAAGATGCTGATGGATAAAATGTCCAACCTAGAGACCTCCGTTATCGGCTCACGCAACACTCTCTCGTACGAACAAATCTGCAATAAGCCTATCCATCCTTCTGTCCCCATCAGACCATATCCCAGCCAATGGGAACTTCCTAAGTTTTCTTGTTTCCAGAGCAAGGAAGACCCACAACAACATTTACGGGCATTCAGACATGCCTGTTACCTTATCGCCCACAAGGATGCGTTGCTCTTATGCACATTTCCCATGTCTCTCTCCGGTGCTGCACTTGACTGGTACAGCTCTCTTCCCAGCCATTCCATCCTCACGTTCACTCAACTGGTCCAGCTCTTCCTCGATCATTTCTCCATCAATATCACCAAGAAGGTCTCTATCACAGACCTCTATTCTATTCGCCAGTTCGAGGATGAATCTATTGCTGATTTCATCGCTCGGTGGAGGGGCCTTATCAATCAACTTTCATTTTCCTTACCTCAGCCTGAGCTTATCGAACTTTTCTCTCAAGCCTGTGCTAGACATATTTCTTCTACCTTGAGGGTTCAAACCTTCCGCACTTTTGATGAAGCCTTCACGATGGCTCGTAAACTTGAGTTACGTGCTGTCGAGGAGAATAAAGTCAAGTTGCGGAGTAAGAATCCCAACTCCAAAACCAATGACCCTTCTTCTAAGCCCTCCTCATCCAATCCTAAATCTAAAGCTTCAGCAAATGTTGTGGTTGTTAGATCTTCTTCCTCTTCGCCTTCAACTAATCAACCTGAACCATCCACATCTATGAGCGCCACTCGTCAATTTCAACAGAGATACATACAGCGACAGTTTACTCCACTTGGAGAATCATACGCGTCTGTGCTGGAAAAACTCATCAAACAAGGGGCCATCAATCTCCCTCAGATCTGACCTCCACCACAATTTGATCCCTCACGCGCCATCCCTGCATGGTATAGGGAAAATGACTTCTGCCACTACCACCGTGTTAAAGGTCATGACACGGGCAACTGTAAAACCCTTAAAAACATAGTCCAAGACATGTTGGAAAAGGGTGACCTCATCCTCGACAATCCTAATTCCCCTCCTAATCAGGGTATCGATATCTTCAAACAACCATTCCCTAATCATCCACCAACCCAAAACAACATCCAGACCTTGACTGACAATACCCATGAACATAATATTCGAACAGTCAATACGGTCTCGCCCCTCATTTCTAACCAACCCCAAGAGGTGAGTTCATCCATTAGTCCATCACATGTGGACGAACCTCTTTCTCTGGCTAGTTCTCCCTCAACTTCTCTAATTTTGGAGGACGCCTCGACCTTACTAGCACCGCCGGTTTCACCATCTTCCTTCTTGCTGCCCATGGAGGACCCAACCTTTCCTACTCCTCGACCACAAGTGGAGGGCACTATCATCCCTACCCTTTACCCACTTGAGGAGCTTCATTCACCAGTTTCTTCTCCACCCAGGGAAGAACCCATCTCTCCTTCGTCTCCAACCAAACATGAACCTGTCACGACTTCATCATGCTTTGGGCCCGAGACTACTACACCCGTCTCACCTTCAGTCCCACAACCGTCGACGTCTTCTCAAGAGCCTAAACCTCATCACGCATCTTCTCAGCCATTTTCCCGACTAGTGGAGAGACTCGAACTTCTCCCTTCTAGGAAAGTGGAACATTAGGGATTGTGGGACCGTCTCACAGCTCTTCAACAAGCCCGGGCCCTCTCATCTCATGCTGCTAATCCTCCCATGGCAGAACCTCCTAAGACTATCAACAAAAATCCGATCTCCACTTCCAAACCGTCTACATCTTCATCAACTTCATCAAAACCAAAACCCTCATCTACTCCGCCTAAACCTATCAAATCACTTGGCGTTCGCCCCGTCTCCAACCTCACTCATCCACAAGTGAAGGTGGACTTAACCCAAACTTCAACTAATAGTAGTCTTCAACCTAAATCACAAAAGACTGCCAAACCACAGAGGCGAACGCCTCCTCTTCCGTCACCATTGCCTTCCATTTTGGGCCCACATCCTTCAACCTTAACCAGAGTCCTTCCCGCTTCAACCTCTAATCAAAATTGGTTGCCTCCTTTGCTTCCTTTACCTACCGCTAGCCTACCCTCTTCCAAAAGGGCGATACCTCTCATGAAGAGTGTACCGTCTTTGCCTGTCATCGCACCATCAACCCAGAAGGTGGTACGAAAACCCCCTCCAATTTCACCCAAGCAAAAGTCACCGACATCGCATACATCGATGAACACGGACCCTTTAGTGGGCTCATACTCTTTGATCTTGCAACGACTTTTGCAAACTTCTAGCATAACTCTTCCACCCATCAAGCCCTTTCAACCTCTCGGGTCTAAACCTTCCTGGTTCGATGACACGAAGATTTGTTTATATCATCGTACACTAGGACATGACACCGAGACTTGCTGTGCCCTCAAGGCTGTCATTCACCGTTATCTGGAGAAAGACACTCTTCTCTTTGAGGACACTTTCGACCGCCCCCCGACTCCTTCTCATAACCCTTCAACCTCTTCAAACCCATCCACATCTCATCAACCGGTTACAACCCCTTCATCACCTTCACCTCCCATCTTTGAAATCAATGCCATTCACATCACCACTAGGTCACAAAAGGACAAGGTGAAAGAAAAAGCTGCCATTCCTTGGACCTACCCTTTTTTCAATCCACCTCAACCGCCTAAGCCTAAGATTTCTATCCTTGGCGCGCCTCAACCCTCTTCTTCTTCTTCTTCTTCTTCCGGCCCAATCCACGACTCCATGTTGAAACAACTTCACCAGACGCCTGTGAATATGTCCCTCTACGATCTCATCCAAACCTCACCCCAACATCGTCAAGCCCTCATCCAAGCCCTGCAGGCAGCGGAGGTCTAACCTGAGGACCCCCAACCACTTGCTGCCCTTGTCCACTCCTTAGCCCCTGTTGCCTCCATCACATTCAGTGATTCTGAGATTCCCACATCCAACACGGAAGATCAGGACGCCGCCCTCTTCATCACTGCCTATATCGATCAGACACGCATTAAACGCGTTATGATCGACGGGGGCGCTACCATCAACATCATCTCCACCCATGCCTTTGATCAGTTGGCTCTTCCCAAGAATTGCATCTCCAAAACTGACACGATCTTGCACTCTTTTAATGACACTACTGCCATGACCATTGGCATAGTCATCCTTCATATCCGTGTTGGTCCACGCACAGTCCCGGAGCTCTTCTACATCATCGAAGGAGAGTTCCAATACAACATCTTGATGGGCCGACCCTGGATCCGTGCCATGGCCTGTGTCCCCTCCACCCTACACCGTTGTGTGAAGTTTGAGCATGACGGACAAGTCCACACCATTCCCGCTGACCCTTCGCCCTTCAAAACATGCAACACCACCTACCGTCCAAACAATGTCCTCATTCCTATCAAGCCATCAACTCTGGCACCGCCTCCATCCGCAGAAGCTTTGACTAGTTCGCAACAGGTGGTCGCCCTTACACCTCCCCTTCAAGCGACAACCACAGACCCCATGGAAGACGTCTTCCAACAACTTTCATTGGGAGAGTATCACTTGCTGGCTTTAGACATGTTCCAAACTCCACAAGAGTATGGACGCCTTCATCACAGCCCCAACTACGACCATCAGATTGGGATGATCATACCTTATGGTCCCCCTCACCTCTGCACCAATCTCGTCTATGGGGGGCTTAATCAAGCTCCTACTGACGGTAATCCTCTTTCTTCACCTCAACCTTTCACATCAGATTTCTCATTTCTTGGCAACCCCGCCTTTGCACACACTTACCTTTACAGGTGTGCATGGAAGGGTTTTGGTTTCGGACGCTATGAGCAGGGCTCCCATCAGCCTATCCAACCGCTCAATGATGACGACGCCAAGAAACGGTATGGTCTGGGATATCACGACCCCACTCAAGACCCTGTAGACCTTTATCCTGAACCAATCCTTGACCAATCTCCTCCACACTCGCCTATTTCACCACCTTCACCTATGGAGTCAGTGGTTTCCATTCCTCCTAGTTTTTTTTCCATAAACACCATCTGTCTGGACCCCTTGACTTATCAGCTCAATGGGGTATCCAAGTCTCTCCCTCTCATTCTTCCCAGCATGATCGAAGATGAGTCAGAAACCATTCACACTGTTCACTGCGTTGACGATGACGCCATTCTTTCTTACATGGGTGCTGATGATTCTTTCATCCAGCGCTCCCTCCCTTCTGAGACCCAGGTTATGTTAAATGAATCAACCATTGACATCAACCTTCCTTCTTCTGATGTTCCTCATGTCTTAAAGATCGGCCAATCTTTAGACGCTCAGGAGTAGCTTGACTATACCCAGTTCCTCTCCGACCATAGCAAGGCCTTTGCCTGGACTTACAGTGATATGCCTGGCATCGACCCCACCATCGTTACCCATAACATTGTCACCAAACTAGAGGCTAAGCATGTCAGGCAAAAGCTTCGAAAGATGCATCCTCGCATTGCCCTCCTTGTCAAGGAGGAGCTTCAGCACCTTCTTTCTGTCTCCTTCATCTAGCCCATCGATTATCCACAGTGGGTCTCTAACATCATCCCAATCACCAAGGCAACTGGGGGGATTTGGATCTGCACAGACTATCGCAACCTTAATCTAGCCTGTCCTAAAGATGACTTTCCTCTTCCTAACATTGACCAGCTTGTTGATCTTACAGCCGGCCATGAGATGCTATCTCTTATGGACGGATTTTTAGGATACAATCAAATCCTGATCGCTCTGAAAGATCAGCACAAGACTACTTTCATCACCCCATGGGAGACTTTTTTCTATCGAGTCATGCCTTTCAGCTTGAAGAACGCAGGTGCCACTTATCAGCGTGCCATGACCTACATTTTCCATGATCTCCTTCACAAAATCATGGAGGACTATGTGGATGACCTGCTCGGCAAGTCCAAACTTCGCCGTGACCATCTGACCATTCTCAAAATCATCTTTTCTCATCTTTTTCAGTACAATGTCCGTCTTAACCCCAAGAAATGTGTCTTTGGGGTCCTCTCTAGCAAGCTTCTCGGCTTCATCGTTTCCTTCCGTGGCATCGAGATAGATCCCGCCAAGATTTGCGCTATCCTCGAAATGCCTCCCCTGACCAATCTCAAGCAGCTTCACAGTTTGCAAGGCAAGCTCAAGTCCATTCGTCGCTTCATCTCACAACTTTCTGACCACTGTCAACCTTTTCATCATCTCCTTAAAAAGGACATCATTTTTACATGGGATAAGAACTGTCAAGAGGCTTTTGAAGCCTTAAAATGCTATCTGGTCTCTCCACCAGTTCTCATTCCACCTAAAGATGACCAACCCTTCTACCTTTATATCTCATCCACTCACCATTCGCTAGGTGCCATGGTCGCGCACCGAGACGAGCATCACCGTGAGCAAGCCGTTTATTATATCAGCCGAACACTAGTCGACTATGAAACTCGGTATACCCATATCGAGAAACTCTGTTTGGCATTAGTCTTTGCTGCTACTAAGCTTCGCCACTATCTTCTCAGTCACAAAACCTTTGTCATCACCCACACCGACCCTCTCAAGTATATGCACTCCAAGCCATATCAGAATCAACGTATGGCTCGGTGGCTCATGCTGCTTGCTGAGTTTGATCTCGAATTCATCCAGAAGAAATCTATCAAGGGGCAAACCATCACTGATCAACTAGCAAATGCCCCTCTTCCTGACACTCAACCTTCACAGTGTGAATTCCCTGACGAGTCTATCACTGCGCTTTCCTCCGACGACACCACCTATCAGATGACTATGTTCTTTGACGGATCTAAATGTCAACTAGGTGGAGGTGCTGGGGTCATTCTCATCCCACTCGAAGGGGAGCCCATGCCTTTGTCTTTTAAACTCAACTTTGATTATACCAATAATATGGCCGAATACGAGGCCTTAATTTTGGGACTTCAGACCGCCTTCTCTCTCAGCATCAAGTCCATCAACATCTTCGGCGACTCACAGCTCGTCGTCAATTAGGTCAACGGTTCATACCTCTGTAAAAATGAAATTTTGCAAAGGTACAAAAACCGTGTTGACATTCTCCTTGCATCTTTCGACCATTTCCTCCTGCAGACTGTTCCTCGATACATGAATAAGTTTGCTGACACCATGGCTTCTCTTGCTTCACATATCCCATCTTCCTCATCTGCATCCAGACTTTTTGTCATGGTGCGTCATGTGCCGTTGCCTTCATATATCTCTCCTCACATTCATCATGTCAACACTATAGACCCTAGCCCACAAGATGCTTGGTATAAGCAACTTGTGGACTTCTTATCTCTCTCTGTCATTCCTCCCAACCTCTCTAGTAATGCACGACGAGCTATTATCAAGCGTTCTGCTCGCTATACCATGCTAGGGGGTCTTCTCTATAAGCGAGGCTTCGATGGCCTCCTTCTTCGTTGTCTCACCTCCACTGAAGCATCTCAAGCCATTCAGCAATTCCATGACAGGATTTGTGGTAGACATTTCAGTGGGAATTCGGTTGCCAAGCGCATCCTTCGTCTGGGCTATTATTGGCCTACCCTTCATCAAGACTGTAGCGATTATGTTCGGCGTTGCATCAAGTGTCAGCAGCACTCTAACTTGCTTCATCTCCCCAATCACGCCTTACAAATTACTCAGGATTTCTGGCCTTTTTCTCAGTGTGGTTTAGATCTCATCAGTGAGATTAACCCTCATTCATCTCTTCGTCATCAATCCATCATCACAGCCACTGAATATTTCACCAAGTGGGTGGAAGCCATTCCTCTCGTCTCCACAAAAGCCGACAAGATCGTCGTCTTCATCAACACCCACATCATCTGTCGTTTTGGTGTCCCTCATAAAATTATCACTGATAACGGCAAGTCCTTCAAAAACAAACCTGTCCAAAAGCTATGCGACTCCTTCAGCATCAAACTCAATTTCTCTTCGCCTTACTACCCACAAGTAAATGGGCAGGCTGAGGCTTCCAATAAAATTCTCACCAAAATTCTCATGAAAGTGGTCAGTGACACAGGCAGGGATTGGCACATTCACATTCCCTTCGCTTTGTGGGCTTACCGCACTAGCATCCGAACCTCTACGGGTGCTACCCCTTTTTCTCTCATGTACAGAACAGAGGCTGTCTTACCTCTCGAAGTACAGATCTCGTCTCTCCGCATTTCTCTACATGATATCCTTTCCAACGATGACTTTCATCAAGATCGCTTAGCTCAACTTGAGTTACTTGACGAACGCCGTCTTGCTGCCCTTAATCATCTCCATGTCTATCAACATCGCATTAAGCACGCCTATGACAAAAATCTGCGAGAATGAGATTTCAACATCGGAGACCTCGTCCTCAAAGAGAATCAACACGTGACCAACATGGAGCGAAGTAAACGAGGCAAGTTTGCTCCTAATTGGCTCAGACCTTTTATTATCATGCACAAGTATGGATCAGGGACTTACCGTCTGTCTTCTCTTGATGGACAACCAGAACCTGAGCCTCTTAATGCGTTGCATCTGCGACCATTCTATTGCTAGTCGAGTATTCGTCCACTTGACACTTAACTTGAGCTCATCCCTTGAGCAATCCCCGTCCCTCTTAATCCTCATTCCTTTCAACCTTATTTCCCTTTAACAAGTCCTCTACAACCCTTTTATGATGTATGGATGCTTTGTCCTAATAAAAGGGAGCCCTTGACCTTCTATAATCTTGTCCATGACTCACGTTTCTATAAAAACAAATCAAGATGTCACACAATATCCATGGTCACTATATCAATATCAAATCAAAAAGCAGACTGCTCCCTCGAAGGATAGCTGTACTATCATTGCTGTAATTAATAGACTGCTCCCTCGAAGGACAGCTATTCAAAAGCCCTTATATTAAATAAAAATCTAGACCACTCTTTCAAAGGATGGCTATGACTAATCTGGCAATAAACAGCATTATTTTAGAAGCTTCCCGCATTGATCAGCTTCACAACCTGACCACCAAGCAAATGACATCTCTATGCAGGCTTCCCGCATTGATCAGTCTGCGCCAAAAAAAAAACAAAAAAACAAAAAAATGAGTCATGGACTTGACTTATAGTTGTCTCAGGGTCTCCTATAAAAAGGGGCATAGTTATCTCTACTCTTAAAATGGGTTACCCTATTTCCTCCTTCTATCACCTGCTCAAGGGACTTCGAGCTCACTTTACTGTCTAAGTGATTCGATTACCGCTCTAACATAACTATGGTCAACGACGTCACGCATGAATGGGGCTCTTGGTTCTCATAACCCCTATCTATGCTATCTTTTTGGTCCTTGTCAATGAAAGAGCAATATGCTTTTCACTTCTTCTACACTTTGGTCACATTCACCTTCATCACTTGTCAATCGACTCAACTCAACTCTCTTTTCAGACCATCAACATGACCTAGCCTATTCACCCTAGTTTCTATGGACACCAATACACATAGAAACTATCGACCCGTTGCAATTTATGTTCAGCATAAACCAATACTTGCTGAAGCATGAATAAACCTCAATTCATTTTTAGCATACATCCATCACGAATATGGAATATTGCTAGGGATGAAAAACCCCTCAACCAATGTTGCAGACTACACCATTTGGAAAAGGCTGCAACATCTTTTTTCCTCCTCATTTCATCATAACCAAGACCAATCTCTCAACTATTTTAACCACCTGTCTACTACTCGGACCCTTTGTCTGAACTACATTGGTCTGAGGCCCTTCTATAGGGGCTATGTAGGCAGCACTCAGATGACACCACTGTCTTTTGGGTTTAGCTCGACCATTCTCGTTTGTTCATCCCTCTGATGAACAAACCTTCTTTCCTTCTTTTAACCATAACCTTGCCCTTCACCATGACCCATTTCCATCCCTTTGACCCTTCCTCCCTTCTAGGGAGAACTACATCAGCCTGAGGCCCTATCACCAGGGCTATGTAGGCAGCACTCAGTTGACATGGGGTCTTCTGGGGTTAGCTCGGTAGCATCCTTTCGTCCATTCATCCATCCATCGACCACCAACCATTGGAGATCATGCCTATCTCCTTCGACCTCGACCACTTCCAAGACGCTGTTGCCTTGGTTGTTTTTGCATGTATGCTACCTCATGACTGGTTAGTAGAATTGTGCGCAGACCTTTTTGGACCCTCACAAGTATAGGATCGCAAGCCAGTTGATCCACATTACTTGTGACTTTTTCGTGATTCTAGGAGCACTTCTTGAGCCCTGGATACCTGGAACACGATGACCATTTGGAGCTTCAGCTTAGATTGAGTAACCCGATCAGCAGATGACTAAATGCTGGGGCCCAGTTATTTCAATTTTGGCACTCCTCGACCCTTGACCTGCGACACTTTGACCTAACCCTCTCGTGCAGTGGTATGCGTGCAATCACGACTTTTGCAGTGTTCACCCTCACCCCTTTTTCATCCACTCTTTATCAAATTAGCACCTGATTCCCGGTTTCCTTCCCTCGACTCCTGCTTTGAGGGGGAATACCTTATCCATATTCGGGGCATTCTGCTTCCTATTTTTGTCTTGCAGTTCATTCGAACAACCAACAAGACAAAATCAACCTTATCCCTCACCTGGGGCACTCACTCCTGTTTTTGTCTTGCAATTCATCCAGAACAACCAACAAGACAAAAAGGAGCAAATGTAGACACCAAAATCGTGTCGACTCCCCTGGTCATTCCCCGTCTTATTCTTCTTCGCCTATTTAACCCTTGTCGATCACTTGTTCCACCAACCTTGACCCTGGCAGCATGTAAAAATGAGCACAGAGCTAAAGCTAGACTCTATCCCCATTGTGCATCTGTCAACGACGGTCTTTACCCAGCTGATGTCGCCGACGTCGGTCACTTATCAGCCGACGTCAGTCACCTTGCCGTTATCCATTATCAGTTATCATTCGGTTCCCGATCGGTTTCCCAAAATAGTTGTCGAACCGTCTCTCGAACCGTCCCTTGCCTTCATCAGCCTCCGCCAACCATTTTTTGAATCAATCAAACCAAGCAATCATTCAATCAACCTGCGAACTCCGACATCCACAGACTCTAGCAATCAACACTCTCGCGATCAACCAACTCCGGCATCAACCAATCTGCATTCATTTTTCCAGCACTGCACAGACAACTTCAACTATGGTTTTCATCACGTGTTCTGGCAGGTAAGTATTTACTCTATTTGTTTTATTTCTTCTTGGTTATTTTTTGTTCATTATTTATGTCATCCCGAATCTTCAAACCATAGACTCAAGTTCTGCATCTCTCCTTTACATCCCTGCCCACTATCCGCATCCATAACTCTGTCTAGACTCGACTAAAACCCCCAGACTCTGTCCAAACCCTGCCCTGACCTTATCAGACCCTATCCCGACTCTGTCTAAACCTCGTCCCGACCCTGTCAAGACCCTGTCCCGACTCTCCCAGATCTTCTGCAACTCATCCAGAACCTGCCCTGACCGACGCCGGTCACTACCCCGACCGACGCTGGCAGTTTGACCGACGCCGGCACCTTCCCTAACCGACGCTGGCATCACAGAGACCGATGCCGGTGACTGTGTAGAATAGTGCTGCATATCAGGTACGCATCTTTATTTTCTGTCATTTATTTCTATCATTTTATCTTTTATTATCTACTTTCGTCCAATATTCTGCTTTTTTATCAGTGGGTTGATATCCTTCTAGGAAGTCTTTGTACTTTCGGGATCGGGCGTTCGCCTGACAGCCCACCATATCTTTGACTAACATTTTTCCGTGTTTTAGCCTTTTCTTCGTAGGTGTCATTCCTCCATAGCCAAAGAGGAGAATCTTCCAACGTCTGATTTCGGTGCGCACAACTTTATCAGGTACTTCTAGCCTTGACCATTTCTTTTAGTTTCTTATTTCTTCTTTGAATGTAGAAAGCAATTTTGCATAGAAACACTATCCTATAATAACAAGAACCAATTTAGACTAGGTATAACTAATTAAGGAACTACAAGCCATTATTTAGGGAGACTATAATCCCACGAGGTGTTAAAATACCTGTCTAGCTGAGAAACCATAACAACTAGACTTTTAGCAAGATTCACCTTGTAAGGAGGCTAAAAACCCCTAGATTTTGAGATTCCAAAACAACACTTATGAACACAACATCTCTTAAACACTGATTTTCTACCAATCTAATGGAGAAATAAAGTATATCATCTCTCTTCAACTCTGCACACTCAATGCATCCAAATCCACCTTTTAGATCACCCTAGACCTCTTCATTAATATTTAACCTACAAAATCACTATTCTAACACTAGAAACATGACCCATAGGTCATACACACATTACTCAATTTGATATGCTCATCAACCCATCTACTAGGCACACCACCTCTCCATTTCTCCATAACTCTCACATACACACCTCTCACATAAGCCTAGAAATCATCTTCTTTGGTTTAACTATATATATATAAATCATGAATTATCATGTGAACAAAAATTATTTTTATCCATAATACATGCCTTCACACTTAAGGCATCTTACATGGGTCACACTTAAGCATAATTCTCTTTCAAATAAGCCTAAGTCATCTTTTAGGTCTTATGATGAGCCATTCACCTCTTTGACACTTATCAGAGAAAAATAGGAATAGAAGAATATTTTCCAACATATGAAACCATGAAATAATACATGTGTGTGTGTGTGTGTGTGTGTGTGTGTGTGTGTGTGTGTGTGTGTGTGTGTGTGTGTGTGTGTGTGTGTGTTTTGTGTCTCCTTTAATTTCCAACATCCATCATATCACTCTTCTTCTAACCCCTAATTAGTTTAAACACTTATTTGTACACATAGTCATTATGAACAAAAACATAGTCAACTTCTAACCCTTTGTTCATACTGCATATGATTGGTCAAACCTTAATAATACACACAAATGATACTCATGGAATATAAAAAAAAACTCCAATATCTAGTTCACCTTTAAACATTGAGTTACCAACAAGCACATCTCAAATACCCTTCTCAAGTTTCATGCAAAACATGCATGAACACACAGTCAAATTTAAACCTCAATATATTTGACTATACACAGTTTCATATCTTTAAATTTATATTGACAAATTTAAATTAGATTCCTATACAAATTTTCTTTTTATAGCACCTTTGAATTCATCCTAGATCAAAAGTTATGGACAAAATATAGAGCACTAGTTTTTCTTTTGTTAAATTCAACTATTTGAGTTCAAACAGTTATAGTTAAACCTCAAACACCATCCTATCATTACATGTCCTTACTAATTAGATTAAATCCACACCATTGATCTTTTTCAAACTTTAACACATAGTGTGCCAAATCCAAATTTTAAACTTTGAATAGTTGACCTCATCTCGTGCAATCTTGCAATCTTGACCACATACTCACCATTGATCTTTTGTACGTATCTTAGTCTTTATGTATGTTAATCATTCAACACTTTGAAAACATCTCACTCAATATGCACCATTTATCTATATATTTATAAACATGTGATCATCATTAGATCTTATAAAAATCTTGATCTTTATCTTTGCTTGACATTAAACTTCAAACACTTGTCCTCATCTTGTTGCTTCCAAACATTTTATAATGAACATGCTCCATTGATCCTTTTTTAAGGAACTTGATATTTAACTACATTAACCAATAAACCCTTTGACTCATTTTAATTACTACATATTATAGATCTAGATTTATGAAATCCTATGAACTGTTGGATCTCCATTTGGTCCTAATCTTTAACATATGCAAAAATGACTAAGTATGAGAACCATTGCATATATATCTAGAAGGCCAATTTTAGACCTCGATAACTTTTTTTTAAGATTAATGATCTATAAATTGAACCATATGATTTACTCTCATAGGATAATCGAACCATGTGAAAAAATAATCTTTAAACCTTTGCAAGTGTGAGATATAACTTCATTAATCTTCTCACGTAGATTTTTCTACCACAGAGCTAACTATGCTAAGAACTATCTAGAAGGCCAACTTTGAACATGCATATCTTTTAATGCACTTCAATACATGATCTAAAATTTAATTTAAACTAATTAGGAAAAAAAATAAGCAAACCCATATGAATATTTTCTCATCTCACCTTCACATGTGTGAAATATAACAACATCAAAACACCTACTTAGCTTTTCTTGTCACATTACAAATTTTTCTAAGTATGGGAAAACACTACAAACTACCTAGGATCCCAAATTTGTACTTTCATATCTTATGTTACGCTTCATTTCATCACCTAAAATTTATCACATGTAAAATAGGCACAAATTTTATCATAACCATATGACCAACTCCCCTTGACTCATCCACATGTGGCAATGGTGACATCAACAAACTACCTACTTAGATTTTTTGCCACTAGACCCAAAATGTCTAGATGAAAATAATGATCAACCAGATGAAATCCACTCATACACATAATCACTCAAATCATATAAAACCTATTATATGACCTATTTCACATCCTTAAATCACCATAATCATCCTTGAACATCTATAACCATGCCCAAACTAAAGATCAACCAAGCCACCTTCAAGCATACTATGACAAGCAAATTGCACACTTTGTCATTATCACTTAGACTATCAAAAATATTCATCCACTCACTTGGACACCTCCATGACAACATAATGACATCATTGATAACTCTCCAACAATATCCCCCTTTATCATTGATTTCAACAACCATTATATATTAATATACAACTAACCTTCCTTTTCTCTCTTTAAGCATTCTCACAACACGAACTTTCTCCCCCTTTGACACATTAACAAAGTGGGAAAAAAATAATATTAAAGACCTAAAAATACCACCAATAGGAGAAGACCATATTATAAATATAGTATATACTTCCCTTACCTTGAGCCTATCTCTTCTTGCCTTGACAACTTCCTCTTGCTCCATGCTAACACTCTCTTCAACCAAGCACTACAACCAATGAAGAAAGAACATAAAAAAATACTAAAATATGATGAAAATCACTAAGAAAAATCTGAGAGGGACTCCCCCTAATATTTTTGACCAATTTCACATCTTGATCATCTTCATATCTCCACACACCATGAAGAACCACCATACAAACTTACTAGCCTTTTCTCTTAAAACACTTCCATGACCACCAACTCTACATCTACACTATAACTTATTTACAAACCACTAGAGAAAGTTCATGAAATTATTTTTCCTCATCAACCAAAGACATTTTATTGATTCACAAAGAAATAAATGACACCCAAGCTTTTCCTTAGATGCTGAAATGTGGCTTTTGGACAACGGTTTGATCATAATATCTACAAGCTTCTCTTTTGTAGGCACATGATCCAACTTAACACTTTGATTAGTCATTTATTCTCTCATGAAATGGTATATAATATGAATTTAATTATTTTTTGAGTGTATAATAGGATTATTTGAGATACTAATTTCACTAGTATTTTATAATAAATAGGACAAGGTCCATTTTGTCTTACCTTATAATCCTCCAAAGTTTGTTTCATCCATATTACTTAAATGCAACAAGAGGTAGTTGTTATATACTTAGATTATAAATTTGATAAAGAAACTGAGTCTTTATTATTGATTATCCAATACACCAAACATTCCCCCATGAAAAATACCCCACCACTGGTATTCCTCCTATCATCCACACATCCTGCCAGATCTGCATTAATATATGATTTCAAAGAGAGTTCTTTACTCCTGGGATACCATAAACCATACTATATGGTGCCTTTGAGATATCTCAAGATCATTTTAATTTATTTTAAGTGAGATTCTCTAGGGTTAGCTTGAAACCTTCATAAAAGACCCACTACTTGCATGATATCAAGCCTAGAATTATTAAAATACAAAAGACTTCCAATCATGGATCTTTACAAAGTTTGATCAACTTTTGGTGAGTCATCTAATTTACTTAACTTACATCATGGGATCATTAGAGTACCCATTAGCTTAGAATCCATCATGTCAAACTTCCTTAGCATATCTTTGATGTATTTAGCTTGTGAAATGAATATCCCTTTATCAAGTTGATTAATCTATAATCCTAAGAAGAAAGATAGTTCTCCTAACATTGAACTTTCAAAATTAGTATTCATAGTATCTACAAATTCTCTACTCATTTAATCATTATCAAATCAAAAAACTATGTCATTAGCATATATAATAACTATCAATTGATTATTACCTTATGTATTAATGTACAAATTACTATCAACTACCCCTTTTTCAAAACCTTGACTCAAAAGATACTTATCTAAACTATCATACAAAGTAATGGGAGCTTGTTGAAGACCATAAATAACCTTCTTCATTTTACACATAAAATCTTGATTACTTGTCATGATGTATCCTTTAGGTAACTCAATGTAGAATTCTTCTAAGTTTCCATTCAAGAATGCATATTTCACATCCATTTGATATACCTTAAAACCTTTGAAACTTGCATATGGAAAGAGGAGCCTAATTTATTCCATTCTTACCATAGGATCAAAAGTCTCATCAAAATATATTCCTTCAACCTGAGCATATCCCTTATACACCAATCTAGCCTTATTCCTTGTGACTTCTCCTTTCTCATTCATCTTGTTTTTGCAAACCCACTTGGTACCTATCACATTTTTATATTTTAGTTGAATAAATAAGTCCCTTGTTTCATTCTTTTCTATTTGATCAATTTCTTCATCCATTTCATCATTCTAAATTTATTCATTTATTACATCATTCCAAATTTCATATTTTCTAGCTTCCATAAATGTTTTGGGTTCAATCATGGATAACAAGACTGAGTCTTGTTGATTTTGATTAATCAACATTTTCCTAGTCTAAGACCTTGTATGAATATTTCCAATAGCTTGAGAGATTATATTGTCTTTCTTAATTATTCTATATGGAGCTTTAGATTCTCATCTTTCTTCCTCCTCTTCATCTTCATCATCTATTTGAATGGATAACTCATCATTGTTTGTACTAGAATTCTAAATTAAGTCACTTACCTATAATTTTGGATTCTTGACTTTACTTGTCTCATCAATCCTCACATTTTAACTTTCAAAAATCTTGTAAAGTTTCTTTTTGAAGCACCTATAGGCAATATTAATAGAAGAGTAACTTAAGAAGATTCCTTCATCAGACCATGAATTTTATTTGCCAAGATTCTCTTCATCTCTTTTGATGAAGAACCTACTCCCAAACACTCTAAAATGTTTGACATTATCTACTTTATTATCCCATAACTCATAATGAGTCTTATCACTATTTATTGTGATTTAACACCTATTTAGGATGTAAACTAAAGTGATAGCTTCCTCTTCACAAAAACCATCTAATATTTTGGCATTTTGAAGCATGGTTCTACTAATCTCTTGAATAGTCCTATTCTTCCTTTCACCAACACCATTTTGTTATGGTGTTCTAGAAAAATAATACTATCTTTTTATCCCTTATTTTTCACAAAATTCATCAAATTTATGAGACCAAAACTCACCTCCTCTGTCTAATATCACACACTTGATCTTTGAACCTTTATCATTTTCAACAAGTGATTTTAATGCTATAAGTCTTGAAAAAGCTTCTAACTTTTCCTTAAGAAATAATATCCAAGTCATCCTCATAAAATCATCAATGAGAAGCATGAAGTATCTATTACCTTAAATACTTTGATTTCTCATAGATCCACATAGATCAGTGTGGATCGACTCCAATGACTCTGTAGTGGAGAATTCCTTATATTTATATCTTCTCTTAGTTTGATTCCCATAAAGACATTCTTTACAAAGAGAATGAGGAATCTTAGAAATCTTAGGCATATGCCTTACTAATCTCTTTGAATTGATAGTCACCATATTATCAAAATTTATATGTCCAAACCTTCTATGGCAAAGCAAGATTTATTCCAATTAACTCATGAAGCACTCATCCTTATTAAATTCAAAAAATACATTCATATTATTATCTATTTTATGAACATTTGTAACTAGTCTACTAGATTTTTCATTTTTTATTTCACATACATCATCATGAAAAGTCACAACATTTCCTTTATTACACACTTGGCTCACACTTAAAATATTATGTTTCAAACCTTCTACATATAATGCATTCTTAGTCATAGTATGACCATTGTCCACACTCACAGTACCTTTGCCAACTATGTTAGCACATTTTTTATCACCAAATCTCACTAAAACTAGGTTGGTCTTCTTGAGAGAGATAAACTTGCTCATGTCTCTTGTCATATTATTTGAGTAACCATTATCTATGAACCATCTCTTGTTCCCATATTATTGAGTATGCAAATATATTTGAAAAATAATTGACTCTTCCTTTTGTGGACTACTTGAATTCAGCTTCTTTTCTTCTTCATCTTTAGACATAGTCTTCTTAAACCATTTGATGGTGTCAAAGACTTGTATATCATTTTTTCAAAAGGATCCTTTTTAGTTCTTGGCTATGTGACCTTATTGGCTATAATTTTAGCATATGGGATCCCTTTTGATATTTGGAGAGATATCACAATCCTTATATCTATGACCAATTGATTACATGAGAAACAATACCCATTAACGACATTGTTCATATTTGACCTTTATTTCTCTTGACCAATACATATACATGAATTTTCATTATTGAACCTTTTGGTGGAGCTAAAATCCTTTTTTTCCTTAGATAAGAACACATATAAATAAGTCATGAATTTATTTTTAAATTGTTCCATCCTTTGATTGAGACCTTTATTCACCATGACCTACATATTGTTGATTATTGCCTCTAGATATTGTACTTATAAATTCACATCATTCATGCTAGAATTGAGTTTGATAAAGCACATACTATTTTGTCTTGAAGATAAACCATATACTCTTTGTTAACCATTGTACCTTTGATTACCTTCAAGTGGTTAAACTTGTAAGGGCTTGCTCTAATACCAATTATTAGAGGTGCAATCACTAAGAGGTGGAGTGAATCAGTGAGCCTAGATAAACCAACATCAATTTTAGACCTTTCAAAAACTCTTAATTATTTATCATAAATATTTATGAAGCATATAAATAATTCATAGAAATGAATAAGAGAGATAATGCAAGATCAAACACATAACTCATGACATATGTGGGGAACCCTCTTGGCGGAGAAACCCCACTAGAACCTATAATTGGGATAATATCTTATAATTAAAAAAACTAATTTAGACTAGCTAAAACTAATCAAGGAACTACAATCCCTTATTTAGTGAGACTACAATCTCATAAGGTGCTATAAGCTTTCAAGGAGGCTACAACCCCCTATATGCTGAGATTCCATAACATCTCCTGAATAATGATTTCCTATAAATTTTATGGAGAAATAAAGTATATCATCTCTCTTCAAATCTATACACTCAATGCATCCAAAGCCACCTTTTGGATCACCCTAGACCTCTTCAATCATCCTCAACCTAAAAAATCACTATTATAAAATCATAAAAATAACCCATAGGTCATACAAACATTCCCCAATATACTCTAATAATCAACCCATCCATTGGGCATACCACCTCTCCTTCACTCCATAACTCTCACATACACACCTCTCACACAAGCCTAGAAACCATCTACTTTGGTTTCACTATATATAGATAAATCATGAATTATCATGTCCTTAAAATTCCTTACTAGCCATAATAAATACCTTCACACTTAAGGAATCTTACATGGGTCACACTTAATCACAACTCTCTTTCAAATAAGCCTAAGTCATATTTTAGGTCCTATGATGACCCATTCACCTCTTTGACACTTCTCTGAGAAAACTAAGAACACAAGAATACTTTACAACATATGGACCCATGCCAAAAGATCTATATGTCCCCTCTAATTTTCAATATCCATCATAACACTCTTTTTCTAACCACCAATTATCTCAAACACTTCTCTGTACACACAGTCATTATGAATAAAAATGCAATCAACTTCTAACCCTTTATTCATACTCCATATGATTGGTCAAACCTTCATAATACACAAAAATTATCCTCATGGATTATAAAACATACTCCAATATATGGTTCACCTTTAAACATTGAATACCAACAAGCATAACTCAAATACCCTTCTTGGTTACATGCATAACATGCATAAACACATAGTCATCTTTGAACCTTAATATTTTTGACTGTACACACTTTCAAATCTTAAAATTTATATTTACAGATGAATGTTAGAGTCCTCTACAAATTTTATTTTTATATCACCTTTTAATTCATCTTGGATCAAAAGTTATGGATAAAATATAGAGCACTAGTTTTTCCTTTATTAAATTCAAATATTTGAATTCAAATGGTGATAGTTAAACCTTGAACACCATGCTATCATCTCATGTCCTCGCTACTCAAATTAAATGAGTACCATTGATGTTATTAAAAATTTAATACATAGTGCACCAAATCCAAAAGTTAAACTTTGAATAGTTGACCTCATCTCATGCAATCTTGTAATCTTGACCACATACAAACCATCAATCTTTTGTACGTATCTCGATCTTTATTTATGTTAATCATTGGACACTTTGAAAACATACCACTCAATATGAACCATTGATTTGTATATGTATTAACATGCACTCATTTTTATATCTTATAATAATTTTGATATTTATCTCTACTTAATTTTAAACTTTGAACACTTGTCCTCATCCTACTACTTCCAAACATCTTGGAATTAACATGCTTCATTGATCCTTTTGTAAGGAAATCTATCTTTGAATTAATTAATCAATGAACCATTTGACTCATTTAACTTAATTTGCAGTATAGATCTATATTTATGAACTCTTTTGAACCATTAGATCTCCATCTGGTCTTGATCTTTAACATATGAAAAAATGAATAAGTATGAGAACCATTGTTTATATGTTTGGAAGGCCAACTTTGGACCTCAATAGATTTTGTTGCACTTAGATGCATGATCTAAAATTTGGACCATATTATTTCCTATAATAGGAGAATCTAACCATATGATAAAATACTCCTGAAACATTTGCATATGCAAGATATAACTTCCTTAATATGTTCACTCATATTTTTCTACCATAGATCTAACTATGCCAAGAACTGTCTAGAAGGCCAACTTTGCACATGCATATATTTTGATGCACTTCATCGCATGATCTAAAATTTAGTGAAAATAAACTAGGAATAAAATTTAACAAACACATATTAACATTTTCTCCTCACACCTTCAGGTGTATGAAATATAACAACATAAAAATGCCTACTCAATTTTTCTTGTCACATTACAAATTTATCTATGGGAAAACACTGTCAAACTGCCTAGGAGCCCAACTTTACACTTGCATATATTATGTTTCACTTCATCACATGATATAAAATTTATCACATAGTAATTAGGCATAAATGTGATCACAATCATATGACCAACTCCCCCTAACCCATCCACATGTGGTAATGGTGATGTTAGTAAACTACCTACTCAAATTTTTTGCCACTAGACCCAAAATGTCTAGATGAAAACAATGATCAAATAGGTGAACTAAAATCATGAAAATAAGAAATAAAAGAATATAAAACCTCTTATAGGACCTCTTGCACATCCTAAAATCACCACACTTATCCCTGAACATCTCTAACAATGCAAAAAATTAAAGCTCAACTAAGCCACCTTCAAGCATATTATGACAAGCATAATTCACACTTTTTCATTATCACTTAGACTATCAAGACACTTCATCCACTCACTTGGACACATCCATGACAACATTATGACATCATTGAAAAATATCCAATAGTTATGATATCATATAAAATATTATGCAAAACATATGCATAGAAGGAAATGAATAATCACTTTTACAATAAGTGATGGATTTGTTAAGCGAGTTTATGGAGATCCTCTTGAGTGATATACCTAATAGGTTATTACCCATGCATATTATTAATCATCACATAGATATGATACATGTATTGAGTTTAAAAACTAAGGTAGCATATATATTAACTCTTAAGGAGAATGAAGAGGTAAAAAAACATTTATAGGAGTTTTTAGATGAAGGGTCGATCGAAGAAAGCTTAAGCTTATATGTAGTACCAATAGTATTAGCACCAAATAAGGGAGATGAATAATGCATGTGAATATAATAGATCCATTATAAATATAACTATGAGGTAAAAATTTCCATTTTTTCATGCATAAATGACTTGATGTATTTTATTAATTGGATTACAATAATTTACCAAGATTGATTTGAAAAGTGGATATCACCAAATATGTGCTAGCCTCAATAATTACACCTTAAAGTTTCTTCTAATTCAACATCCAAACTTTTTGCCAATTTTTTTCTCTTGAGCCAAAATAAGACAATATATATTTAGATGGCTAAAACTTGATTTATTGGATAAGGACCTCTCTTCCTCAAACTATTGGTAGAATTTTATTTACACATACCTTCATCAAGAGGTGGATTCACCATGGCTCATGCTCCTTTATATTGTTTAGATGCTTTCCCATAAATCACTTGTCATCCATATATTATAAATGAATGTGATATTAATCCATGTATTATAAATGAATGTGATATTAATCCATGTATTATATATAGAGATACATATGATTGATATCATACACATAATATAAGGATGATGGCCATATATGTGTAGCTCAACCTTCCCCTAGTAAATATATAATGATATTTTACTCTATCCAAAGAAGATTTACATGTAAGGATAGAGTTCTTGATATGTCTATTATTCCTTTTCTCTCCCTAACTTTACCTTGTCAAAGTGATACTATTATTGGTTTACATTGTCTTTTCATGATATGAACATTGTATGGAAGTTATGTAATTCTATTATTCTTGGTTTATAGTGTCTTTTCATGATATGCACATTGTATGGCAATTACACTTCCATGATTCTTGTTTTACATTATCTTTTCATGATATGCATGGTTTCCATATATATTTATGGATACTTTATATAATATTAAATGAGACCTTGTTTACATGAATAGTTGATGGCTGGATTAGACACTCCTCCCTCTCTATGAGCTGAGACAAACATAGGCATTTCTACTATAATGTCATCTGCATAGGTGTTGATAGAGGTATATATTAGTTATTATAATCTTGAATTATAAAAATAGACTTGTTTTAATAATTTTATTATATGTACTTGGGGAAAATATAACTTATGTAAATGTATTGTGCATGAAGGTTTGTCCTATGACATTTGAAAGTCCTTGTCAAGTGATGAGTAGGGTAATTTCTCATGTTCCTCCCATATTTGAGATACCTATTCATATAGGTGAGCCTATCATTGACTTGTTTAAGCATGAAAAATATATTGATCAGGATTATGAGCTTGTAGTAAGTGCATGTTTAAATGATTTCTTATTGTAGTTTAAAATTAATTTATTAATAATAATTTGAATGTATTTTATGTTAATTTCATAATAATTCTTTTATTTAAATAGGCTCAGCTATAAGATAGTTATGAGTGTAAGACCAATAGTTAGACCTTGGAGCAATCCAAGGCAATAGAGGGGTTTATATCTACTATCAGGGCATCTTAGGGAGAGTCTTCTTCAAGGAAGGAAAAAAGAGGGAAGATATTTTATGAATAGGATGTCTAATGTACAGTAAATCTATTTTTTTATATGCTTATATGGCAATTTATGCATTTTTGGAATTATATATGCACATATGACATTCAACCAACATTAGACACTATGTTTTTAGATGTAATTTTTTGTATGCCTATCATGACAATCTATTTATTATTGGCATTGGACACATGTGCCTATATTGTATGCCTATCATGGAAAGATCTATCTAATTTATATTCAATTTTTATTTCATTATGTGTTATTGTACAATGTTTTTTTGATCTTCCAAACTATTATCTATCAGACCTTGTATTTAATGTTATAAATAAATAAGGATTAAAAAATTATTCTTTTCAATTATATAAATCTTAGATCTCCCATATTTTTTTAAATTAAATTTTTTATTTCATTGTGTGTAGTGAAATGACTAATGACATTCTTATCACTTAGGCTTAATGGCCTTATTCTATTTTTACTAAATTTGTATACAATTTGGATACACTTATTTGTCTCATTATACCTCTTAAAAACCTCTCATATTCATTCTCTAACTCATTTCATACATTTCATTCACAAATGTCCTCTCACTCTTTTACTATCATCTCACTAGGCGATCCTCTTAGGTTTCAAGTACCAAAACTTGATATAGGTCTCAAGGAGTTAGTATTATATAATATATTTTATTATATGGTCAAATAACACCTATCTTGGTGTCTTAAAATCACTCAAACACACTTCAACATTTAATTCCACATATAGGGCTCACAATGGTCTCCTTAGGCTTGCAGCCTTTTTTCATGAAAATTATCTTGTTTTGATAAATATATCAAACCTTATATATATTTAAAACATTTTATATACACCCTATATCTCCTTATAGGTATGTGTCAAGTTTCATGACCTAACTCTACTCCTAGACCACACTTCCTTTGTAAACCACCCTTCAATTAGGCCTAATTAGCCCTATCTTAAATCCACAGTCACCAAATCCATACTATACAGCCTTGAACCACACAAAAACCACTTTATTATTTTTCCATACATTATAACATGTTATATTATGAATTTTCATTAATTTCTAATGATTAAAACTCTTTTTATGGGGTTTTTGGCTCTTTAAACCCTAGTTAGGCTTTTGCACAAGCTGAGGGGCTATATAATTCAATATATTGAGTTATAAAAAGTTTAAAAGGACTAAAATTAAAAATATAGGTATTTTTTAACCCCATACACCTTATATAATAGGTGATACATCTCATTTATCTTTATTCTCTCTTTTAACCGTCCAAACATAGGTTTTTGAGTCTTATTTAGGACTATGACAATAGGGTTTGTGTATAAATGAGTTTAAAGGAATATCTTAAGGGATTTTACAATTATAAATACATTATTTCCACATGTCACTAACCATAAAAATTATTATATCCATTATCATACACATTTATACAAGAAAAGTCTCTCCTCTCTATCTTAAATGTGCACAAGGCACCCTATAGGCCTGTGATAGCAACATGGAGTATTAGTTCAAATTAAAATATCTCATGAATATTATAATAGATTAAAAACCTCCTTTAATTATGGTACCATCTTAAAATTACATATATTTAAAGGCATACTTTACAAGATTAAGAAACAACTCTCACTTACCTTTCTAATGTGACTGTTAACCCAAAACAGGGTATAGATAGGTTTCTTTATTCTAGAGGACTATATGTTGATTATTTATCATTAAATTTTGTATAAAAACAAATTAACCTTCCAAATAAATTATCATTCTCAATCTATATATTATTATCTACACCAAATTCATACTTCCTTCATGAGAAACAACCATTTACTTTCATATTGGATTGTCATAGGAAAAATAGGGCATATGGGCAGAGGTAACCATTTTTGATGAGTTCTCCATGTATAAATGTCTCACTCATTGATCTATATGTATATATAGGTTTGAAATGTTCAAAACAAATATCATTATGACTCACAACTTACCAACCTAGTAGAATCACTATAAGCTCCCTTCCTTGATTGTGACCTATAGTTATTTATTGGTTACCACCTACAATCATTCATCCTCTTGAAACCTTACAAAAATGAAAACATATTCATGGCCTCAAATACCTTAAAGGATAAAACATGAAACTAATGTAGTCACATACACTAAATGGAGAATCCACAACAAGTCATTTTCTAGCTCAATATGTCAATTACTCAATACCACATAGTAGGTTTATAGGTCAATTAC
The DNA here is from genome assembly GCA_037957365.1 of Torreya grandis. NCBI lineage: Eukaryota > Viridiplantae > Streptophyta > Pinopsida > Cupressales > Taxaceae > Torreya > Torreya grandis. The sequence continues at coordinate 844,064 of JARHVA010001541.1, read as the reverse complement.
CACCCAATCAGTCAATAGATCAATTACCACTTAATAGGTCAATAGGTCAATAAATTTTATACCACCACATAATAGGTCAATTAAGTTTCTACCACCACCTAATATGTCAATAGTTCAATAGGTTAATTACTCATTAAGTTTTTAGTTCTATAGTTTAAGTTGTCAAAGTTCTCAAAATTATCAAAGTTGTTAAAGTTATCAAAGTTATTAAAGTTGTAAAAGTTTTCAATAGTTAAATAGGTAAATTAATCATTAAGTTTTGAGTTATCTAGTTTATGTTTTTAAAGTTCTAAAAATTGTCAAAGTTGTCAAAGTTTAGGTTGTGGTTGTAGAACTCTAGTTCTGATACTTTTTGAGTGAAAATTGTCACTTCCAACATGTCCAAGGGGGAATATAACATCTAGGACCAAGTTCTTGGCCTCCCATCAGGCCTAATAGACGAGCCCACCACCCATTTTGACATTAAGAACACCCTTCCCAATACAAGAAAAATGAAAATTTTTAGCCTAAGTTCAAACATGCATAAAATAAAAATTGTAATTCATTCACATGAACCATTAAATCCTTCCCTTACCTCTTTAAGCCCTCTAATTTCACCTAGATTACTCAAGTGGAAACTTAGATATCAATCCTAAAAGATCTAAAAAATAATATTATTATTTAGCTGATGTAATACACATTACAAAGGCTATTATATAGCCATGTAAGTATTTCAAGCAACCTCCAATAAAATAACATAGAGTCATTGCCAAATAACCCAAAATAAGTCTATGGGTGAAATAAAAAACAAATTAATTAACAAACTCTTATTTAGAGTTATTTACCCTATGGTGAATTAATCATCATAAAATATTATCTAACATTCTCCCCCTTAATTTAGCATAGCTTGAAGTGAACATGAGAGAAATTATCTAAATGACTCAAATTTGTCATGTGCAACTAACTTGGAGAAGACATTTGCACATTGTTCTTCTATTAGGCAATATTGGAGCTTGATGTTTTGCTGATGTACAAGTTCATGAATGAAATGAACTTGCACCTTAATGTGTTTTTTATATTCATGAAAGACTAGATTATGAATAAGTTTGAGATCACCCTCATTGTCATAGTACAGGATGGAAAGTGTCTTTTGTGGTACTCCCAATCCTTCCAGTATGTGATGTAACCATATCACTTCACAGATATCTCTTTCAACAACATGATATTCTGCTCCCATAGGAAATAGGACTAGATCCTAAAAAGAACACATATCCAAAAGTGGATTTTTTATCATCAATATTTCTTACATGATTTGAGTCAGAATATCCTATCACTTCATAGATATCTCTTCCTACAACACAATATTCTGCTCTCATAGGATATAGGACTAGATCTTAAAAAGAACACATCCAAAAGTGGATTTTTTATCATAAATATTTCCTACATGATTTGAGTCAGAATATCCTATCAAGAATAAATTTTCATTCTTCTTATATTCTAGGTTAAATTCCATTGTACCCTTGATATATCTTAGTATTCATTTTGATGCTTTCCAGTGAGACATATTTGGCTCCTACATGAACCTTGAAAGATGGCTACCTACATAGCTAATATCTAGCCTAGTATATGTTAAGTAAATAACACTCCTAAACAACTATTGATAGAGAGTTGTATTTACTTGTGGTGATGGATCTGTATGAGACAACTAAAGCCTTGCCTCTATAGGTGTATCAATTAGATTATTGTCCATCATCTTAAATTTATCAAGCATTATCTTGGCATATTTCATCTGGGACACAAAGATGTGGTGTTACTTTTTACATACTTCTACTCTAAGACAATAGTGTAGAAGCCAAATATTTGTCATGTTGAATGATCGATTAAGATCTTTCTTAGTTACATCTATCATCTCCACTAAATTTCCAGTGATGACTAGATCATCGACATAAAATATAACAATTAAAATCTCTCCCCCTTGCTATTTTAGGTATAGATTTGGATCATAGATATATATTTGGAATCCATGTTAGATGAGATGTTCATTGATCTTTATGTACTAGGCTTGGGGATCCTGTTTGAGACTATACAGAGATTTTATTAGTTTACATACTTTTCCTTCACTACCAGGTGAGATAAAACCTTATGGTTATGTCATGTAAACTTCTTGTAGATCTCCATTGAGAAAGGCACTTTTTACATCCATTTGGTGTAACATACATCCAAATTATGCATCTAGATAAAATATCATTTTGATTATTTTGATCTTGGTCATAGGAGTAAATGTCTCCTCATAATCTATGCCTTCTTTCTATGCATAACCCTTTGCTACGAGTCATGCCTTATATTTTCAATACTATCATCTACTTTATATTTTGTTTTGTAGACCCATTTACAGCTGATTAGCTTCTTCTGTGGTGGAATATCTTCAAGCTACCATGTTTTATGTTTTATTATTGATTGATATTTTACAACCATGGCATCTTTCCAAGGTTTAGACTCTAGGGCTTCCTAAAATGTTGAGGGCTCAACTAATTCTACAATTGTGCTTACTAGGGCCAAATTGACCTCATCTTGAGTCATGTTATGAGTCCTTGGTCTGAAATTTAATGTGTCTAGAACTCTATCCAGTTTAGCATCTCTTAATGTACTTATATACTATTTAGGCATATGTTTCACTATTCTTTTGGGTCGATCTGTATTAACTGACAGATCATCGTCATCATTTTTTTCACCTTTAATGTGGTTATGACCTTCTGAATTGTTTATAGGTTTGATTACTAAATACTATGAGTTTTTAGAAGGCAAACTAGATTTAATTTTCTCATCAAACTCAACATCCCTACTGATAAATATCTTCTTTATTTTAGGTTCCATCCATTTGTAGGCTAATGACTCTTCATTATACCCTAAGAAGATATAAGGCATGGATCTAGTATCCAATTTCTTTCTCTTCTTTTTAGGAACATGCATATAAGCTTTACATCCAAAAACTTGAAGATGAGCAATGGAAGGTTTATTCCCTATCCAAAAGTCATATGGAGTCATATTATGAAGAGTTTTAGTGGGTGACTTGTTCAACAAATAGACTATTGTTTTCATTACTTCTTCCCAATATGTGTGTGCCAAACCTAAATCTTCAATCATGCTACACACCATTTCCATGATAGTGTGGTTTCATCATTCTATAACACTATTCTATTATGGAGTTTATGGTGGAGTCATTTGTCAATGAATGCCATGTTCTTTCAAATAAGTAGAAAAAGCTTTACTCATGAATTCTCCCCCTTGGTATGAGTGGAGATCCTTGATTTTATGACTAGTTTTAGTTTCAACTATGACTTAAAACTCTTTCAAAGTATTGAAGGCTTGGTCTTTGGTCTTGAGACAATAAATCCACATCTTGCATGAGTAGTCATCAACAAAGAGCAGGAAATAATGAAACCCATAGTGACTAGATCTCATTGGGCTGCAAAGATTAGTATACACCAGATCAAGCTTACCAGATACTCTTGAGGAATTTTAACCAAAATATGTCTGAAGTTGTTTCCTTGCTAGACAACTAGTGTAGAGATCTATATTTTTCTCCAAATGAGGAAGTCCATAGACCATGTTCTAATTATTTAGTGCTTTGAGGTTTCTAAAATTGACATAACCATATCTATAATTCCACATATTTGTTGAGTTGGAATCTTGATCTACAAGTGCTTGATTGTTTGATTGAATAAAGTCAAGTTGGAACATTTTGCCAACTCCTAAGTCTCATGCAATAATTCTCAAGTGTTTTGACCTATCTTTGATCACAAACATATTTTTTCCACTTTTTCAATCAAATTAAACCTTGAGGTTGTGGTCAAGTAGCTAACTGAATGATAGAAGATTCTTTGTGAGTCCTGAAACATATAGGACATCAAAGATTTTGTAATCATGTCATCCAAGTGATAAGGAAATATTACCAATGCCTTGAACTTGGTAGGATGAGTCATTAACCAAAGAGACATGATTTTTCAAGAAAGTCTCATTTATGCTATAAAACCAGTCTTGTCTTCTAGTCATATGTTGAATTAGACTTGAGTCAATGTACCAGATAGAACTTTGTGATGTTGGTTCATCATAAAACTATGTAGCATAGAAGAAGTCCTCATCAGAGTGGGTGTCATCCTATTCAACAATGTTACCTTCCTGATTGGATTTATTCTTCCAATTCCCTTTCTTTTGTCCTTGTCCTTTATGTGTATGAGATGATTGTTGGTTACTGGGCTTCTTGTTTCATGGAGAGCCCTATGTAGATGAGTTATACCAACAATTATTTAGCTCATGGCCTAATTTTATACATATAAGACAAAAATTATGTTGTTTATATCCTTGTGAATGACATTTTTGACTTTTCTTTGGTTTAGAACACTTGAACCACTTCTTTTTTGTTGATTAGAGGCAAGAACATGTTCTTCTGATTCTTCTTCTTCTGTATGTATAGACTCTTCCTATTGCAACATTTTTTCCAACTTGTAAAAAGATGGTTTATGTTTGATGACTATCAAATTAGTCATAAATATCTTGTAGGAGGGTGGTAGTGCTCTCAAGATAATAGGTAAAAGAGATGCATCTGACACTGATTCACCCAATGTTTAGAGTGAGGCCCTCAAGGTTACAACATGATGAAGAAAAGCTTCCACTTTTTCATTGGACTTCAATTTGAGGGAATGAAGTTGAATCTAAAAATGAAGAATGGTTCCTTCATTTTTGGCCTCAGATTATCTAGAGTTTATCCCATGCATCTTTCTCTATTATGGCCTCATAGATATGAGGTTGTACCTCATCTAATACTCTGAACATGATTATCAACTTTACCTTCAAATTGGCTTTGTCAAAAATATTCTAACAATAAACATAAATAACATGTTGGGTAATATTACCATTAACAATAGGCCAAATGTCTTCAAATTCCAAATGTGTCCTGATTTTAGTTTTTCAAGTAACATAGTTGTCACCATGAAGAAGCTGTGAGTCTAAAAGAAAGAATTTTGGCCCATTTCTGGCCATTGTGTATAATCTGATCAAAGGTGATGGTTTGGTTCTTTATCACTCTAATTATTAAGGTCTCCCTTTATATATACTATAATTCTATTATACAAGACCTTTCTTTATACACACTCTTCCTTTATACCCATTAGTACATGGAAGAAGTTCATCCTTTCTATATACTCGAAAATATGTGAAAAAAGCATAAACATACATGAAAGAGTCTAATATGTGGTACTTAGATAGTAATAAAAAGGGTTAATTCAATCAATATCACTTGCTTAGATGTATTTTCACATAAGTGTGTGTAACTTTGTTATATACTTAGAAATACCATCAGTCAGGATTTACACCCTTTGATTGAAATGAATGGGTAGATGAAGGGATGGCTATGAGTGTATGTGCCGTTATTTCTCCTCAAAAATTTAAAGAGATGATGCTTAGACATAATTTTTGCAGCTATGTTAGGATATGGATTTATTAACTCAAGCATGATGACTTTACCCATAAATGTGAGTCAGAGGCACTACTTGTATCGAACACTGCGATTGAGTTTGAAAAACTCATTATTTTTTAATTCATTTTCTTGAAAGAATGAAATATTAAAATGTTTTTGTAAATAAAAAACACAATATATAGAAGAAACACTAAATCCATATTTTAAAATAATATCCCCCCTTGGGATTTTTTTAGTACATTTATCACTAATTTAGTTAGTTATAACTATATTTAGCAAAATAGACAAAATTAGAGGCCTACTAAAAGTTTCTCTAAAAGATGTTTTTGGGAGATTTGAACCTCCCACATCCTCTTTACCAAATAATAACACTAACCAATTCCCCTATGCATCAATACATGTCTTAATAATACAAAACTGATATTTGAAGGCTAAAAGTTCTGATTTTGAAGCAAAACCACTATCTTTTGAATACCACTGGTTTGGAGAAAAGGCAGTTTTAGAAAAAATGTGCATCAAAGGAGATTTTAAGCATGGTTTTAGGATTAAACTGAGTGGGTTTGGATAGAAAAATGAAATTTTGGCTTTTTAAAAAAAAGTGAAAACTTTAAAATTGAAAGTTATGATTTAAAAAATACACCACCAACCTTTATCCCAGATGCCAAACTGATTGTATTTCCAATCCTATTTCCAATGCCAATCCATAACCAAAAATCTAAGGAAATATTAAAAGGTGTTGATCTATATTTAAAAAATATTATAACTCTATGCAGATGTGGCACTGACCTTTTGTGTTTCAATACTTCATGCTTCCATGTTTCAATAGAATATGCAGTGTTCTCCCTGCTCCACTCAAGAATTGAAAGTTATTTTCTTTCCACACTAGTGGAAGGAAGCATTGGAATTTTTGTAAGATTAAAACCAATTTTCAGTCCTTAAAATGGGATGTAGGCATTTGGTAATACAATAAAATATTATAATTCCAATCTAGAAATAACTTGAGAGTGCATGGGCTCCTCCCAAGGTTAGAGAAAATTGCAACTTGAATCAACAGAGAGAGTGTCTCAGGCTTCCTCCTCTTATTGTATCTACCTAAATATATTGATCGGATACCAAGTTAAAGGGTTCAAAAATATTAATATTATTCATATAATGTAATACACATTACAAAGGCTATTATATAGCATGAAAGTAGTTCAAACAACCTCTACTAAAATATCTTGGAGCCATTACCAAATAACCCAAAATAAGTCTACGAGTGAAACCATAAATAAATAAATTAAAAATATATATATTTATATTTATTTAACTTATGATGAATTAATCATCATAAAATATTATCTAACAATCCGTTAGATAAGCTGCAGTGACGGGTCCAAAAATGCAACTTTTTGTAGTGAACAAGCAACATCTTGAGCTCCAACTAGTATTTCTACCTCCAAGACCTTCACCTAAAAATATATAATTTTAATCACATATATAAATTCAAATTAAATTTTATCACACTACCATGACATTCAAATCCACCTAGAAGTGCATTTTCACTACCCTTTTAGAGAGTGGAAACACCTGACAATAAATGATGTCAAAGTTTAAGTTATGGTTGTAAAATTCTAGTTTTGATGCTTTTTAAGTGAAAAAAGACACTAAAAAAACATATATATGGTGAATATAACATATTTTAATAGGTTATTATCCTCCCATTATACCTGATTGACAAACCCACCACCCATTCTGACTTCAAGAACACCCTTCCCAATACAAAAAAAAATACAATTTTTTAGCCTAAGTTCAAACATGCATAAAACAAAAACTATAATTCATTTTTTTGACCCATCAGATCCCTCCCATACCTATTTAATCCCTATAATTTAATATTATATAACTTAGAGGAAGATTGAATATTAATCTGTTAGACAATTTGTAGTGACGGGTCTAAAAATGCAACTTTTTCGTAGTGAACAAGCAACTTCTTGAGCTCTAACTGGCATTTATACCTCTAGAACCTCCACCTATGAATTTATGACTTTTATCACATAAAAATATTCAAATTAAATTTTATCACAATACCATGACATTAAAATCCACTTGAAAGTGCATTTTCACTACCGTTCTAGAGAGTGGAAACACTGACAACAAATGTTGTTGAAGTTTAAGTTGTGGTTATAGAACTCTGGTTCTGATACTTTCTGAGTGAAAAATGAAACCACCAACACATCTATTTGGATTAATAACATCTAGTACCAGGTTATTTTCCTCCCATCAGGATCGATTGACAAACTCACCATGCATTCTAGCCTCAAGAACACCCTTCTGAATATAAGAAAAATGTAAATTTTTAGCCTAAGTTCAAACATGTAGAAAATAAAAATTGTAAGTCATTTCCATGAACCATAAGACACCTCACCTACCTATTTAATGACTCTAATCACATCCCATAATAATCATTTTCAATCTTCAAGATCAATCTATTAGACAATTTGCAATAATGGGCCCAAAAATGTAACTTTTTATTAGTGAACAAGCAACTTTTTAAGCTCTAACCGGCATTTCTACCTCTAGTACCTCCACCTAATAATATATCACTTTGATCATATCTAGTTAGGCAAATTACATGTTATCACACCTCCACAACATTCAAATCCACTTAGAAGTGCATTTTCACTACCATTTTGAAGAGTGAAAATATTGATAATAAATGTTGTCAAATGTTAAGTTGTGGTTGCAGAAATATGGTTTTAATGCTTCCTAAGTAAAAAATGACACCAAAAACACATAAAAAGAGTGGATTAAATCTAGGACCAAGTTTTTGGCCTCTTTTCAGGCTTGATTGACAAATCCACCACCCAGTTTGGCCTCAAGAATACCCTTCTCAATACAAGAAAAATGCAATTTTTTAACGTAAGTTCAAACATGCATAAAATAAAAATTGTAAGTCATTTATATGAATCATCATATCCTTCCCCTAACTATTTAATCCCTCTAATTTCATCCCAAATGACTTAGGTATAATCTTTGAGATCAATCCATTAGACAAATTGCAATGATGGGTCTAAAATGCAACTTGTTATCAGTGAGCAAGCAACTTCTTAAGCTCCAACTAACATTTATACATCCAAGACCTCCACCTATGAAGCTATTACTTTAATCACATCCATATAGGCAAATTATATGTTATCACACTACCATGATGTTCAAATACACCTAAAATTTCATTTTCACTACCATTCTAGAGAGCGTAAACAATGATAACAAATGTTGTCAAAATTTAATTTATGGTTAAAGAAATCTAGTTTCGATGCTTCCAAAGTAAAAACTGACACTACCAACACATCTATGGGGTAGATAATGTCTAGGACTAGGTTTTTGGCCTCTTTCCAAGTTCAATGGACAAACCCACCACCCATTCTAGCCTCAAGAAAACCCTTCCTAATATAAGAAAAATGCATTTTTTAAGCCTAAGTTCAAATACCCATAAAATGAAACTTGTAAGTAATTTTTGGAGCTTCAATCACATCTAACATGAGATTTGATCATGTCCAACCTAAGATTATATTATCTTCAAGAATATATAATTATTTAATGATAGTGCTAACCATGTGAAGGTGGAAGTTTATCTGGCACCACCAACCTACAAAAATTGTAATTAAAAATAAAATTTATATGTACTACCTAGAAAATTTAGAAAAGTAGTAAAATTAATTATATCTACATTTGAAAAGTCAATATACCTTTGTATTTCAATCCAAATAACCACTAGGACCTCTTCTACCCTTGATAGTATCAAGAATAGCTTCATGGTCTGACTCCCAAACTCTCTATAGTTTCTTATTTAACAGCCTCCCATTATTTTTTTGTAATTGAATATTCATTACAAGAGTCAAATTTGAATAGTGCAGTATCTTCCTATGTGATCAAAACTCTTAAAATAACCATTTATATTAATATTTTATAGCATATCATTGAAACCAAGTTCAAGTGACTACCACTGACCCAGTGGGATAGTCAATGTTTTCTCCATCTATAACTAGGGAAGTTAATTTTTTATTTCTCTCTACACACTAACACAAGTAGTAATCAGTGCCTTGTTCATTATCCTCATCTGTAATATATGTAAAAACATGCCCTGTATCACCAAAAAACATTTTTAGTAAGAATATAAAGATATATTTAATGAGAATAAATTATACATAATGAAAAATATTCTACCAGACTGCACTAGATTAGATGCATGGTCGAATTCATCTAATGATGTCATATTTTTGAATTAAAATTATATTAAAATTTTATGTGTTGATTAGAATTAAAGGTTTGAAAATCCAATCATCCACCCACTCTTTTGACTCGCAGTCATTCCAAATAGAGTCTATGCATGCAGAATAAAAACATGCCAAGTGTCTCGTATGAATAGTCAAAGAACTTTCATTTGAGATTAAAAATAAGTAGAGGTCACTTGAACCCATTAGATTCATAAAATCCTCACACTTTTCCAAGTGTTATTTCTCCATTAACCATAAATGTATATGAATAATAAAATTTGGTTGAGCACCATGACACATGTTCTCATTACATCATTCAACCATAGTTTTTACATCTGTCAATGAACACTCTCTTCAAATTTCAAATCCTCCCTTGAAATAGCTCTTTTTACACATGTTCCAACCTCATCATTATCCCCTTTTCCATAGCCAGCCTCAGTGAAACTCTAAATGTGTTCTACACTAGTGGTAATGTGCATCATGCTCAACCAATAAAACATCTATGTATTTTTGAATTGTAATGTGAAATTGTCTGACCAAATGTAATGTTGATTGAAAGTAATGTTATTATAACTAAATTATTCATATAACTTCTAAAAATGACCTTGCACATACTTTGAACAATGTGATCTATCATTGATGATATAAAAATGGTACTCCTTTAATATTTTCCATTATTACTCTATACTATCAAGTGCATGCATGAATTCTATATGCACAAATATGGCAACTTGTGATGAGTTGTAATACTATGATTAAACTTCCATTTAGGGTTTGAATGTATAATTTTTATTAAAATCAACTACCAAAATAATTAAACCAAGTGGGAATGTATCCTTACTTATCTTGAAATGTTCATCTAACCATCTAGCCCTGTGTGTGTACCTTGCATACTCAAACAATCTTTTCCCTAAAATTGACCAAAAATTTAGAAACAAATATATTTTTTGTAAAAATATCACACCTTTTATATTCTTTTCCATCTTTTACTTGATAAATCCTTGATTTATATTTGCTTAAACCAACTAATTCATGTCTAATTGCACTTGTAATCTCCTCATGGATACATTTTTTTAAGTTTGGCAATCCAAGACAAATCCTTAAATTTTCATTTAAACATGATTTATTGTAAAATAATTGTCCATCCAATCTTTTGTAAAAGATAGTTGGAATAAATTTCCTGGCTGATTTTGGTGGCAATTCAATGCCACACTCCTGCAAAATATTGTTAGTATGCAATGTATAATGAATATAGAAAAAACATCATAGTGCATTGAAAATTTAACATATTGCCTACAACAAGTGGTGCATGTGTGATTTATTTTAACATAAAAAGTTTTTCCATCTCAAAATATCTTTGACAAATAGAAATTCATGGATATTTTTACAAAAATTTAGAGTATAATTGTATTTGAGTCATATCCAATAAATTTTTTGGATGTGGTTCATGGTTACGAGAACTAACTCTTATTTTCACATCACTTGCATTGGGTGAAACTATTGTATTATCTTTCCAAAATTGAACAAGTAACTCTTTGAGAGTATTAGATATAGCCTTGTCCTTTCATAAAATTCTACTAGAGAATGCTAAGATCTCATTGGTATTAGTTTCATTAAGTCTTTCACATCTTTTAATTTCTTTCATTGTTGTTTCTCTATTTATATTAAGTGTTCACCTTATTTTTGAAACCATTTGTTTTTTTCCCTATTTTTTCACTTACTACATAAGTTGTAAGTATACACAGAGAAACATTACAATCTTTGGTGCACGAATTTGGACCTATAGTATGATATGAATCATGTAGATTTTCAACAATTTCATTATTTTCATCATCCATGTTAGATGTTCTTAGTCCTATTGTGTACAATATAGGTCTCATCTTAATCAATTTTACAAATGAAATAAATAATTGACATCTTTGACTATCATACTCCAAATTATAAAAGAAAGTATCCCAAATTTGTTGAGACGGTCTTCTTGAATGGTGATCAGACATTTTGTTATGCATTGGTTTTAAAATATTTTTATTGACTTTATTTAAGTATTTGTCTTTTTTATGCACAATTCTTGGAGGTATTGGTAATGATTAAATTTATTGAGAGGGTGTTTCAAAATCATTATTACTTTCATTGTTTAGAGGTGGGATGACATTTTAATCATTGTTAATTTCTTCATTATATGTTTATATGAAATTTTCTTGATGGATAATTTCATCATTATTTGTTTCCATAAAATTTTCTTCATTCATTAGGGGTGAAGCATCATGCATAGACTTGTCATCAACAAAATCAAAAGCTTGAAACTTTAAATGTGAACTTCCAACATTAACTAATTCATTATTTTTAATTTCATTATTATTCATTTCATTATGGTCAATTTCAAAACTATTCAATTGATTATGGTCAATTTCATCATTTTTTAATTGATTATTGTCAATTGGCTCATTATCTATCGCATTTGGTTCATCAAGATTAGGGTTTGTACCTTGTCTACCATAAATTTTTTGCATTGGTATCTTTTGTTTCTCTTTCAAATAATTTAATTCATCTAGTGTTTTGTTCTTTAACATCTTCCTATTCCTCTTTGAACATGATACATCACCCATCAAAAGGGATAATTAACAACTTTTCAAAGGTGGGGTCAAGAACACAAGTATCGTAGATATGAAAAAAGTACACAGAGAATGTTTGTAGGGACAAAATTCTTGATTTAGGTTAAAAATAGACATTGATAAGTGAGCTTAGTCTAAAATAATCATAATTCACTCATGTTATATAATTTGGTTGCATTATATAATGCAATCTCATTATTACATAATGCAATCACATTATGTGTTGTATAAGGTTCTTCTCTTTCCAACACATTAAGAAGCTTATATTAACAATAATGTGACCATGTTACGTAATAATGAAATCACATTATTATTAATATAAGATTTGGGTTAGTAATTAGCAATGAGAACTGAGTGTTGCCTATATTAAGAATATTGTGATCATGTTATACTTAATATAGATAAGGGATTATGGATTAGGTATTAAGACATTAGTGCATAGGGTTTATAGATTAGGGATTAGGGATTACAATTTATGTTTTATGGATTAGGGATTATAATTTATGTTTTAGAGTTTAAGTATTAGGTATTAGGGAATGTAGGGTTTCAGTTGAAGGGTGTATATAAGGTTTAATCACTCTATGCATGTGTGAACCTAATTTTACTAAAAAAGAATGTTAATTGGGACTAAATATATTGGTAAATAGGTAATTTTTTTGGTTTACAATGTAAGGTATAGTGTTTAGGGCTTAGGTTTAGGGTACAAAGGGTCATTACAAAGATAATGATTAGTCTAAACGATATTAATTTGGGCTAAAATGATTGGTTTAATGTTTAAAGAGTTTATCTCTATGGTTTAGAGTTTAAGGATTAGCAAATTTAAGCATTAGGGCTTGGGGTATATGTTTTAGGTTATATATGGTAAAATCATGATGGAAATTGGGGGAAATTAGAGTTGATCAACCCCCAAATCACATTTTATAGTCATGTAATTAGGTTGAAGGGGCTCAAAATAACTCAAAAGGTTAATTTTTGGCCATAGGTTTAAAAAATGCATTTTATGACATCTCGTGATAAAATTAGTTATATTATAAGGCATGTATGTTTGTGGAATGTAATGGGCATTAGGGTATAGGGATTACAATTTATGTTTTAAGGATTAGGGATTAGGGCATGGGGTTTAGGTTTAAGGACCTGTATATAATTTGTCTATTCGCTCTATGCCATGTGAACCTAGTTATTATTATAAAGGATGTTAATTTGGACTAAATTGATTTGTAAATAGGGAAAGCTTATGGTTTACATTTTAGAGTATAGTGTTTGTTGTTTATGGTTTAGGGCTTGGGTTTTAATGTATATATGGTTTAAGGTACATAGGGTCAATCATAGAGATAATTGAGGATAATCTAAATGATATGGACCCATTTGTGACTATAGAATGTGTTTTTGGTTTGTCATCATACCCTGGATGTCATCATGCAAATTGAGTGAATTAATCAAATGGGGTAATCAGTTGTGTGATTTAGGCCAAACTGAGCCTTGTGAACTTAATTCTTAGTCTAAATGATGTTAATTTGTGATAAAATGATTGGTTCAAGGTTTAAAGAATTTATATTTATGGTTTAGAGTTTAAGGATTAGGAACTTGAAGGATTAGTGCTTAGGTTATAGGTTTTAGAGTATATAAGGTACAATCATGAAGGCAATTGGGGTAAATTTGAGATCCTTGAAACTATATATATGAGTAAAGAATGTGATTTTGAGCTTAATTAGCCCTCACATCAACATAGATTAAGATAATCAAGTCAATTTTGGTTTAATGAGTGATGCAATTTTGACCAAGTTCATCCCTGTGAACCTAATTCTTACTATATATATAAAAGATGTTAATTGGGGCTAAATTTATTGGTTTTGGGTTTTGGGTCTATAATTTAAAGGGTTTGGGTTTTAGGGATTATGGATTAAGGTTTAATGTAAATGGTTTTAGGGTTTATAATTAAAGTTAAATGGTACAAGTTTTAGGGTTTAAGATATTAGATATAGGGTCCAATCACCAAGGTAATTAAAGAACATTTGAGCTGCTTGTTCACCTATTTATGACTTGATTACTTTCATATTTGCATTTATGATAAAATTAGGGTCAATTATTCCATGCACATGTTGAACAAATGTTATACTATAGATTTAGCCATAAATTTGGTTTAGGGGCTCAATTTTTCCCATTAGATCAATTCATGATAGAAAATCAATTTTTTGATTTTGCCCTAAATCATAGCTAGTTATTGAAGGGGTTCAAATTGGCCTCAAATTTATGCTTGATTAAAAGAATCAAATAGCTCCTCTTTTTTGGTTAATTAGGTTTAAGGGGATCGAAATTGACCTAATCCACTTCATATGAACAACTAGACTCGTACTCCAAAGGCTAAGTTTTGACCATATGTTTAAAAATTGAATATCATGTCACAACATGATAAAATTAGTTATATTATAAGGCATGCATGTTTGATACATGTAGTGGACATTAGGGCATAGGGCTTATAATTTATGTTTTAGGGATTAGTGATTAGGGTATAGCGTTTAGGTTTAAGGACCTATATATTAATGTCTAATCACTCTATGCCATGTTCAAACCTAATTCTTACTATAAAGGATATTCATTGGGACTAAATTCAAATTGGTAAATAGGGAAATTTTATGTTTTACAATTTAGGGTATAGTTTTTAGGTTTTATGGTTTATGGCTTAGGTTTTAATGTATATATGGTTTATGGTATACATGGTCAATTGCAAAGATAATTATGGATAATTTAAATCACTTGGACCCATTTGTAACTATAGAATGTATTTTTAGGTTGTCATTATCCCATGGATGTCATCATGCACATTGAGTGAATTATTCAAATGGGTCAATCAGTCATGTGACTTAGGCCAAATTGAGCCCTATAAACTTAATTCTTAGTCTAAATGATGTTAATTTGGGCTAAAATTATTGGTTCAAGGCTTAAAGAGTTTATATTTATGGTTTAGAATTTATTTATTAGGAAATTTAGGGATTAAGGCTTAGGTTATAGGTTTTAGGGTATATAAGGTACAATCATGATGGTGATTGGGGAAAATTTTAGCTCCTTAAACCTAGATCTGAGTAAATAATGTGAATTTTGGATCAATTATCCCCCACATCATCATAGATTGATCCTATGAAATAAATTGTGGTAATGAGTGATGTAATTTTAACCAAGTTCATCCCTATGAACGTAATTTTTATTATATATAAAAGATGTTAATTGGGGATAAATTGATCCCAAGTGCCTACTGAGCCTCAATGTAAGGAATTTCAACCATATGATATCAATTGGGAATCCAAGTGCTCATCATATTAAAAAATTAAGTATTTTTTCAATTTGATATGCAATTCAATCCAGAGGAACCATGTGCAAGGAATTACATTCATATATAATGGAAATTGGGGCTTACTTGGCCTTGACTACATAACATATTAAACCAATTGAGTAATTGGTTTCAGATGACAATAATTGGGGCAAATTGAGGCTTTCCCAAATAATTATGTCAACATAATTTTTATTAGGGCCCTAATTGCACACCTTATTCAAATAATTGAGTGTTTGATTCAATTTGATATGAAATCATGACCAATTGAACCTTGTGTAAGGAATTACATCAATCTAATAATAATTGGGATTCTGATTGTGCACCAAATTCAACTAAAAGAATATTTGGTTCAATATGATAAAAAATTTAGTACAAGCAAGCCTTGTGTAATAAATTTCATCCTTCTACTATCAACAGGGGGATCTATTGGTCCCGAATACATAACATATTAAATCAACCAAGTATTTAGTTCAGTTGAATATGCAATTATGGCCAACCAAGGCTCATGCAAGTAACTAAATACATCTAATGTTAATTATGACTTCATTGGTACTGATTGTAAACTATATCTAGATAATCATGTATTGGGTTTTATCTTATACATAATTGGGGCCAACTGAGCCCCATGAAAGTGACTTTATCCATATAATGTTGGTTGGGCTCCATTAGCCCCGATTACACACCATATTGAACCAATTGAGTATTTAGGTTTAATATGATATGTAATTGGGGCCACTCAATCCCCAATCAAGGAATGACATCCATCTAATTCCATTTGGGGCTCTAATTATACCATGTTAAATCAATTGATATTTTTTCAATACTATACACAATTGGGGACAACCAAGTCCTATGTAATTAACTACTTTCACCTAATATCAATTGAGGCATTTTTCATCCCATGAAAGGAATTGTGTCCATCTAATGTCCATTATGAATATTTTTCCATAATTACACACCATATTTAACTAATTGAGTATTTTCTTCAATATAATCTATATTTAAGAGTAATTAGTCCCCATGCAAGGAATTTATTTAATAGAATGTCAATTAGGACTTTGATAACACACCATATTAAAATAATTGAATATTTAGTTCAATCTAATACATAATTGTGGTTAAATGAGCCCTGAGAAAGGAATTATGTCCATATGATGTCAATTGGGTCTCTAATTGCACATAATGTTATAAAAAACCAAGTTTTTAGTTTAGTTTGATATGTAATTAGGGAAAACTAAGCTCTATCTAAGGAAATATGTCCATCTAATGTCAATTTAGGATCTATTTGCCCTATTACACATCATATTGGGATCAAAGAATAATAAATTGATTCATAGGTTAATACATCTCAATTATCATTTAATGCTACCAATTTTTGACAAGAACATTGGTCCCAAATAATAATCTTAATCAACCAATATTTGATTTTAAGACTACTAGGCCTAATGGTACCTATTTTTGTTTTAAGGTGTTGAGAATATATAATGCAATCAATGTTATTAATGTGATCAAAGTATTTGAATTCAATTACCACACCTTTCTGCTCGAGAATGGCCCTGATTCTTGAGCCAAAGGCTTGGACTATCAATGTATAGCCAAGATTTGAAAGGTATGATAAAAATAAACAAATTTCAACTTTGATAGCCAATTATACTAAGAAATTCAATGTGAAAATTCAAAAATTTAATACCATCACGATGATCACGCTCTCCTCTTTCCAAAAATATGATTTTTATAATTTTTGGACTAATTTAAGGTTTTAAACTATGTTAATTTATAAATATGCCTTTTTTAGGCCACTACATGCCATAAACATACATGCCTATACATGTTCATGTAATTTTTATTTCGTTGATCCAAATGAAAAATAAGTTATACAGTAACAAACTAGGCTTAATTCTACACACATTCAAAAAAATTGATTTTCATTTTTGTAAAGGTAGTTAATCATACAACACAGATGATTATCCATTTTTTTGTTATTTTTTAGGATATATTTACTTGCAAAATTCATTAAAAAAGTATTCATTGAAAACAAATAAAAAAATATAGGTGACAACTAGACGATCTTGTCTAATGTTTTCCAAAAGGGTTTCAAATAATATTAAACATTGCTCAAAAAATGGTGTACAACATGAATATCTATCTACTATGTTTTCTAAAAAAAATAGGAGTTACTCTAAAATTTTAGATGTTTGACCTATTTATACTTAACCAATTTTTTTTTTTTTTTAAATTGTGTTTTGGAAACTAGACTCAAAATTCTACATTTCATGTTCTTACACCATCTTCAAAGTTGGAGTGTAGATATCTCAAATTATCTACAAAATTTTAGAATTTTGAAATTTCAAGAAAATCATGTCCATGAGTAGGCCACCTTTTATGCACCAACTTTATGCACTTACCCCCTATTTGACTTAGATTGTTGATCTAGATCCTGAATGAAGTACTAATTCAATCTATTTGACCTAGTTTTTTAATTTGGATATTGATTGAAGTACTAAGTCGACATGTTTGAGCTATTTTGTTGATTTGGATGCTAACTGAAAGACCAAGCCAACCTATTCAACCTAGTTTGTTGATTTGGATGTTGACTAAAGTACTAAGTCAACATGTTCAACATGTTTTTTTTTATCTTAGACTGAAGAAGAGTATGTTGGCCTTTCTAATATATTAACCAATATCTAATGAAGAATTACACAAAAAGAACAGAGTCATTTTGATATGACTATGTGTTAAACCTACACATAAAAGTTATAACTATACTGGTCAGTTCAATACATTATTATAAATATGTAAAAATAATGAAATGATAAAAATGAAAGCATGAAAAAAAACTTGCAAGGTTAGATACACATTAGGTTCACTAGAATGTATGTAATGGGAAATGTAGTAGATCTACAAATCAATCCTAGCTCAGAGAAGATAAATCTTACTGACACTTTCAATTGGGGATATGTTAGATAATTGGGGTCATGACCAATATGGATCTACTAGACCTAATCAAGGGATTTATTACCATAATAATATCATTAGGGAGGGTTATAAAGCCTTTAAATAAGTAAAACTATGCAATAACCCTAACTAGGTCCTATGTTTTCTTATTCTCTAAACTAATAACAAGCAAAACAAAGTCTAATCTAGTGCTCACTAAAGATTATGGCACAAAGTGGTTATAATAAACACTAAAAGTAAACATGCATAGAATACATATACTCACATCAATGTATATATAATCCTAATGCATGGAAGAGAAGTGTAAATGCATATTTTCCTACTCTTATAAAGGAGAAACAAAGTTAGGAATACTTACCTTCGAAGATAAACCCTTTAAGCCTCAATCTCTCCCTTGGACAAGGTGATTTGTAAGAGGTTATTGTGGTATGTAAGCATGATAAGGATAAATCAGTTTTAGGCTACACAACCTATCAATGCATCTAAAAAAATTCTCCATAAGACAAGATTTGTATATACAAAGAAAGTATGAAACCCTAAGCTTTCTCCTCAAGTATAATGGTGGATAAACAGATTCACAATATATCTTACTTATTTTCTTCTCTTAGAAATAGAAAAATGAATGTGTTTATGTAGGTGGATTTAACCCTAAACCCTTAAGAAAGTGTAGGTCGACAAGGTCGACCTGATAGACCTAGTATTGTAATTGACAAAAATAAACTAGGCCATGGACTAGGTCAGCCTAGTCCCTAATAAGCTTTGTCAATAATAGTATAAGGTTGATTTGGTTGACTATGTCATGTAAACTACCAAAAATGGGTTTAGGTTAGGGAAAGAGATAATGAATATGGTAAAATAATAGAGGAGAATGAAAAATAGGAGGCAAATCTTAGGGGAATGGTTTTTAAGAGACAGGTGTGTAGATAGCAAGTGGCAAAAAGGGACAAAAATCTTGCAAAGCACTAATTATCTACCCAACCCTTTCCTAGTGCACCCCTTAGGGCATGCACTCAGAGAGATTGAGACTCGATGGGTTCCTGAAAGATAAAAAGCATAAATAATTGATAAATTTTGAAAATATTATGTGTATACATGGAAGACCATGGCATGAAATACCACAACATAGGAGTCCATTTTATGGAAGAAGAAAGTTCCATGGAGTAAATAAGAATGATACATGGAGAACCCAAGAATGTAGGACTTAGATACTAGCAAAAGACTTGGGGAAAGCATAAAAAGTATAGATGGTTATCGAATGGTTTACAAAAACATTGGAAAATACTAAGTCAAGCATGAATCTCGCACCATCCCATAGGAAGATAGGTGCACGATGACAAGGATCTAGCATCGAGAGATAATATAGGGGAAATTAGGCTCGAGTCCATAGGAATTTATTATAAGAATATTGCCATGACTCAATTCTATTGATGATCATTGGTGAGCCATCTTATTTTTAATTACTTCTATAACTTATTAGTTGGGTTAAACCAAGTATAAATACCCCCTTAAACTACTTATTATTTTGTTGATGAGTTGGTTATCATTTTAACTTTGGAATCATTGTACTTTTTGATATACTTTATGAATATAATGGAAATAATCCTATGTTGACATAATGTTTGTGATCATTTATATATGGTTATAATGGATTTTATATTATCTTTTATTGATTTATGCCAAATTATTTTTATTTTGATTTTTAAGTGATGAATAAGTAAGCTAAGTTAGAAATAAGACTAAGGATGAGTTTAGTACTAAGTATTTATTTGAGTACCCTAGTGTAGGAAATTAGACAAATACACCCTCACATGACAAAATAAATAGGAACTGATCTTAAGTTGTGTGCTTCAAGTGAGCACATGATAAATTGTTCTTACATGAAATGCTAATGCACTATCACATTAGAACTCTTATTTACTTAGGCATGAAATGAAGGAAAGACATGTCAGTTTAAAGGAAAAGAGCTGAACATTTTGGTTCCATTGTTGGGACCCATAGTGCTTGTTTACACAATGTTAGTAAGATGCTCGAGCAATTATATTTTGAGAATATTTAATGATGGGTTACTATAGTAGAAGATAAATTTGCATTAATATTTATTAAACAAGTAATTTACATATGCACATGGGTATAATGACATCTGTATGACTCTCTTTATGAATCATTCTTTGTAAAAATTCTTGCTCACCTTGATGGTTAGAGTTTAGTATATGCACAAGACCAGTCAAGGAACTATGGATGGAAGATAGCTTAGTTAGTAGAGCTTCAATTATCCTTAGCATGATTGGGAAAACCTTTAATGTGGGAAATGGATGTTTAGTGGTGAAAAACCTTGAATAGTTACATTTTGGAATATGTAGTCTTAACGTACTCCTATCCATAGAAAGCCCAATTTCACTTCCTTTAAAAATTATGCAAAAGATATCTCAAACATTTTTTGTTGGAGATTAATAAGCTCATAGTGTATTCTAGACTTGAAATCTTTTCCATGGATGGCTAAACTCTCTCTCACATGAGAAGTGTAGTTGGTGGGTAAATAGGGGCACCTTTTGATGTAAGTTGTTGGTTCAACATGATATCCAATCAATAAGAGTTACATAAGTACAAGTATGATGAGGATAGGGGAAGGGCTATGAGTGGAAGCAATCTAAGGAGGGGTTGAGAGGACTTAGGAGGTGTCATATAGGTCTACATGGAATCAAAAAGGCATAGTGATTAATCTAAAACCATGAGACTATACCTAATTCCATCACAAGTACATATAGGAGAAATAAGTCAAGCATTGGTGATTGAAAAACCCAATCTTGATAGGCTTAGTTCACCACCCACAACACATGATCATGATCTTGAGTTAGATGATGTTTTTATATGTAATTAGGATACAGATAGTGTATAATCATAAATTGAACATGTTAGAGATACTTTTAAAAACCAAAACTAATATAGTAGTTTATTGTTGATTTCTTTTCCATTTCAAGACAATTTTATGGCCTAGTTTGGAATGCCTAGTGTACCAAGCATAGCCAATGGTAATAAATCTAGACCATTTATAGTTAACTAGTCTACCTATGTCCCTAATGCATTAGGTGATTTTATTTCTATAGGAGGCATGAGAGGTGGTATCGGTGATTGTTCATTAAGAGGAGATGGAGGTGGCATGGGAGGTATTGGTGGACCTCCCCTACAAGGTCTAAGAAGGACTGGAAGTGCATCACAACAAGCTCCATTGTCAACATCTCATCTACCCATTATGTATTATGATATGACACTCCATTTACCTGAGTATTAGGGTGTGAAGAATGCAATAGAACATGTTCACAAGTGTGAACTTATCTGGTGAGTACATGTAATTACATCTTTTGAATGAAAGGCAACTCAATTTTCCACCATTCTTTTAGACCATGAGCACCAATGGTACCATAAGTTTGATCCATAGTAAGTTGTGGTGAATTATGTATAATTAAATGGAAAATGTCTCTATAAATTTTATATTCTATATCTTGAATAGTAGATCATAGTTTCCCTAAAGTACATTAAGTAAGAACTAATTGAGAGCATTCACAAGTATGACATATGTATTTTAATATACTTCTCTTTAATCTTTATTTTGATATAAATGTTGCTCAGCATATTTAGTGGTTTGTATGAGGTTTATTACTTCCCTTTTGACACACCTTATCATAAAATATTTTCACCAACTTGCATAAGTCCTTGGAATTTTCCCTTCATGTTGAAGCCATTAGAAGCATCGATACAAGGATTAGTGCCTTTATGGAGGCTTAGATTGATACTATGTCATTTAAGTTAGAAAATCTCACTACATATAGTAATCATGATACTCACAATGATTTTTGGTGTGTTGACTATCAATTTGAAGGAAAAAATAGGAATAACTACCTTGAAAATATTATTCACCCTGTGATGAATTAATCCTATGAGATTTACTAGGAAGAGCATGACATGATGGATTGTCCCCTATTTCAATTTGAAACATAATCAAAGGTATCTACATATTATAATATATGCAATGCATATACTCATGATACCAATTATTATTGCCTTATTAATGAAATTCATGAGGCATGCACATGTGGTACTCACCAGACTTATGTTACCAATAACTAGGATAATGGTAGATGTTAGTCTTTCAGAGGTCATGGTCATGGACATGGAAGTGGACATTTTCCACCTAGAACATGTTACAAGTTTATTTCTCTAAATCACTACTAGTGTTATTATTTGATGTATCCCACATGTGCTTTTTTTTTAAATGAACATCATCTAGAGGAGTGTTTTGGATTGTATACTACCATCACGAAGGAATAGAATGAAAAGGGTGCCAAAATGATATAAATTAAAAAGACTCAATGGAGATAGTGCCTTTCTAGTTTGGTTGGTCCCAAATTCAACATTACTAAATGAAGTGGTACTTAGTCCCAGTCCATGTCAAACGAGCCCACTAAAAAGGTTCAACAAAAGGAGCCTCGTATGACTTTTTATCTGGATGCTCAGTAATAGAAGGAAGTGTTACATGATAAAATGAGTTTGGTGAGAGAGATACAAGGAGAGATCTAATTCCTCAATGATCAAGATGTTACTACACATGTTGACATGTAGAAAACTATAGATATTCATGACTCAGCACATGATGAGTTCTATGAGTTATGCAAGTGACTCTTTAATGAAGATATTATGCCCTTTTTGTAAATTGTCTCATACATCATACACATAGGCCTATAAAGGATCATCGATTAAATTATGTAAGGTGATAAGAGGCTCATATCCTTCATAATACAAATAGGGATAAAGATATATCGGTCAATGTCTTTGTTGATGGATGGGTCATTCAAGATATCCTAATTGATACTAGTACTAAATTAAATGGCCTCACTAAGGATGCTTAAAGGAAGATGGAAAGACCTGATTTGTATCCTTCTAATCGTGTATTGTTTATGGCCAATAAGACTTGTGACCTAATTATTGGAGTCCTTAAATATGACACCATAGATATTTTAGGTGTACCTTTCAAATATGACTTTGAATTGATTGAGTTGGTTGAGGATAATGAAGTTCCATCTCTCTTGGGTTGCCCTTGGTGTTATGTGAACAATGCTAAAGTAATCTTTAAAAAGCGTTACATCACCTTTGAGAATGATGAATAATGCATTGTAATCCCTTTAGACCATGTGAAAGGATCTACTTATGTTGATCTAGTTAATGCTGATGAGGACATTAACCATATCTATAATATCATTTCTCAGGGTATTAAGCACCTTGATCTTAGTCTAGATGGTATATTGCATTCGATTGACCTATGGTCTATAGCTAACACTACCATTAATGCTTGTGATTATTGGGCTCATGGTGACTATAATCTTACTAGAATAATCTATGGTGCTATAGGGAGTCGAGAGGATGCTCCATGGAAGCACTATAAGTGCCATAAGTTTTGTCACCTTCTTAATGGATGTATTTGGTTGTGCTACCCATGTGGTTAGATGAAGTTCTTATATTTCATAGTCAAATGGAATTTTAGGAGTTTGTGCAACATTTAGAGGCTTTAAATGTATTTAAGGATTATCCAAAACTCAGAAGTTCTGGTTGATAAATATTTCAATAGCATATAAATAATTTAGTAACAATGAATTCTCTGAGAAGAGATGTAGTATTACTCAAGATTACAATACAAATATATGCTTGTCTCTAGGAAGAGATGTCTATCTTCACATTTCAGGTTACCTCTTCATTTATACACATTTTAAAAGCATGGGGAGGATGTGTAAGGTCACCAATATCAAGGGATATTAAGTGGTTTAAATTCCAAGATTTAAAACAATTTAGAATTCGAGGAATTACTATTTTTAGAAACTTACTATTTTTAGACTGCACTACTAAAATTGAAAATTGGGGCACTTCCATTGGATTTTTGGGGGTCAAAATTTATCAATAAGATCTCAATGCCATCTCATGATTTTCTCCTCATTATTATATTTCCAACGGTTCAAACGGTGAGTCAATTGGAGCTACGGTGCAAAAATTATGGCTCTCAGAAGTTTCTTCATCAATTGGGGTGGAACTATCACCCAAATTGTCACCTAAATTGTAGCCCGGATCAAAGGATGATTGGGTATATTTGATTATCCATGTTTTTTATGGCATATCCAATTGATGTTGGAGAACTCATCATCATAAACTACTCACTTAGGACTTAGTTTGCTCTACTCTTCACCATTTGTTTCATCAGAATAACTACATTTGTATCACCATAAGTTATGATGTCATTATTGCATCATAATCTCATCTTGAAGCCTAAAAAAACATGTGGAAGGTTTATGAGACATTTTTTCCTAAATATTTATGGGTGTAGATTCTATAAATATGCACAATAGCTTGAAACCCTAAAATAAGATGAGTTTGAAATCCTAAAGTCCTAAAATAGGCTAAGTCTGAAATGTGGTGGAAACCTCCAAAAATCTATATTTTGCATCTGAACTCCTAGAGATTTGAAACCACTCTCAAACACATTTAAATTATATACATAAAATATAACTTAAATTATAAGTTAACATTTAATTATGGACATTTAGAAGTTGACATTTAATTATGGACATTTAGTTTTTTATACTTAAATATTTATTTTATGTATATACCCCCTATTTACCCATGGTAATTAACCCTATTAATTACTATTTACCATCTCTAACCACCCAAAATATTTTAAATAACCAAAAATCCTAAAAAATGTATATAAAAAAAACCTATTCCCGTCCATAACAACCAAAAAAATGGCTCACCGATGTCATATGCAGAGTCCCCAACCATTTGACAACCATGCAGCCCAAAACAAGCATGTAAATCATAACTTCCCTAGACTTATTTTGATTCTTTTGGATCAACATCAATCCATAAAATCATGTCAAACCATCCCTAGAAGAGTTTAGAAGATATGGAGGTTAGAGAACCCAGACTTTGGGAGGTTTGTTTCAGGCATTCGGGGGTCAGAATTTACAGTATTTGGAGTCCAAAATATTGCCCACAAGTCAAGAAATTGAAAGGATAGAAGTAATGATTAGGTAAGTCATTTTTTGTATTTGTCATTTATTCTTTATTTTTCAAATATTGTTTAAATCCCTCATTATAAGTCACAAGATCATTTCATTGTTACATCATATGCCCCTTTATAGCCCATTTCTTAGTTTGTAGACACCTTTGTTCATCCTTAAACCTTTTTCATACTTATATAAACTCATTTTTCATATGATGTATATTGTGATAGGATCGACCACAATCTAGGAAGATCATGATTTATCCTATATGATCGTTATCAATTCTATCTTTTGTAGAAAACCTTCAATTTTAGCCCTTTAGGTATTTTCATTTGATTCTGCAGGTTCCTATCTATTTTTTGTCTATCCCTAGACATATATAATATATCCTAATCATCCATAAACTTCCCTAATCTATTCTTAATCCTTATTTAGGAGCTTTTTCCCTCATCCATCTAATCCGTATCCCATTGTCTTAGTCAACCTTGTGTATATTAGGTCTAGTTCTTAGCATAAACTTATCGATAGCCATTTGTGACACTTGTGTGACCAAACCCTTGTTTGTGTTGAATTATGCATCTTAATATTAATTCATTTATAGTTTCATCTAATCATTTATATCTTTTATCTGATCCATAATCATTTCTAGTTTTATTCTTTGTATATATCTTTTACCAAAAATAGTGGGTTGACATCCATCACGGAAGAATATATCTTCTATGACTTGGCATTTTCCAAGAAACCCACTCATATCTCTTTTAATCTCATTTTTTTTTTAAGTGTGGTATATTACAGGTCATTCCTCCCCAACCAAAGAGGAGTTCTCATAATCGATCCTGATCTATGGTGCACAACCAACCATCCATATCTCTAGGTAATCTTAAAAACCCTGCTTATACTTTGCTTTTAGTAGCTAATTAGTCCACATTAAAAAAGTGAAGAATTGAAAAAAAATACTAAAACAATGGGTTCATGAATTTTATGGTAATCTACACACTTGGGTTAGAGCATGGTATGTGTATCAAGATCATCACATGGAGATACATTATTGGTGTTTCCTTAAGAGTAACATGATTGCATCACTATCTTACTCATCTCTTCATATGGATTTACACCTCACCTTACAATCCATGCTTTAGGATATTATAGGTGACCCAACATTGGTTGAAGATTGCATCAGACATATACATGACATGTGGGAGGAGAGCTTGAACATTTTTTAGGAAACTACTACAAAAGCATCATTTCCACTGCCTAAACTTGAATTGGACCATGCATTAAGAGAAGAGATCTAGAAAGGCATATAGAAGGTCATGTACTAGGTTAACCAAGGTGCCAGTTCTAATCTACTTGATCTATCTATTGATCACTTAACTTTGCATATTGAGTATGGTGTACATAACATCCGATACACCATCTATATGACCAACATCTATACTTAGATCCACTTTAGATGATCAAGCATAATATTGGCATAGAGGACATACCCAAGATGATTATCATGGGAAACTATTGGTTTGATACAGAGATTCTAAGGTGTTTAAATTTTTAAAAGAGTGTCACGACATTTTTCCATAAAATTACACTGAGATGAAAGAAGTTCATTCTTCCATAGGTAAGATGCACATCAATTTAGTAGAGGGTGTTTGACCTATCAGAAAGAGGCCCTATCATATGAATCCCAACTTGTGTGTGTAATTCAAGGAGGAGATTGATAGAATATTCCATGTAGGAATCATCACTCATATGGATGAGTTTGAATGGGTGAACCCTATGGTCATTAGTATCAATAAGTATGGTCATATTCATGTTTGTGTACAGTATTGGGTACATAAATCTACTTACGTAATTGACCCCTTTTTGATGCCATTCATTGGGGAGATCTTAGAAGGAGTTATTGGATGTGATATTTATACTTTCATTGATGGCCACTTTGGATATCATCAATTCCATATCATGGAAGAGGATAAAATGAAGACCACATTTGTAACTGAGTGGGGTTCATTTTCTTACAATGTGATGCCCTTCAAGTTGAAGAATGCTCCTACTATGTTTTCATAGATTGTGATCAAGGCTTTCAAGGATTTTATTCATAAATTACTTAAATTCTACCTAGATGATTAAAATGTCTATGGTTTAGTGAGGGACCCTTTTTCTATTTTTTCCTATGCTTGAGTGTTACCGAAATCTTCAGATTTGTTTGAATCTAAATAAATGTGTTTTTGCTACCCCATTTGGCATTTTACTAGGTTATGTTATTTGTCATGATGGAATATTAGTGGATCCAAGTAAGATTGTAGTTATTCTTCACCTTTTAGTGTTGATCACTTAGTGAGAGATTTGTACCTTCCTAGGACACATGGGATACTATAAAAAGTTCATTTGAGGTTATGATAGAATGGTCAGATTTTTTAGACCAATGCTCATAAACTGGTACTTATCACACTCAAGGATAAGATCATCACTAACCCTATTATATAATTTCCAAACTATACAAAGCCCTTTCATGTCTATGTCAATGCTTTAGGCATGGTAGTGGGTGATATCCTTGCTCAACCTAGTGAGGGAAACCTTGATCATCCTATCTATTTTGTTAGTTAGAAGCTCACTCTAGCTAAAATAAATTATTTGACTATAAAATAAGAAGCCTTTTCCATATTTTACGTCCTTTAAAATTTCTATAGGTATGTTTTATCTACTCTATTTATTTTCTTTATAGACCATGAAGCACTAAATTACCTAGTGAATAAGTTGGTACTACATGGATGCATTTTCTAGTAAATTGTACTTTTTCAGGAGTTTCAATTCTTAGTGATGATGAAACTTGATAAATCTAATTATGGCCCTAATCATTTATCATGCATGAAATCTAGTGAACTGGTATGTGCCATTGAATATGACTTAATTGACATGTAATTTTTATAGTCACACATGTGCCTGAAGAGTTGGAGGATATCGTATCATTTCTAAATACAATTTCAGCACCATCCCACTTCATCACCCAAGAAAATA
The DNA here is from genome assembly GCA_037957365.1 of Torreya grandis. Classification (NCBI taxonomy): domain Eukaryota; kingdom Viridiplantae; phylum Streptophyta; class Pinopsida; order Cupressales; family Taxaceae; genus Torreya; species Torreya grandis. The sequence continues at coordinate 815,397 of JARHVA010001541.1, read as the reverse complement.
ATAGTTGGATATTTGTGTAGCTCCCTTCCAATTCAAAGGTTGACCTTTATAAGCTTGGGTACGATAAATTTTTACATCACTGCATCATGCATCATGAGTGTATTGAGGTTATTCAGGAGGTTCATGAGGGTGTTTCTAGAGGATGTATGTCAATGATGCTACAACATAAAAGGTTATTTTGGCTAGCTTATGGTAGCCTACATTATTTAAGGATGTTAAATATTACGTGCATCAGTATGATATATACCAACATATGGATAAGATAAATAGAAGGTATTTTATGTCCCTTCATCTAATCATGGAACATGAACCCTTTGATAAGTGGGCTATTAATTTTGTTGGCCCCAATAATCTAGTAGGGATGCATACTAGAGCACACTATGTCATTACCACCATTGATTACCTCACTCCCTGAGCTGAATAGTGTTAACCTAGGACTATACCACTACCACTCATGGTAGCTTTATCTAGGAGAACATTATTACATAGTATGGATGTCCATTAAGTTTGACTAGTGATCAAGAAAATCATTTCTTGATGAGACCATTTGCATCTTTTTGGTTGAGTTCACGATTGTGTACCACAAGATTACACCTTACCATCCTTAGGCTAATGGTACAATTAAAGGATTCAATAATATCTTGGGTAATATATTGACTAAGATTTGTAATATTAGACAAACTAACTAGGATGATCATGTTTATGCAGTGTTATGGGTGTATCAGACCACATACAAATGACTAAAAAAGAGTACATGTTTTAATTTTGTGTTTGGTACTAAAGCCATTCTTCTAATTGAGTTCATTGTCCCCTCTCTACTTATTATGTGCATTGGTTGGTTAGATGATGAAGAGTCCTTAAAAGTGCATCTAGATGCTTTACTTCAGTTAAATGAAACATGTTTTCTAGTGCATTGGAGTTAAGGAGTGGATAAGTGAAAATAGAAGGCCTAACATGATTGTCATCTTAAGAACAAGAATTTTTCTCTAGGTATGCAGACTTTGGTTTATGAATCCAAGTTCATGTGCCATTTGAGAAAGCTTTGCATCCACTGGGATGGTCTATTTATTGTTCATAGTATTCATCCCACTGGTGCATGAAAATTAATGTAGTTAGATGTCTAATTACCTCCTAGCCATTTCAATGTAGTCCGTTGTGCCCCTACTATTCTAAGTAGTGTTTTTCGTATTTAAGTAATAAGGTGTATGACACTAGTTTAGTTTAGGATTTTTATTTTCAATAAGGCATGGCATTGGTTGCATTCCCTTGTTTAATTTTAGGTTAACACTTAAATATTTCCATTTATAATTATTTGTAATGTTTTGGAGGACCACATAGAATTTTTAGTGTGGGGTAAGAAGGGCGAAAGAAGTAAAAACTATTGATCACTAAGGAAATGGTAAATGGGAATGCACACAAAAAAAGGAGCACATAAGTGGAAATGTATAAGGACAAATGGGTACATAGGATGTACTGCATAATAAATATGAAGATTCAAGGTAAAGAAGTGAGGTTCCCTCTTTGGTAATGGAAATTTTTGAAATTCTTTACAACTATCATGAACTTCAAGAAAAACACAGGATGGGATAGATGTGTTGAATGTGAGAAAATAAATTTTAATGGTAAGTATGCCAAATACGAGTCATGGTAATGCCATTAGGATCATTAATTACATGAAGTGATAGATGAGGTAATGGGGAAGTAAATGTGGACTACCCCCTCAAAGATATAAAAGGTTAAACACATATCATTTTAAATTTTACTATTATCAATTCACAAATGTATAGATATAAAGGAGAGTTATCAAGATGTTAGAAGAACATTTTTAAGCTACCAAAAGAGCATATATTGGTTATCTATGACTAATTTGAGTATTCTAGAGTGAATTAATTATGTTGAACATGGAAAGTGATGAAAGAGTGATTGATGAAGTGCATGTTTATGGAATTAAAGTTTACAGGGGTCAATGTCCTCCATTGGAGGATGTTGAAGCATGAGAGTCGAACAAGCTAGAGAATTAATTATGTATTCATTCAGGAGGGTTGAACGGTCATGTAGACCTTCAAGCTCCTTAGAGGGTGATGTGACTAAAGAAAAAGGATCAGTGCAGTGAGCCCTTTCCTATAATCCATGAGGAAGAAGAATTTGAGAGTGTAAGTGTTTAGCTAGTTTTGATAAGGGTAGAGATACCTAGTGAGTATAGTGCACACAAAGAAAGTTTAACATAATAAGCTAAGGAAATAGATAAAAATAAATTTGTGATTGTGCATCAAGCCAAGAATAAAGATATAATACCACCTCCACCCCAATGTTAACTAAGGAATTTCAATATCTAGAAGTAGTGTTATGTGTTGAGAAGTGGGATTCAAACGTGCCAACCTATAATTTTTTTGACTATAATCATCACCAATCAAGGAATGAGATAGAATTGTAGCATGACTACTAGGTGGATCACAATAATAATCAGAATGAACTTCTATATGACTTAATTATTTTAAATAAGCTTAATGATGCAATACTCTTTCATTTATTTAATCTACCATATTTTAGGAAGCTTATGAAAGTCATAAAGTTTTTTATTTCACACATGCATGAGGATTTTTTTTTTTTTTTTGGGTGTAAGATGAGGATCAAATCCCAAAGGGTGAGCAAATTTATAGGTTTAAAATGCTCAGGCATTGACCTTGTTTCATACTTAGAGGACTAGGAGGAGATTTAGAAAACTACAATGGCACTTGAATATAGAAAACAAGGCCATGTAATGCATGTGACAAGTCTTCAGGATCCTACCTTTAGAGTGGTCATGCACCTGATAATGACCAAGGTTGGAGGCATGGATAGGTGGAAATAGATAGACATGGTACATTTGTATGTCACCCATTAGGTTACCCTTGGAGTTAAGTATAAGTAATCAAAATATTTTGCTAAAAAGATTATTGTAGATGCAAAAAAGGCCCATCACTTGCCAAACTAGAAATTTGGATGGGGAGATATTCTTTTGTTGTTAATTTTTTATGATATTGGTTTACTAAATTATACAACTAATGATTTGAAATCGGCTTACCCCCTAACCATAAATCTCTTATAGAAATATTTAAGGCATCCACTTTCCTTGGCATAATAATCCCTTACCATAAGTAAAGATAAAGGGGTGGTAATGATGGTATGAAGGAAGCCTTTTGAAATGAGTGGCATATTACTAAAGACTTGATTGTATAGGTTAGAGACCAAGCCCATTTCTTAATTAAATAACACTTCTCTCTAGTTTGCATCTAGATGGTTCCCTCAAGTGACTTGTCATAATGGCTTAAGTTGTCATATACATTCACCACTAGATATTTAATGAACACCTTCAATAGGATCTATGATGCACACCCTCTACACATTGATCTAATAAAATTGACATTAAAACTCACACTCTCTATCAAATACATATTTACTTAAGGAAAAAGGCATATAAGGAGAAGCTAGATTCAGATAATACTAACATTAAAGTCTAGTAGATTTTGGTTGGTGATTCTATTCATTCTTTATTCTATATGTTGAAACTACAAAAGAGGAAATCAAGGAGTATAGACAATAAGAAATTAATTATTCCACCCCTACTAGAGATAAGAAAGCATATTAAATAGAAGAGGCAAGGGCATGATGCCAACACCAGTGCTCAGCTAGAACAAGTTACGTGAAAAAGGATTTCCCTTTCAACACCTAAGGATACTATTTTTTAGGTCAACTATAAGGCCTAGATCCAGTGATGCAACTTTTTCCTTCAGAACATGAAACTCTAACCCCTAAAGATCATGACCTAGAATATAAAATAGTAACCCTAGAATAAATACCAGAAAGAGAAACTTTTGGAAAAGAATAGGTGGAGTAAGTCACCCTAACACAAGAGAGGACACCATCACCAACATGACATGAAAAAAACACCCTTGAGAAAGCACAAGTGGATATTGAAAGTCCCACTAGTGAATATAGGGATGGTTTAGACACAACCTTAGGAATGAATGGTCTTGATATTGGGCCTAGTCAAGATAATGAAGACACAAATGTTGAGATACGTAAGCAAGATCCCTCTAATGGGAAGATACAGTTGACAAAATCATCCAATAGAGGCTAGAGATTATTGATACAACCATGACCCTTCACACTCAATACCAAAAGTGAATGTTAGACAAGAATTTATTTATGTGGGAGAAATTTCCATAAGAGGACTTGATCGATTAGACTCAGTGAGAGTTATCATTTTATAATGATATCTATAATGAAGAACATAATTTTGAGTTGTCATCAGTGATGTAGAAAAAATAGGCCAACCTTCGGAGGCCGTGACTTTTGATCCATATCTCTGTTTGAGATCTTTCATGTGCCAAAATGACCATCTCAAAAAAAATTGCTACCCTAAGTCATACTTTCTACATAGAGGATTTTTTTAAAAAAATTTGGAGGCTAAACGACACCATCTAAGGGTCTAAAATTTTAGTTTACTGATTTTACAGGATTTTTTTATTTTTAGAATTTTCATATTTTTATGAATGGATGTGAACTTAAATTTAAATTTCATTTTATAGGCTAATTTTAGTTTTTATAGTATTTTGGGATATTTTTAGCACTGCACGTGCTTGCATGCAAAACTTACTAAAAATAGTAGTTGCTAAAAATAGAAGTTTTTTTTTTAGATTTTAGTTTTTTTTTCAAATTTTTGAATGTCAACTCTTTTTCTAAGTAGAGCCTTATTTATACATGGTTTTAAATTATTTCAATTCAATCAATATGAATTAAAACTAAGCTATTATTTTAGATCTTAGCCTTATTATAATTATGGTCTCGATAGTAATTTTAGTTCATTAATCAAAAACCCTAATTTTGACACTAAGAGAGATAGAAATTCTTGACACACTTTGGATATATCCTTGGATGTGCACCTCAACACAGGCAAGCATGAAACTCTTAAATTTTTCTCATGAAGTGACCAGGTAGAATGCCTTAGTTAAATCCGATGTAAAGTGACTCTATAAGAAGCATTCATAAATGGTTACTCTCTAACACAATGAGTGTGCCATAAGAATAAAACTTAAAGAGGAGTTGGATGAGCTCAAGCACCAATTGGAGATAGCAATGACATTTCAAGTAAAGACCTTGACCCTCTACAAGACAATTCTGAACCAAGATCCATCTCTTGTAAATGGGGTATCCCTTACCAAATAAATAATTGAAAATTTATAAACCCTGGTAAATCTTTTATTGAAAAAATTCAAGGACCATAGCAGCCCCTAGCATGATCAAACATGGGAAACATAATTAATTTACTAAAGCTATGAAGGTATGTAAGAGTTTTTTAATAGGGTTGGTGATAGGATTCCCATTATGGATGTGGATTTTACTAAACTAGCATGACCCAATAAAATTTTATAAGGCTTCAAGTAGTTTAGGTTTAGGTTCAGCAATTAGCTGATAATGCTTTAGTAATAAAAGATCATACTAAGCATGCCAAAGCATTTAAACATGTGGAGGCTATGGATAATAAAATAAGTACTCACCGCTAAGATATTAATTCTAGTTTTATGGTGCTTTGAGGATAGGATGGAATAAAGGTCACCTTGCTCAAAAACATTCATAAAGATGCCTTTACATCCCTTGAGCATTTGGTCATTCAAGTAGGTGATTGTCACGAGCATCCCGAGGAAACAAAGAAACTTAGGGAGGTGGTTGAATAAATCACATCCTAGCTCTAAAATGATTTAAACCATTGGGAAGGTATGAAGAAGTAGATTGAACAAACAAGACCTAAATTTTTAAAGGGACTTAAAAAAATATGCATAGTCTAAGATGGACTATTGGCTTAGTTTGGGGTGATGTTAGGCCCCCAATTTTGAAGACTATTTTGGATAACTAATTTTTGGTAATAAGTGGCATAGAGAGACATAGTGAAAAATACCATGGCATAAAATACCATGGCATTGGATTCCATGACATGGAAGAAGCAAGTCATGTGGAGTAAATAAGCATGATACACAGAGAACCTTAGAATGGAGGACTTGGATATTATCAGAAGACTTGGGTAAAGAATTAAAATTAGAGATGGTTATGAAGTGGTTCATAGGAATATTGGAAAGACTAATTCAAGTAATAATCCAACACTATCTTACGAGAAGATAAGCACTCAATAATGAGGATCTAGCATTGATAGAGAATATAGGGACAGGTAGGCTTGGGTCTATAGGAATTTATTGTAAACATCTTCCCATGACTCAATTTTATTGATGATCATTGGTGATCCATCTTATTACTTCTATAATTGATTAGTCAGGATAAACTAAGTATAAATACCCCCTTGAACTACTTTGTATTTTCTTTGAGGAGTTGGTTATCATTTTAACTTTAGAATCAATATACTCTTAGATATACTTTATGAATATAATGGAAAGAATCTTATGTTGATGTAATGTTTGTGCTCGATTATCTATGGTTATAATGGAGTAAACCAAGTATAAATACCCCCTTGAACTACTTTGTATTTTTTTTGAGGAGTTGGTTATCATTTTAACTTTAGAATCAATATACTCTTAGATATACTTTATGAATATAATAGAAAGAATCATATGTTGATTTAATGTTTGTGCTCTATTATCTATGGTTATAATGGAGTTGATATTACCTATTATTAGTTTATGATAACTTCTTTTTATTTTGATTTTTAAGTGATAAATAAGTAAGTTGATTTAGATATAGGACTAAGGATGAGTTTAGTACTAAGTACTTGTTCGAGTTCCCTAGTATAGGAAAGTAGACAAATACACCCTCATGCAATAAAACTAGAAGGAATAGTCTTAAGTTACATGTTTTGGGTGAGCACATGAGAAATTGTTCTTGCATAAAATACCAATGCACTAGCATGTTGTAATTCTTATTTACTTAGGTACTTATCTAGGGAAAGACATGCCATTTTAAAGGAAAATAACCCATTTTTTAATAAAATACTAATTAAATTGAATTAAGCAAGAAATATTTATTTGATTATATATGTGTGTAAAATTGTAAAAATTAGAATGCTAAAGATATATGATATTCAACTATTCTAATTTTTTACGAAGATGTTAAATATAAAAAGCTATAATTTTCCAAATTCAATTGTATCTTAAAAGAAATAAGGTGGAGTTCCCTAAGAGAGTGATTTTCTAAGTGAATAATTCAAGTTTAAAGGGATTAAATAGGGTATGAATCCATCTCTAAGAAAACTAAGCATGAGGACAAAACCAAAAAAGGTGTTTAAGAGTTTATGAATGGTGACAAGCTTGTCAAATGAGATTTTAAACCCCTATTTGCTTGAGATGGTCACCTACAATCAAACCCCAATAGAGAATACATCAAAGGAAATGGATTTTTTAGGTTCTATGAGAGGAGCCCAGTTGGTATCAAACCTTCTAGACCACATAGTATGAATGGATCATAGATTCCATCAATGATTAAGAGTTTTAATGTCAATGTACTAAGGAGCCAACAAATTATACCCTAGTTAAGGAGAATGATGACAAAAAAGTGTAGTTCTAAACCAATGTCAATCCTTCTGCCAAGGCATAAGGAAAGAAACACCAATCTTAGTTGGGTTTGATATTTTATAATGATAACTCTTTACTTGCTTTAGAGGGACCTTGACTTGGCTATTATTTTTCCTTTTGAATGATTTAAAACTTTGGCTGAAATAGGTGAATTTTCTCAACGTGCATAAATATAAATGTTTATACTAACTGGGAAAAATGAATGACTCTAGACATGTATTTATAGGTGAATATTTTGATAATATCCTTTCGCTGACCTTATGAAACATAAAATAATACCCAAAAAGATAATTTTAAATTAGGAAACTAATCTTTATTTGGCACAAGACATGACTAGTCCAAGTGGATAGAGGCACATTGCTCTTTGTATGCTTAGGGAAGAATTTTTAGGTGGAGCAGAGATAACTATGTTTTTAAATGAGTAATTTGAAGGTGATTTTAGATACCTTGAGCATTTGATATAGAAATATATGTATAGTGATAACAATAAATTAAAGAATTTAACCTCCATATAGATGAATGTATTAGAGAAATGGTAAATAATATTCATGTAATTGGGTATAAGTCATGTGATTAGGAATATGTCAAGAATTAATATTGTCAAATACATGTGACCAAACATATGTGTCTATACTTAAATGATTTAAATAATCAATTTTTTGGTTCATTATGTGATAAAATTAAGATTGATTGAACCCCAAATCACATCTTATATAGTCAAAATTAGATTCATGAGACTTAATTTAATCCAAATCATGTCATTGATTATACCAATAAACTAATTAGCTCAATTTATGATTAATTTCGAGTTAATTTAGCCCAAATCATATCATATAGTTTCAATTAGGTTCAAGGAGCTGATTGAGCCCCAAATCATATAACATAAATAAATAACACCTTATATGGTACTCAAATATGTGAAATTTACCCTTAGCTATCAAATAACACTTTATCAATTTATAATTTATTCTTATTTTTATAAATAATGACATTCAATCACAAAAAAAAAAGTAATGTTGCTCAAATATTACCAATTCACTTTTTTTTAAATGTAATTTTTTGAATGACATCTAATTTAATTTTAATGCTATTTATGTCTACTTCTTATAAAAATAATTATCTTTCCAATCATGTACTTAATTATGGGATTTATAAATAAAATTATATGTTATCATGGAATACCAAAAAAAAATAATAATAAATTTCATCACTTGGTATTTAGACAAATGTCTCACGTTAAAGTTTTATGTAAAATTGAATTCCATGTCGATATACTCATAAATTCAATGCAAACAATATTGCATACACATTATCGTGCTTATGCACTTTTACTATGTAACATTTCAACATATACCTTTACACTTAGAAATGGCTTGGATTCCCAAGTCTAAGTCTTGGACCTACACAAACATAATTAAATCTATATTTTTGACTGAAAATAAAAAAATCAAGTTTCACTATGATAAAAACTATGAATTTCATCGAGAACATACATACATACATACATATCTATTTTAAGGTGTATATCTATATTAATTTTTAAGTATGTCTTTTTATGCCATTATATACTGCAACTATAAATGTTTATATATTTTTTATATCTTTCGTTTAGTTCATCCAATTTTTTTTTTTAAAAAAAAAGAGTTGAAAACTAGTCTTAATTTTATGCACGTTAAAATTTAAAAAATAAAATAAAATAATGTATATATATATATATATATATATATATATATCTTTCCTTTAGTTCATCCAAATTTTTTTTTTTTTTTTAAAAAGAGTTGAAAACTAGTCCTAATTTTATGCACATTAAAATTTAAAAAATAAAATAACATATATATATATATATATATATATATATATATGAGATAGTTTGGGGCACATAGTCGGCTATCTAGTGTTTATCATTTTTGAGGTCTATTTTCTGATATGTATGTGTATAGGATCTATGTGTATATGTGTGGTGTAAACTAAATGATCTTATCTAACTTTTTACTAAAAGGTTTCAAAAATTATCAAACGATGATTTTTTAAAAAAGTGCGATGTACAATCATCTATCTTATTTTAAAAAAAAAATAAGAATACCTCTTCAAATTTCACCTATTTGACTTATTTATACTTGACCATTTTCAAAAAATATTAATAGTTTAGAAACTAACTCAAAAATACTATAATTCATGTTCTTATAGTATCTTCAAAATTTGAGTGTAGGTATTTCAAAGTCTAATTGATGAAAATGATGGTTGCTTATATCCATCCATCAAAATATAAATCTCTCTAAACACCAACACAAAAAGTTAAGTGATTAAAACTAAAATTATACCTTATATAATTTTATCAGCATGAATACTTCTTAATCATAACTGTTTAACATATATATTTATTCCTAAAATATAAAATCTTAATTAAGATTTCTCCTATTTCAAAAAAAAAATGTCTACCTAAACTCCCATTTAATCCCCAATTCTACGCACTTACCCTTAGTAACCTAAAAATTAGACACACTTTAATCACAAGGAATGAAAGTTGATAACTTAATAACAAAATTAGTTGTATATCAAATTCACACTATTGAAAAGATTTAAACAAATTAAATTATTATATACACATTTTTGTGTACTGAAGAACAGTTTTCTTCCAAGGATGTTAAAATAATCATTATCATCATTTTAAATAATAATAATCTATAAAACTTACAAACTCCATATCTTCTGCAATTTTTAAAAAATTATTATTCCAAGAGAGCTCACGCGTATAAGCTTTATCTACAAAAGTAAAATGGAAGGCGCCCAATTGCTGATTACATGGGTCGTTTGGGTAGGTAGTCCAGAAATTTTCATGTTAGGTTGTAGTTAAACATTGAAGTTAAACTACTAGTTAGTCGTTATGAAAGTAATTTAAACTTTAATACAAAGATTAATGTATTAAACTATAATTTTAGATAATTATTATTATTAATATACATTAAACCATGTGAAAAATATATATATATATCAGAAAGTTTACTGTGCTAGTGTTCAAAGGGTCGTGCTACTGTTCATGAGAATTATTCAGGACTGTAGAATCGAATTTAAATAATTTACAGATTTAACAGCCAAAGGGCAATGATAATTTTACAAAACAAGCAAATAAATTACAGTATTTGTATGTTTGATAATTCGCAGAGGTTATCTATAGGCTTCTTTCTAAGGTGCTTGGGATGAGAGGCGTACGAATGATGCGAAACTCTGAAAATTTGCATCTCATATGCTAACAACAATGGCTATTTTGCCAATAACTGCTGGTTTTAAGGTTATCTATAACTCACGTATAGGCTACTATTTGGGTAGAGTTTAAGGGATTTGTTGCACGGCTTATATTACACATATTACCTAACCGTTGGGATATACTGAATTGAATTCTGTGATTTTAAGCTGTAATGATTAGGAGAGATATAAAGCCTGATGGTACTTTTCCTGATCAGCGACCGGTACGGAAAGAGCACCATTGTGGCGTAGTCCCAAAGTGAGAGAGACATCGCCGCTTCCGAAGTAGGTAGAACTCATGTTTTGCTGGTGAAACATATTACCACTGCTGCTGGTGGCGGCATTATAGCTGGAGAAATCTACACCACCAACATTGGCTCCATTAATCTTGTTTGGATTATCTTCTAATTCATTCTCCCTGCCCACCGAACCCAGTACAGCTGCTGCTTCTGCTTTACGAATGTTTGCTTTGAAGCTGCTGTAATCAAACGTTTGGTCCTGAGATTCTACACTTAAGCTCATAGTGCCGCCAGAGTTGTCAAGTCCAGTCAATGGCATATGATCGTGGTTGAAGTCCTTAGAAGACTTGTTAGAATCACTAGCTCCAACTTCAGGGGTTTCATGATTATTAGGATTGGAATGGTTGTCTTCCTCCTTCGTTTCAGCTTCTCTGGCTTCCTCCTGGTACATCTCCTCTACCATCGGCTTCCACAGCCGGACCCTTGCGTTTATGAACCAGTTGGAAACCTGAAAAAAAATAACACAAAGGCCACCGATAGAATCCATTTCTGGTATATGTAGACCTTCTAAGACTTATGAGACAAAATATGAAGTTACAATAAAATTATCCAACTTTTTTTCCCCAAAAATAACATATTAAAAAAAATTTAAAAATATTATGATTGGATAGTCGATATTGCATGCATCCCTTCCTACCACTACACTTTGACATGATGGATAATTTTATATAAAACTTTTAAAATACGAAATATAAATAAGTAAAATTTATTTTAAAATGAGCAACTTTTTTCTTTAACAGGAAATTTTAATCAGCACTATGGAAAAGGATTACAAAATAAATATTTGTAAATGTTAAAATTTTATTTAAATATTAAGTTTTATTATAGATTTGTGAGGAGGATGGTTGTTTTTATTTATTCATCAAGATGACAATTCTTTTGAGACACTTGTCACAGAAAGTCAAGTGATTGAGATCAGAATCATGTTTTAGATAATTTTGATGGTGCGAATACCTCTTATTAGTGACTGCTTAGTCAAAAGAGTTCACTGATTGAAATGTATATTTACTCAGCATTGTAAATCCACTATATATTTATTTACAAAATATGAACAGAAATATCTAACATTCTATATAATTCAATGATTTCATGTAATGCTTTCAGATATACAAAAGAAGAACAAAAACAATTCTTAAATGACAAAAATATGATTAATGTTTCAAAATAAAATAAAATGGTAAGCTGCAAGCCAGAAAAAAAAATTGGTGCAGAAATGAGTTGCAAACCCAAAAAAAAAAAAAAGAAAGAAAAAAGTAACATTGCAGGGCCTAAAAAGATTTTTTTTGGGGCCACCATCAAATTTCACGTGAAATCTAAACCCTGCATCTAATGTCTTATTTCGTAATGGAAACTTATGCGTAGAAGAATATACGGTGTGTTGCAGGCTTTTAATTTTCATTATAACGACCTTCATTTATGGACGTACCTGGCTTCTGGAGAGACCAGTCTGTCTAGCCAATAAATGCTTATCGGCATCAGAAGGGTACCTGAAAGTTGGATTTTGTCAGTTATTGAGTTCACGGGGCTCTCTGTTTTAGAAAGTTGGAAGTGAAAAAGAAGGCGACTTACGGATGGAGAAAATGCTCGAACAGCCATGCCCGAAGTAGTGTCACAGCTCGTTCGGGAAGTCCCCTCTGTGGTCGCCATGCATCGTGTTCAAGCATTCCAAGTTGCTGAAAAGAACGCTGTTGTCGCAGGCTTTGTTCAATCAGCTTTAGTCGCGGTGTTTCTCCCTTCGTAATGCCTGGAACGCTTGATTCTCTCTCGCCTAATGCGTCGTTTGTTGCTTTAATCTGGCTGGTGATGGCATCTTTTAAGCACTTGAAATGCCTGGACATGGCCTTGGCTGCAAGAGAGGTATATGTTGTTGCAGCGCCTACACCTGCTGCAGATTCAAAAGAATTAACCACCATTTTCATCTGCTCGCAATAATGTCGATATCGCCTGTCTACCTGCAATTCAGCACCCCAGAGGGTTAAAAACAATATTTGGATTAAAAATAACGATATTTCTTCAAACATGAAAAAGAATTTGAAAACAGCGTATGAAACTAGGGGTAAGAAAAACGAGAACTGTATTTATAAATTCGTAAGTTTAAAGGAATGAATCAATAGTCAGTCAACCCGTAAAAACCCAGATGAATTTGTGGGGTGCCAAGTGACAGAATCGAGGAGCGCTCTCTCACACGCAAAGGCAAATTGAAAAATAGAAATTCGAAACAATTCGGTTTCAGATTGTAACTATGGCGTATGTGGTTTTAACGAAAGATAATTCCAAAAACCTAGTTGCCATCACCGTGGCCCAAGAAAAACTCGAAAAGATAAAACACATACAAGCACAACATTGACATGCCACGGAGAAAAATGATAATTGAAAGAATCTTAGCAGAAAGTCGAAAACACTCCGACACCCTAAATATAATGGAAAGAATCTTGCAGAAAGTCGAAGACACTCAGAAACCCTAATCTGAAATGGACAACATATGCCTATTTGGACAGTGTACCATTTCAATTATAAGAAATAGCGGATAAGATCTGACAAATGGAAACAGTAATTATTGGGCAACAGATTGTACCTAAATTGAACAGTAAATTTATCAACTACGAACTTTTTGAACAGTACGCCAACAACGATTTCTATGGTTTAAGAATGATGACAAATACAGGCATGCACACGGAACATGATATAGACTTTTTAAATGTGGGCAAAAAAACTAATATTGAAAGAAAGAAATAGAGATCTGACTAGCCTCGTCAAGCATCCACAGAAGCTTTGCTTTCCGTCTCCGAAGCTCAAACCTGTCGCCTGAAAAACTTAGCCCATCTTTATTGCCATTGCCATTCACACTTTCATTGCATATTATTCCAGTTGCTGTGACGCTCATTGAAACGGAAGGCTCAACTTTCTGTCCGCTCTGACCAATTGACCGACTCATATTGTGTCCACCAAACGAACTTTCTTGCTCTGATTTCTGATGGTTCTGTTTGGGAACAAAATTAATATTCTGAACATTGCCTTTTTCTCCTTTTCCCGCCACGTTACAGAACTCGTCCAGTAACTGCCGAGTGGGTTTCATATATTTTGACTGATTCGGAAACCCTCCAAATTGCCCGAAGGAACTACTATTACGATTCCAATATCCTTTCGCTGACAAAATCCCCTCTGATCTCGACAAAGGGGAGAAAAGGCCAACTTTAGAACCGTTCAAAACGTCCATCGTTTTATACTTTGAATCAGGAATCGCTTGCAAGCGGTTAACAGTGTGTTGAGAAGAAATTAGACTGTTAGTATCGAAAGGCTGCACCTGCACTTGAGAATTAGATGACAAAGATAAAGAAAGACCTTGCACAGATCGCTCGTCCCGGCTCCTGAATTTGGTCTCCATGGGAGATGGTTCACACCACTGTGAGGAAGAGGCTTGAATAGAACTGTTTGCCCAATTTACTGTATTGTTGACATGCTGAGGCGTCGCGAACTGGTTGTTATTCTGCAAGATGTTTCCATCACCCGTCGGAAGAAGCAGAAGCTCGTTAACACCCTCACCACTATGCCATGAATTCCCAGAGGGTGCCTGCTGTATATTGCAAAGACCCTGGCTCGCAATGGATTGGGGAAAAGCAGGTATCTGAAATTGTATTGAATTGCCATGATCTGAGCTTGAATGATGATCCATACCACCGTTAGAAGCGAAGGATATTGCAGGCCCAGGATAATCTCCTCCGTTAGCCGGATTCTGAAGGTACAGGTGCATGGCCTCAAGACCTTGAATATTTATATTTCCTTCTTTCTGGGCATTGAAGCCGCCGCCGCCACCATAGTCATATTGTTGTTGCCCGTTAAAAACCCTCCAGTTGTTCGAATTGAGTTTCGAAGGGGGGACGCCCTCATCCTTAGCAGGAGGCACGCCTAACAATTCTACACCGGTTGGAAAATTGAAAAGCTCGTTGAACATATGGGGAGCTGCTGTATACACGCCGGGCATCTCATCAATTACGGCTGCCTCTGCAGAAAGCCTTCTCGTCTGTTGTGACATGAAACTAGAGAAGCCGCCAGTTGAATTTACAGAAATTTTGTTGATATTCTCTGGGGCTCTCAATTTCTCTTGCCGGGTTTGCTGCGGCTCTGCAAATCTTTGAAGCATACTTCAGTTCCAGATCTCCGGATTGTACAGCTCCCTTTTGATCCGATTCCATTTCAGGCTCAAAATATGACAAAACCTAAACAACCTATCCATAACTGTGGCCTTTTCGAACTGCAACTCTTCTGCACACACAAGAACAGAAAAGACGAAAAGCAGCTGTTAAAATTCGGGTGATGGGAATACTCACTGCTACTATTCTCTTCACTATATATAATTCAGAAATCTGTATGGCGACTACGCTTTTGCTTCTAGAATGTTACTGCGACCGGTACATTGCTAACTAATCATCACAGACGCCATAACCGCTGCTCTAATTAATGGCACACGCGCGTTCCTAGTTAGCCAAAGAGGGGAAGGCAACAATTATTGAATCTTTTATTACCCCATCACCGCCAGCGTGTGTTTTACGCAATGGTCAAAATCACCCGTCCGACCGCGGGCAAACGATTTATGATCGAAATGATCACGGCCGAAATTTTCAGTTCGCAGGAACTGAGAAGCAAAGCGCATCTAGTTTTTCTAATTACTACAAACAAATACAAATATCCGTCGCTAAATCCACACATTTCATCTTATCAGACATCTACAATTACAAAAAGCGCAGCAGATCTGTCTATAATTTAAGCGAAATAAACAACGAGGAAAGGTCTCTTTCTGCAAGCGCCACACAGAAGGATAACACGGTAGCATCGATTCCCGAGCCCAACTTTGACCTAATTCTATCCTCGGCAGATAAATGACTCTCACCTTGGATTCGATCGGAATCGGCAAAACCCCTAAACACAGGCCAGAGTTAGCAGCGCTTCAATTCCACCTGTGTCATCATAATGTAAAGATGCTACTCCAGGAACAACAGAAGCAGCGCTTTTGGCTTATCCTGGCCGACGATGACGTGGACTCTGTGCACCGTACTCATTAAACGCACATTCACTAATAAAACGAAGGGGACCCTCGCCACTACTCCGGCGAGTTGCTCGTTACTTACGTTTCTTCCGTTGGAGACCTGCCCGCTTACTTCACCCCCACGGAAGCAGGTCTAACGTGTCAGAATGTTATCCATATTCGTATCGGGAGTGGCCACTTTCGGGAAAAAGAGGTGTACGAGGGATTGGCAATTATGAGATGGCGTTATTGGACTGGTCCCAACCCCCAACTCCTTGAAAATAAGGGGTTGTGGGGTTTGAAATTTCAAGGGGTTATTTTAATTTTATGGATCCAACCACCAAACAATTGAAGGCCCTTTCTTTTCGTTAATAAATGTTCCTCCCCGAGGAGGATTCTCAAGCCTAGCTGTCCTCCTATCACGGGATTACCGTCCCCAAGTTCACTAACTTCGGGACAAAACACAAAGAAAAGAGGGACCACGGCCACGGGCCACCCATCACATGCGACCGGTAACTGTAAGTTTTTATTTGCCCTCACGGGTTGCAATTTGCATCCTCCTGGATTTCGTTGCAAAGGCTTAAAACGTTATTTCATATAACAGTTAAAACAGTCGCAGACACTCACCCGGTCAGCAATATTAAACAAATACCAGGAAAGCTCCAAATTCCATCCCACGCGTGCAGTATAATTGTGTTTTGGTCGTCGTTCGCCTTCAATTACGGAGTGTAAATGGAGCCCACAAAATACGGCTTAGTTCGATTCCATAAAGGGTGGTCCTCCTTCTTATTGGGGTCTTTTGACTATATATTAGGGAAATCCTGACATATCTGGGTATAAAATGTTATATACTCACCTAGTAGGATGGTTGCAATTGAAATATCTCACGGTTCCTTGAAAATTCAACGAGTGTTTATTTTTAAGGTAGGGGTTTTATGGAAAGTGTTGCCGTTTTTATTTTTAATGAGTAGGTGGTCCCATGAAAATTATAGTAATAAAGATTTTAGAATTTTTTTCTAATAATAAAGAAAAATAATTTGTTTTAAGGAGTATTTCTACTAAAAATAAGGTAAGGGTTTCATAAAAAGCGTTGGCGTTCCTATTTTTAATAAATGGGTGGTCCCATGAAAAAAATAATAATAAAGATTTTAGAATCTTTTTGTAATGGTGAGGAGCAATAACGTCTTTAAAACAGATGGGACCCAAATTTCTTATTTTTATTTAGATATTTTGTTAAACCAAAATTTATGAATGATTAAATTTTATTTAAATTTTTATTGTAATAAAAATATAACAATGTCAAATACTATCTCTTAAAAAAATTTAACATACATTCATTTTTTTTTTAAATTTAGGAGCCCTTCTTATATGAGACCACTTCCTCAGTGATAATTTTTTTGTTTAACCATTTTCAAACTTTTCATGAAACCAATTACAAAGAGTTGTTGCCACTTTATAAAACTAATCTTTAATGTTAAATCATTCTTTAAAATATTTTGCTACCATATAAATTTGAAAATTAGCCACATGGTCCCTTTTTATTGACAATTGAGAGCGTTGAAAATAAGAAGTAATTAACTTGATGTATACCCCTATGGAACTTGTGTCCATAAAGTCGTCAATGAAGATCATAAAAGAAAGAGGGAAAATGTAATGTCCCTTTCAGGGTAGAATTAGAACCAAAGGGGTTTGTCAACAAACTCTAACATAAACACATGCAATACTTTTTTTTTTTTTGAAGCCCTAAGTCAATAAATTCATAGTTCTAGAAATACACATTTATGGCATCAATTGTAATATAATATTATTAAAATATTTTCTAAATATTCTATAATAATTATAACTCATGAAACGCTTTCAAATCTTATTTTTGCATACAAGTATAGGGCTAAAAATTTATAAATAAATACCAACTGGTTATTTGACTGTAAATAAATAAAAATATCCAATAATCTACCCTAGCAACTACATATCTCCTTCCCAAAGTGGGTCACAACCCTATGATAGACTCTTAAAGTAGGTCACTGACCTACAAAGGTCTTGTAATATAGTTTGCCACCCTCCAAAGGGTCTTCAATAACCATTTCTCCTTCTTTGAACCTTGTAAACTATTGCACACCACCAAATAATACCCTACAAAACTACCAACAGTTCAAATATACCCTTTTAAACCTCTAAAAATGGAGCTACCTAAAAGAGGTTATGGGTTTCCATCCTTAACTTCAGGTTTCTAGTGAAGATCGTCATATTCAATAAAGATAAGCCAAATATTTTGTGCTGAAATTCAAAATTCAATTTATCAAATATAACATGAGTCTCCAAAAGAAACTCCTCTTTCCCTTTTATATCCTTTCCCCAAAAGGGTGCATTCTATTTGAAATAAAATTCAAATAATCAAAAAGTAACTTCCTTATAAATACACTTAAGGGCTAATCTTGTCCATGACCTTTAAAAATCCATTTTTAAAGTCCAAAATATAAAAGAATTTTTGACATATTCACTTTTGATAAGTAAGGCATATTATTACTTTAATTTAAAGTATTTAAAAATAATTTTTATTTTAATAATAATACTATTTTATTTTTTAGATGAGAGCACTGAAAGTAGGAAGTAATTAACTTGATGCATAACTCTACGGGACTTGTGTCCATAAAATCATCAGTGAAGATCAAACAAATTCTGAAGGAAGAGAAAAAAAACATCTCTAGTCTTTGTAAATCATAAGAGAATATTTGAGGGGACAAAAGAATTGTCCTGTAATCTTGTAATACAAAAATTATGTCTAAAAACAAAAATTATCCCTAGTGTCAGATTTTAAAATAATATATAAAAAATATGGTGTTTGTGAGGGATATTTTAGTCTATCTCAATTCAAAGATGATAGGAACAATATCTACGCTTAACAAGAGGGACCCTAGAGCATTCAGATAACTAGAGTCTAGTGTACCCTATAGGTTGGACAAACCTATCAATTAATTAGAGGTATAAGTATAATTAGTGTTGAAGTTTTTGAGATAACGAATTTTTAAACTCATATCATGTAAACTGAAGGTAGGCTTTATAAATATTTTTACAAATTATCTTGTTTATCTTTCTCTTGGAGAGAATAGAGACATCTTCTTGGAAGTTATATGAGGGTGACCTTTCAATATCAATATTAATGAGGTGAAGTATGCTCTTGCTTCCCAATATGAATCAATGTTATAGTTTGCCTACTAATTAAAATCCTTGGAAGCAAGATATTGATACTTTAGGTAAATAATTTTGGAGTTAACCAATTATTTGATTGTATTAATCATTATCGCCAATAGAAAGATCACTAAAGTAATGAGTGCAGTTGTGCCAAATTTTAAAATTATGCATGCATAAAAGACTAATATCTTAACATAAATATATTTTGAATAGTAATGTGACAAGCACTCTATAGATTTTTGGTTGTCTACTCAAAGGTATGATCTTAAAACTTCACATCCAATAAAGAGGGTAGGTTTCTAATCAGTGAGTAAAAGAGGTTGATATTTTTATGAAAATTCCAAATTTAACATTAAAAATGTTATTTTTTAACATATCCTATATTTAATCTGGACACTAAAACTAAAGTTGAACTAAATAATTATCGAGAAAGGAAAGCCCCGATAGTTACATATCAATATACTATTTCAACCCTATCAAATTTTGTAAATAAGAATCCCTAACTTATTTTTATTTTAAAATTGTTGAAAACTATGACACTATTTTACCAAAATTAATTTAAATTTTACCTATAAATAAAAGAATGACAATAGATTTTTTAAAAAGAAAGAATATATTTTTATCATATAATGTATTTGAAATTATATCTTATAATTCATCAATGTAGAGTCTAAAATGTATAAAAAAGAGTAAGAAACCTTGTTTAATATAAAATATATTTTAAATATCTGACTATCTTTCATTCTTATCTTTCCAATAATAATCTCATAAATTTTCATCACAAATAAAACTTTCAAAAATAAAAGATCCAAATTTTTAAATATGTCAATTAAAAAATGTCAAATAACTATACTAAATACCTTACATACATATAATCAAAAAAAAAAAAAAAAACCAAAAACTCTCTTTTTCTATTAATAATATAAATTATAAAAAATTAAAATATTTAATATACTCTATATATTTTTTGGTCTTAACTTCTTCAATAATAAAAATTAAATTAAAGATACCATTGAAATGATAAATAGTTCTTCCTAAAATTTATTCTTTGGCCTCAACATCTTTGTCTTTACCCATTTTCAAATAAAAATATAGAGACGTAGACTCTAAAGCTATAACAAAGACCTTGTGTGTAATTTTTATACTCTAATCATTACTAGAATCATTATTGTTTATATTCTTTTAAATGTGGTGGATGATATATAAGATTCAATAAGGTATAAAGTCACGGATCACAATAATTAAACAAGGTTGGGGCTTTCATTAGCTTGGGACTTTCATTAGCTTGTCAATTATATTTTGAAAATTCAACTTTTAAGTTCTCTACATCAAATACTTATTAACTGAAATGTAAGTTCATACATTCAATGAAAATAAAGTTTGATTTTCTAATTTTTAATGTTAATTATATACCATGTACATCTTTACATTACGGTTTGTATAGTGGTAGGGAATATTTGTATGTTGTAGTTTACCACTGCAATATTTGTTTAAATATGATAGTGAAGCAATTCTTTTTTTTTTTCTTTTTTTTTCCAATTTATCAATATATTTAATATTTATGAAAATAGTAAAGCTAAAATATAGTTATAATTAAAAGGTGGTTTATTAATATATATGATTTGAAATCTTAAATGTTGCTTTAAAATAGTTATATAATAATAAAATTAAAAAGAAAAACAATCAATTTTTTTTAAAGATGGTAAGGTGAATTTATGTCTACACAAATTATCCATTATTTTTATTGTAGAATCAAATTAAAACTTATTACTAATTCTGAAATCTGTATTATATATGATACAAGAGTTATGGAAAATACTAATTAAAAAAGGTTATATAACAATAAAATTTAAAAAATAAAAATAAAAAATGAAAGATTTATAGTTAGATTAGTGAAGATGGTGGTTATTTATATCTATTCACTAGGATACAAATCTTTGTAAGTATTCAACATGGAGAGTCAAGTGGTTAAGGTCAGGATCATACCTTGAGTGATTTTGATGGCGTGGATGTCCCTTAATCGTGGTTACTTAGCCAAAGGAACTCACTGATTTGAATGCACGCTTACTCATTATTATAATCTGCTATATATTTATTTCTAGAATATGGGTTGACAAACCGATATTCTATATAATTTAGTAATTCCATGTGAATATTGTCTGTAAAAACATGCACAAAAAATAAAATAAAATAAAATAATTCTTTTTTGAAGTTTGTAAGATGAATTTACACCTATCAAATTCTCTATTTCTTATATTGTAAAACCAAATTGAAACTTATCACCAATTTTTTAATAATTCAACTTATATTCCAGATCAACTGCTATGAATATTTTAACATAAGCCTCAGTTCGACCATTTCCCTGATTATCTTAAATTGTGGCCACAATTTCCTCTGAAAGCTCTTATATTTTTTAATACCTCAATTTATTGAAGTTTGCCTCCTTTAAAAATTAAGATTACAAAAAAAATGAAACTTAAATTATCAAAAAAACTAAGAACCTTTGTTTTCTTTTAAATTTTATCCATTAAATTTATTTTTTATTTTCTACCCACAATCTGAAATTCCTTCCTTTTTCCCTCTCTTTTTCAACCCAAAAAAACAATGAGTTGACAGTCCCAAACTCAATAACCATGATTACTACTACAACAACAATAACAATACAAAATAAAAAATAAAAAATAAAAAAATGAAAGTTCTCATAAGCCTTAAATATTTGAACCACCAAGATTAAAGACAACATGTAATTTAATTAAGACACTTGACTGCTACGGTTGGATACAGGCGGCTTCCTCTTTAAAGTTTCCACCCAGGATGGGTGTTCTCATTGGACAATGTTATCAACAATATGATAATTGGAATTTGGCGACTAATTGGGAGCACATTTTCCAGTTGCTTCCAACAACTAAGTTATGCCCTAAAATTAACAAAACTGTTCTCCACAAGGCACTAAGAGAAAAATTAATTTTGGCACTCTTTTACAACTATATACCAAACCCAATTCCTGTAAGAAATCCCCTACACCTGCTAATATTAGGTGAACTCGTTTAAATCTCAGCAGTTATTTGTAAGGGTGTTGTCAAAAGCTGGTGGTGAAGATATTAAACTTGAAACCAAATTTAGCGGCACTGATAGGTTTAGCGTGACAATAATGGGTTGGAGAACTTTGTCCAGGGTGACGTGTTTGCCACATAAGTATGATGGTGGTAGCTCCAGTATCCCGGGAACTCAAGCCTCCTTGAATTGATTTCCATGAAAAAGATTCTAATTATATATTATAAAATTAAACATAAACTTTATCGGCATGAAATTGGGCAGAAGTGTTGGCTTCCCCATAAGCAGCAAATTCCTAATGGACCCCATGAACATGGCTTCCTTTAGCTTTTGTTAATCCATTTATGGATGCCTTTTTTAAAAGTTTAAAGTAGGCAGTGACTCTGTAATATGGTTACTTTTAGATATGGTGATATTATTGCAACAAGAAGATGATGTTAGATTTACCGGAGATACTTCTATGCTTGTTTATTCTTTACTTTATATTATATATTTTTTAGTTCTATTTTTTATTAGATGAAATAAATGTTTTTGAATGGAATAATGAATTGGATATAAATAATACTAAGCAATCATAAGGAATTAAAGTTAGTTGAAGATCAAAGATAATAAGAAATAATATAAACAATAGATTTCGAATCAGGTAATAATAAGTAATAAGAACAATAGAGATTTAGCAGGGGCAAGTCAATAAAGGGTAGAGTCTTCAGCGATAAGCTTGGGGATGTCTTCTCTCACGCCTTGAGAGAAGGTTTTTTACCGTTCATTGAAAGTCTTTGTGTACTGAGTCTTCCGCCTCTAACCTTAGCAATTCTACTTTTGTACGTCTTCCTTTCTTCTTACCAGTGGAACCTATATCAGCTTTGAGTTTACCAGGTCGCATGGGGGGAACCAACAAACAAAACAAGAGTCACTGAAGGGGAGTTGATGAAGGAGGATGGTCAGGTACCAAATGGGGGATGAGTGAGGAAGGAACAAGGGGCTCCTCAAGGATTGCAGAGGCGCAGGACCTTCTTGGTTGTGCCACCTAGAAGCTCATTTAGGTGATCTCTCTTTCTTTCTCCAACCTTGATAAGAGATAGAATAGGGTGGTGGATGAACCATTGAAGAACATGGAGTCACCATGTGGCCCAAGAGGTTACACCAAAAATAATGAAACAAAGAGGGTAGCATTGATTGTAGCTATGAATCAATCTAAGACACAAATGGAAGGCCCATACTCCCTTACATTCACACAATTACCAATATCACTAACCTCACCGACATCACCAATATTACGAACAACCACAACTGTGCTCTCACATCCGTGACAAGACTTGAACTTGACTGACACTAAACACAACCTAACCACTTATCTTATCTCAATTTCACTCTTATTGTCTTAAAAATAATGGTAAAATTTATATGATAATTTATTTACTACTTTACGTGAAATATAAACAAATGAAAGTTATAAGGATAGAGACGGCAATAAATTATTGAGAAAAGAATTTTGTTTCATTTCAACTAACAAAGTCTCAAAGCATCTCATACGTTCTCGAATCTCATTGGACCAGCCTCTATTTACCTTAAAAAAAATGCACCACCTTATTATAAATTTATTTTTCATTTGATGGGGTTGGATGGTCAAGTCACTCCCTTTTCAAATGTTTATTAGCATTGGAATTTACGACAATAATCATGTCACTACAATTATAGGTTTATCCTACTAATGGCCCGCACACATATACCTATTGTAGAATAATGTTTTGTTAAATTAAAAAATCAAAGAGATCCAATTGGACAATTGATTAATGGAGAGTAGCATATCTTCCACTTTAATCACAACACTCATTTAGGTTAATGTATCTATCAAACAACACATCGATTCGCATTAGGCTAGAAGCATGTCTGCAAGCAACTTAAGTGATACCATAGTACGGACACGTACATGTCGTTGAATCACAAAGTAGTAATTGATGGTATACTTAATGTTTAACAATGTGAGAGATTTTTGCTACCGAGTTATGGATGTCTTAATTTCAACTATTTCCATTCGAATTTTATATTGAGAACGTAATTTAGAGGAGGAGAGTTGAGTATCTATATTATGCCAAACTCATCTCCATCTATATCATTTGATGCAATTGTTTTTGAATGAGCTCCGAGTAAAAATGAAGTAGAAATGAACCAAGAAGTTAGTTTTGAAAGTCTTTCCCAAATAATTTTTTATTTGATATTGTTTTATGTTTCCTTAAAATTGATAAATTATGTTATTGGTTTGATAATTTTACTTTTGTTACGTATTTTATTGACTAAATCTCCTCTGAAAGTCTGTTCAATCTCTATGTATATGATACATAATAGTTTCATTATATTAAGCTTGAGGGTGTTCAAAACCTAACCAAATATATTTATTTTTGTAAGTATTTTAATGTTGAGGACTATAATTCCGTTGTTGCCTATGACCCATAGTGTATTGTAAATACTTTTGTGGTCTTCTACTACACTTTTAACCTATACCATGCCTAGGGATATGTGTGGCCAATTTTTAGCTTGCAAACCTTTCATATTATCTTGTCATATTTCTCTACATAGTTAGTAAGGTCTATCTACATAATAATCATGATTAAGTAGAGTATATTTAGGAAGTAATGGTCAGTGTTTGATGATCCTATTATGAATTATGCTCTTATTTCATTATTGTGGAGATTGTCCCCTCGAATTGGCTTAGTCATATTCATCAAGTATTATAATCTTGCGTCAATTGTTGCTATGGATTTTCTTGTTCTGTTCTTAATTATAAGATATATTACTCTATTGTTGCATAACATCTAAGTAATTTTATTACAAGTGGTATCAGAGCATCGATTTGAATAAGTTTTTGAAATAATATTTTTGGATATAGTGTTGCAGTTATCTTGAGTGTTGAAAAATTAAAAAAAACACAACTCACGATTTGATAAGATTTTTTTGTCACTAAAATATTGTTCAAAGTCTTTTTCTAGTCTGGATATTTTTTTAATAATTCAACTTATATTCCAGATCAACTGCTATGAATATTTAGGAAGTAATGGTCAGTTTTTGATGATCGTATTAAGGATTATGCTCTTATTTCATTATTGTGGAGATTGTCCCCTCGAAGTGGCTTAGTCATATTTATCAAGTATTATAATCTTTCATCAATTGTTGCTATGAATTTTCTTGTTCTGTTCTTAATTATAAGATATATTATTCTATTGTTGCATAACATCTAAGTAATTTCATTACAAGTGGTATCAGAGCATCAATTTGGATAAGTTTTTACAATAATATTTTAGATACAGTGTTGCAATTATCTTGAGTGTTGAAAAATTAAAAAAACATAACTCACGATCTGATAAGATTTTTTTGTCACTAAAATATTGCTCAAAGTCTTTTTCTAGTCTGGATATTTTTTGCACTATTGTACAAATTAACAGTCATTGGATTCATCTCAATGGGATAATCACAATGGTATAATATGGTAGTACACTTTTTTTAGGCCTGAAACCCTTTATCATAAGGTTTGTGAATGGCTAGTACTAACACAAGATGATTGCGAGAAAGAGCAAGACACTCCAAAAACTCCTCACAAGGATGACATGGAGTCCAAAACTTTAGATCCTTCGATTTATGAGGTAGTTCACCAAATTTAGTCATATATAAAGCATAATGAGGAAAAATGATCTCGATGCGGTAAAAGTGGACATCGCTAGGGTATATCAATTTTATGAAAAAACAATTAGAAAATATGAGTAGGAAATTTCCCACTCTCGCAACTTAGATTCATAAAATAATCCTCAAGTTCAACCACTCAATTTGGGTTCTCCCAATCATAACAATCACAACTCCAATATTGGTTCAAAGCACGTGATTCCAAAAGTGGAAGTGTGTAAGTTTGATGGTAAAGATAAACTCACTTGGATCAATCAAATAGAAAATTTATTTGATTTACATCAAACTCCATGTGCATTAAAGGTGGTCAGGACATCTCTGTATCTGGAACCTAAATAGTTCATTTTGTATATATGGTTGTGGGGTCAAAATAAAAATAAGGGCATTCTTGGTACCTGGTTGGTGTTTACTAAGGAGCTATAGATGCACTATCAAAATAATGTCTTAGAAAACTACTTCTATCAGTTAGCAAAATTGTGACAAATAAATATTGTTAAGGGTAATATTCAACAATTCCAAAATTTATCCTTACATATGGATGACATTAATGAGGATAACATTATTGACCTATTATTGGGTGGGGTCAAGGATAACATACAACTTGAGTTTTTCATGTTTAATCCAAATCTATACCTTTAGTGTACAAGACAAAAAAAACTTTCAAACGAAAGGATTTCATTAATGGATGCAAACATAATACCTTAGCACCATCATTTCCTCACCCTACAAGATTGGTCCCTCAATAAATTAAAGAGAAGTATGCAAAAGGGTTGTGTTTAGGCTATGATAACAAGTGGAGCAAAAGACATAAATGTGCTAAAAATTTGTTATTCTACATTGAAGGTTCCAATGAAGATGAAGAAGATGACAAAGGCTCAAGTGTGGGTATGTAAGAGTCAAAAGAGGAGCAATCTCAAGATTCTCACCCTACTATCTCTTATCATGAACTTTCAGGTATTATTACTCCCAAAATTCTTAATGTGGTGGGTTTACTTAAGAAACAAAAGGTGACAGTGTTGGTTGACTTAGGGAAACACATAACTTCATCAACAATCATTTGGATAATCATTTGATTTGTTTTGACATTTATCTAGTTCTAGAAATTCAGGGCATGATTACAGAAGGTGGCACAATCAACTATTCTAAAAAATGTTATAGTATTAATCTTGATATGGGAGACGACACGCTAGATTCCCTTATGTTTACTTTTCCCATGAGTGGGGCTGACATTGATTTGAAAATAAAATAGCTCACAACTTTGGACACTATATAGATGATTTTCTAAGAATTGTTCATGCACTTTGATTATGTACATAGAACATTTGAACTATGTGGATTATTATAAAAATTTCCTCAATTGGCTAGTTTGCATCAGATAATGAATACTCCTAAAAGGGGATGAAGGATTTATAACATGATTATTTTCCATAAAAGTTCAACTAGCCAATGTGTATACACATCTTGATTTATAGATGATTCTTGATGAACACTTAACCATTTTTAGTATCATGCCAAAATTAATACCACCAAGAAGAGAACATGATCATGCCATAAGAATGCTTCTAGGTAGTATGCCACCAAACATCCTACCATAAAGGTATCTATATGCTCAAAAGAGTGAAATTGAAAAGATTTTATAAGAGATGTTGGAGGTAGATATTATCAGACATAGCTAAAGTGAATATTCATCCCCAGTGGTCATGGTGCATAAGAAGGATGACACTTGAAGGATGTGTTTAGATTATTTAGAAATCAACAAGTACACCATCAAATATAAATTACTTGTTTAAGTAATTGATGATTTGTTAGATGAATTATATGGTGCTATTTATTTTAAGAAACTAAATATTTATTTTGGGTATCATTAAATTCAAATAAGAGATAAGGATATCCCTAAAAAAACTTTCAAAACTCATGAAGGCTAATATGAGTTTATGGTCATGCATTTTGGTCTCACAAATGTACCATCTACAGTTTAGAGTTTGATGAATATAATTTTAAGGCTTTTTTTGAGGAAGTTTGTGTTTATGTTTTTTTATCACACACACACACACACACACACACACACACACACACACACACACACACACACACACACATCAAAACTTAGGGAGAAAAATTGAAGCATGTGAAATAAGTAGTGTTAGTTATGAAACAACATCAAATTTATGTCAAACTTGAAACTTATGTTTTTGGAGTCCAAGAAGTAGAGTACTTGGGTCATGTTGTTTCACATGGAGTCAAAATTGACCTTAAGAATATCAAATCTATGATGGAGTGGAAAGTTCAAAAGTCCCTCAAAAAACTTTTTTTAATTATTGTGATCAATTTTATGAATAATTATTCAAAAACTATGAGTGGGAAGTTGACCACTCTTATGACTTAGCTTCACAAGATAATCCTCCACCACTCTATTTGGGTTCTCCCAATAGAAATAATCATAAATACAATACTAGGTTGAATCATGTGATGCTAAAATTTGAAGTGTGCAAGTTTGATGGTAAGGATCCACTCACTTGGATCAATCAAATAGAAAATTTATTTGATCTACATCAGACCCCATGTGTGCAAAAGATGGTCATGACATATTTATAATTAGGACCCAAGAAATTCATTTTGTATATATGTTTGTGGGCTCAAAATAAAAATAAGGGTGTTGTTATTACTTAGTTGGTGTTTACTAAGGAGTTTCACATGCACTATCACAAGAATGCCTCAAAAAACTACTTTAGTTAGTTACCATAGTTACGATAAACAAGTATTGTTAGGTATAATATTTAACAATTCTATAATTTATCCTTACATATGGATGACATCAATGAGGACAACATGACTGGCTTGTTCTTGGGTGGAGTCAAGGATAACATACAACTCTAGGTTTGCATGTCTAATCCAACTCCAGTATCTCAATCTATACCATTAATGTGCAAGGCAAAATAAAAATATTCGGTCAAATGAAGGGATTTTGCTAATGGACAAAAATGCAAAGCCATAACACTAGCATTTCCTTAGCCTACAAGATTGATCCATCAACAAATTAAAGAGAAGCATATAAAAGGGTTGCATTTTGGCTATGACATCAAGTGGAGCAAAATACATAAAAATACTAAAAAGTTGTTTTACATTGAAGGTGCCAATGAAGTTGAAGAAGATGATGAGGCCACAAGTGTGGGTATGAAAGATCCAAAAGAGGTATTTGAAGATTCTCACCCTAATATCTATTTTCATGAAATTTAAAATATTAATACTCAAAATCTTAATGTGGTGGGTTTTCTCAAGAAATAAAAGGTGACATTTTTGGTTGACTCAGGGAATACACACAATTTCATCAACAATAAGTTGGCTACTTGTTTGAATTGTTTCATTTATCTATATACAAAATTTTAGATCATGATTATAGATAGTGGTGCAAACAAATATTCTATAAAATTCCATAATATTAAGCTTTTTATGGGAGACTAAATGCTAGATTCTCCTATGTTTACTATTCCAATGGGTGGGGATGACATTATTTTAGGAGTAAAATTGCTCATAAATTTGGACACCATAGAGATGAATTTTTATGAACCATTCATGCATTCTTATTATGCATGTAAGACATTTGAGCTAAGTGTATTTCAAAAAAAAATTCCCACAATTGGTTAGTTCGCATTAGATGATGAATATTTAAAAAAAGGAGATAAAGGATTTGTAGCATGATTATTTTCCATAAAATTTTAACTAGCCGATGTGTCTACATTTTTTTTATAGATGATTCTTTATGAACACCTAACCATTATTTTTTTCATACCAAAATTACTACCACCAAGAAGAGAACATGATCATGCCATAAGAACACTTCTAGGTAGTACACCACCAAACATCATACCATACAGGTATCCATATGCCCAAAAGAGTGAAATTAAAAATATGATACAAGAGATGTTGGAAGTACATATTATTAGACATATCCAAATTAAATATTCATCCCTAGTGGTCATGTTGCATAATAAGGATGCAAATTGAAGGATGTGTCTAGACTACAGAAAACTCAACAAGTACACCATAAAAGATAAGTTCTATGTTCTAGTAATTAATGATTTTCTAGATGAATTACATGGTGTTATTTATTGAAACTAAATCTTAAATTTGGGTATCATCAAATTTGAATAAGAGATTAGTATATCCCTAAAACAACTTTCAAAACTCATGAAGGCCAATATGAGTTTATGGTCATGCATTTTGGTCTCACAAATGCACCATCTACATTTAAAAGTTTGACGAATACTATTTTAAAGCCATTTTTGAGTAATTTTGTGTTGGTGTTTTCTAATGACATCATAATATACATCAAAACTTAGGAAGAACATTTAAATCATGTGAAACATGTAGTGTTAGTTCTAAAACAACATCAAAATTATGTCAAACCTTTCAAACATGCTTTTGGAGTCTAAGAGGTGGATTACTTGGGTCATAATTTTTCACATGAATGAGTCAAAGTCAACCATAATAAGATCAAAGATATGATGGATTAGAAAATTCCAAAGACCCTCAAGAACCTTCATAGATTTTTGGTGCTAACAGGTTACTATCACATATTCATCAAAAATTATGGAAACATAACAACTCCACTCACAACCTTATTGAAGAAGGACTCCTTCCATTGGAATGAAATAATTACCAAGGAATTCAAATTTTAAAATAATCTATGTGCACCACTCCAATGTTGGTTACCCTTAATTTTCCTAAAACTTTTGTTATTAAATGTGATGCATCAGGATATGGCATGGGGGCAATGATCATGAAATAAGGAAGACCCATTACATTTGAGAGTTTCCAACTCAAGGGAAAAAATAGGCTCAATATGATATACGATAAATAAATGATAGATATTCTTCATGTAGTCAATAAGTGGAGACCTTATCTAATAGGTAAACACTTTAATGTAAGGATTGATCATGATAGTCTAAAATATTTTTTGGAACAATGATTATCATCATAATAACAATAAAAATGGGTGATTAAAATGTTGAGATATGACCTTGAGATAGTATATAAGAAATGAAAAAAAAAAAGTGGCATCAATTTGATGGGAAAATAGAGGTGGTCAACAAAGGCCTAGAAGGTTTTCTTTATTTTTTTATATAAGATAAATAGGGAAGATGGGTCCATTGGATTCCACTAACATAATGGTGGTTTAACACTTCCTTCCATACATCTTCCAAAATGTCTTCATTTGTGGCACTTTATGGTTATCACCCCCTATCCATCATTTTATCCTTGAAGGTGTAACCCAAGGTTTGAGCTATTGAAGAACACATTCAACATCAACATGAGGTATACTATCTAATTTGACATAGAATTTAGTAATGTCATATAATCATATGAGTCATCAAGTGGATCAACGTCATCGTGAGAGGAATTTTGACATAGGTGATTGGGTCTTTGTACACTTGTAGCCATATAAGTAGATGTCTCCAAAGCAATATAAAATGGATAAAAAAATGTATCTTAAGGATTATGGCCTTTATAAAATTCTATTGAAAATTGGAAGTGTGACATACAAGTTTGAATTCCCACATACCACTCACATACATCATGTATTTCATGTATCTTGGTTATATAAGGTAATTAAATAAATATTTGAAACCCAGATTGAATTACTAGAACTATATGAAGAAGGATGAGTTATTTTGGAACTATTTAATCTTAATTTAGATGCCAATCCTATTTTATTAGTTAGGGTTAAGGATATAGAAATGATAGGGCACAAGGTGAATATTAGATCTATAGTAGGACAATTAATGTGCTAAAATAAGATGTATCATATGCTAAGATAAGCTATTAATGGAAAGTAAAAATATGCTCAATATATAAATGATATAAAATAAAGTATTTAGCTATTTATGATGCTAATACAATGCCAGATCTCGTACATGTGGGAAGCAGGTAGAAAGATAGTTCTAGATCAATTGTCAGATTCTAGATCTAGTGCCTTTGGCTCTCTAGATAGTTGTATCAGCCTAGGATGGTTGCATTGATACTAGTTTTTTGGTTTGATGCTAGTGTCATGTTGACCAAGTTTGACTTTTAGTCAAAATTAGCCAACCCTAGGCAAAAATTTTGATTTTAAACATTTGAAGGGGTCCTAATATGTTTTTATAAGAAGTATTACTTGTTATATGATGTAATTTAAGGTCATATTATTTTTAGTCTTAGTCACATTAATCAAATTTTCCATTTGGGGTCATTTTATGTGCTTTTGGGGGTCATTAATGCATTTGGCATAGTTACCAAGGTGCCTATGTGTCCTATTTTCATTAAAAATGTCCAAGAGGTAAGTTAAGATGTCAGACATGTCAATTAAGTCATATCCTTTTAGGCTACCTAACTAAAATTATATAAATCAATTGAAAAAGAGGGAAAATGGCACTTGTAACACACCTATGGAAGTGTGCCATATGGTAAAGACTGGAGTGACCCTCAGGTTTTTATTCAGTATGGGAAGCACATGTAGTTTCAAAAAAAATGATTTTGGGAGTTTTTTTTAAAAATCCAATAAATTCATTTTAATATAAGGAACTTGATAAATGATCAACTTTATTGTATGAATAATAACTAACAAGTTGACTGTGTAGATTTGATAGCTGTTAGGTACACTATAGGTTTTGCTCCATTTATACCAAATCCATATGAACCAATTTTTGGTGTTAGATCTAGGGTATGTTTGATGAATTATTATATGGTATCCATTCTTGGTTTCATGATTCATGATGTTTGAATGAGTGAAATTGGTCTATCATGAAAGGAGATACCACAATGTGTAGTTCCATTTGAGATGTCTCTTGCTTGTTTATTTTTTCCCTTGAAAAGGTTTTATACAAATAAGGAGTGTCCCATAAGTGCTTAGGTAATATAACTACCTCAACTCATGTTTTGATCTCACCATGGCATTTTATGAGTAGCTTTCAAGCTTGTGTTGCTCCATTTGCCAACTTCATGTCTAGTTTCAACTAAATTCCATGCATAAACTTGTTCATTTTATGTATGGAAGTGGTAATGGAGGTGTTTTATATTTTAAAATATTTTAAGATATTAATTATGTACTTTTTCATGTTTTTTAGAGTTTAAATTTTGACTACATGCTCATATGCCATGCCAAACAACCACTTGGTACATCTATCTACTCTTTCTCACATATGTGTAGGAGTTTCCATATTGTAAAAGGTGTTTTTATTATGGTTCTAGGTTTCAAAGGATGGATACCACATTTTTGAAGATTGATTGTGGAATTTGGGTGGTTTTGAGCTAGTTCACCACCATGTTTACCATAATTCCATGCTCTGCCCACATATTCTACCCAAAACATGCACATATAGGCTCCTTGATGATGTAATCCTAAGGTGAATGATATGGTAATGAGGTCAAGAATTTGAGGGATGAATGATGAAAATATTTTTTGAATATTCTAATAAGGCTTTTGAGTCCATTCTTGTTCTTTATTTCACACCTTCCTAAGTAAACTGCCTACTTAGTCATATTCTCACCTACAAGAGTGCCTAAACAGGGGGTTGAGATGTTATATGGAGTGACAAAGCATGTAATGATACCATATTTAGAACCATTTCATATTGAAGAGACCATGACAAACTTTTTTGAAGTGATATAATGACACACAAGTTATGAGGAGTCTTCCTAAAGTGATGACTGAGTATTCTAGG
The DNA here is from genome assembly GCA_037957365.1 of Torreya grandis. Taxonomy (NCBI): domain Eukaryota; kingdom Viridiplantae; phylum Streptophyta; class Pinopsida; order Cupressales; family Taxaceae; genus Torreya; species Torreya grandis. Next base: position 781,652 of record JARHVA010001541.1, on the reverse strand, counting down.
AATCAATCCCTATTTGAGAAAATAGATGCCCAAAAGCTTTTTCAAGATGGCATTTAATGTGGTTGAGGTAACTTTTAGAGGAAATAAGTTGATAATCCTTGTATCCCTTAGTAGGGAGAAGGACTATGCCAAGAATGGTATTAGGAAAATTAGTGGGGAGTGGTTGTTTGAGGTCCTAAAAGTGCCTATAAACACACTAAATTTAGGCAATAATTTCTATAGGCTAAGAGCCTAGATGGACAACTCAAAAAAAGTTACAAACCTATTATGCCATCATGGTAAGGTGCTCACAAATAGATTGAAAGATTTTTTGGATGAAAGAGATCATCAAGATGAAGAAATTGGTGTTATTTTTTCTTTCTATACACTTTCCATTCCATACACTATAGGAATAAGGACTTAAAATAGTCAGACCAGAGGTGTCTCAATCCAAACAAAAGGAACAAACTTAGTAAGGAGTCTAAGAGAATATATGGTTAGTACAACACATGATAGGTTTTTAAATAGTTCCTATGAATCCAAATGAGGTTTATAACATCATAATCAATTGACAAGGCCCTGTATACACCTACAGGTGGGGTTGTAGGTAGATTACTCAAGCTAGAAAGTGTTTTGAAAGCTGACACAAGATGATGTTTTGGAAGGATCCTAAGGAAGTGATGATATTTATATATGTATATTGTGACTCTTATATGAAATTAATTAAACTTATCACATCATAAACAAGTTCCAAGGAACCATAATGCACCTACATGAGGTTTTGTCTCAGTTAATAGGGTATGTACACAGTGATCTCACTTGAGGCCTATTTGGTGTTTCAAGAATTTCAAGGCTAAGTCAATAGTATGAATATGATATTAGGTTGTCTATATGATGCATAAAGAGATTAAAAACATCATGATCAATCCTTATAGATAATATACACCTATAGGAAAAAGGTTTCAGTCAAGGTTAAAATAGGGGTTAACTATAGCAAGGTCTATCTCAGTCAATGAGTAGTGATCAAAGGTCATAGCCTTCTTGATGATAGAAAGGTACAAATATAAGGTAAAATTATTTTTAATACTATCATAGGACCTTTAAATATCCTAGTAACAAAGGGTAAGCATGGAATAAATAAAGGAACATCTAAAATAAGTCACCTACAGGCAATAACCCAATTTAGGTGATTTAGAGTGCACTAACATGGTGAATAAAGCTCAGTCAAGGAAATGACAATGAAAAATTATATATATTAAAATATAATTGATGTCATTAGACCATTTCAAGGAATAAATCAAGCTTACATAGGGTCTCAAAGCCCTATTTTAACCTACAACAGAGTTTAGGCAAGCAAGGGCTAAAATAGAACATGGGTTGTCTAGGAGTGAAAAGGAGGTTGAAATGCAAAATATCTAATTCATGATGAGTAAAGTGAATTTTATATACACTTTAATACTCCTAAAACATATTCAATCACTTTTATTTTCTTGGAGAAACCCATCAATCCGTATAGGTGACTAAGAGGCACCCTTGCCAAATGAACAAACATGAAGAATCATGTAGGAAAAAGGTTTTGAATTGATTTTAAATCTCAATAATCATGAATTTTGAATTAAAAAAACGTTTATATATTTTATAGTCATATAATTGGTGTGGAGGGGTCATCCATAAGTGGATTTGGACAAAAATGTAGGAAAATAGGGTTTTAGCCCCCTTTTTAGACAACTTGAGTTGGTTAGGTTCCTAAATGAGGGATTATGACCTTGAACTTTGGTAAATATCATCATTAGGACCTTATAAAAATCTAAAAACTTTCATTTTTCCATGATAATGAAGGATATATCTCTATATTTTGTCTTAGAGATCAACCACTCATGAAAATCAAGACTTTGGCAAGATAAGCAAAAGATGGTAAAATGAGTGAATGACTTATGTTGAGGCTTTGTGATCTTAAATTAAAATTGGGGGATGTGTTTGGAAGATGGATATATTATAAATAACACTCACACAATATTTGAACCTTTAGGATGACCTAATTATCCATGCATACAGTCTAATCAAGCATGTTTCCACTAGGCCTTATTGGCAAAAGAGATGAAAGGAATGTTTGAGGGGTTATCTGATATATTTTTTAGTATGATTAAAGTGTTAAAATACATAATAAACCATAATAATCATGTTGTAATAGTCGAAGTGGCGTAAGCTAGCAAGGGGTATACCAAGCCCATTAAGCTTTGAGGAGACTTAAAGCCAATTGGGGATCTACCTTCTTTTCTAGTCCTTGATAAGCTATCAAAATGATTGGAGAATGTTTTTGGACTGTATTAAAACATGTATGAGATTTTTTTTGCCAAGAAACTTGTAGGAAGATTGTTTTTAGCCTAGAGATTGATCAAACATGCAGGAAAGTGGAGAAATAAGATCGATAGGTAAATTTGTAAAGCTCATATCTTTTCTAAGGACTTGCATGGGAAAAAAAAGGTTTAGGGGGAGTTATATAAGGTCACTAAAAACTGATTTGAGGCATTAGTTATAAACTTTAATGTTCCATTTGTATAAATAATTGTCAAAAACAAAAATATTCTAAAACCCTAGTAAAACTATTAGAGGAACCCAATGGAGAAAAAAAGCATGGAGATCCATTCAAATGACATATTTTTTTAATAAAACATATTGTATCATGGATAATACTCATTTAGGCTCCCACCCATGCAAATAATATGTATGAAACTATACAAACAACATGTAAAATAGTGTTTTTCTAACCATTTTATGTGTTTTGTAGGTTATAGGAGTTTTGAGAAGATGAAATCAAGTTTGGAGTGAGGATAAAGAAATATTATAACTCCCTATGGTAATTTTATCCTATAAAAAAAAACTTATAATTTTCCTAACTAGAGATCTCCTTTCAGCCAGTCAAAATTGACACAATGAACACAAGAGTGAAAAGTGTGGAAATATCAAATGGATGTCTTTTTAAGGTGAATTTAAGAAATATAAGGCCATGGCTAATATTTACATGTGTAATTATCTCCCTCTCATGGATTTTCATGGGAAACTAAAGAATTTTTTGAGGCCAAGTGTCAGGGATGACTGAAATAAGGAGTTTTAAGACTATAGACAATGATTACTTCATTCCAAGAGTTTCTAAAAGAGTAGGAATAAAAAAAAATACATGAAATTTCATACTTGAGGACCTTACCTCTTATCCAAATAATAATACCTATCCTAGTTATTTGTGGGATGTTCAAATAGGTGCAAATAATGAAGGTAGTTGTTTGTGCCAAAATAGGGAGTTTGTGCCACTTTTCATCAGTTTCATGAGTTTTATGGACAATTGGACCTACTAAAATTACATGGTTCACCTCATTCCTATTTATGGTGTAAATTAAAACTCCTTTTTCTAAGTTTACACATGTCCAATTGACTTTTATACTTCCTTTTCTTTGCCTCTCTCTCAAAAGCTATAAATATGGACTCTTTTGCTTATTTTTGGTAGCCTCCATTGATTGATGAGGAAGCCCTAGACAATTTTATACTTGAAGGACTCTTAAAGAAATTAAAAAGTATTTTTCCTACTTACATGCTATGAAATTAAGTGTTAGTGAAATCTTGTTGGTCTTGTCTAGTAGAAGATATTCTTTTCTAGCATGTTATCCTCGATTGTCTACCAAGTGTGTAGAAAGGGTGTTGTTGCAGGTATTTTTTAGTATTATTTTCTAAGTGTATAGGTGTCTCAGAAGTGGTTTATGACTATATTCCCTTAGGGAATCATCTATTACTCTCCTAATTAACAAATACCTTCTTGAATCTAACATATGAAACATTGATGTGACAATGCATTTTGAGTTGTGACTTTTGTGTGAGAGAGAATTTGTTTATCTTTAAGTAGTAAATATTTAGTCAAATAGGAGGCTATTAAACATCATTTATTCACCTTTTTTGGTTTTATTAAGTGTCTTATTAACCCTTTTAATCCATAAGTTGATAGGTAAGGAAGTGTTTTAAAGAGTGCATCAAGGGAACTAGCCCTTCTAGAGATTCATCTCTCAACATTGTCATCCACAGAAAGAGGGATATTTCCATTGTGCCACTTGGATCAGGAGAGATAAGCATCTAATTATGGGTGAAAATCTAAGTGTCAAGATGTCCTATATGAAATATGCACTAAATTAAGATTTGACCACCTAGATTCTTCTAGGTTTGGCTTTGTCTTCACTTTGGTTCATTCAAATCTGGGTCATGGATTGTTGCTCCTTGTGAAATGGAAAAACCATAACTTTGCATATTCAATGTGACCTTGGGGAAAAATAGGTTAGTGGGAACGTGATATTGAGATAACCTATAATGATCCCATTTTCAAAAGCCTCTACCTACATAGCCAATACTCCATAATAGGGCCTTAGACTCATGTAGTTCTCCCCTATGTGCTGGTTTGTGTGTGAATCATGAAAATGTGTAAAGCAAGTACAATAGTGAATTATTTTTTAAATTGGAAAATATGACCTTATGGTTACTCCTTTATTAATTTAAACTTGTATTTGGGTTTTTCTTTTAACTGATATCAAAATAGGGCATAATAAGAAAGCTTTTGATAAATTGAATGTTTCTTGAGTTTTGTTTTGGTCTAATTGCTAGGTTTTGTAGGTGATGCATGAATGAGGATTGATATTTTATTTATACCAATCCTATCAAGATATAAATCACATTAAACCACTTAGGTCAACCATTGCAATCTAATTAATTTGTAAGTTGGATGAATTTAGGGCATTGGACACTTATGTTGGGCCAAGACAATAACATTAATGATACTATCTGACCCAGATGTTAGTGTCTAGGGTGAGGGAGAGTAGGATCAAGCTCAGAACTTGTATAGGTCTAAGATAAGTAAATTTTAAGCATTTTAGGTAAGATGGATGTTTATGTCATCAATATAAGTATATTCATACTAAGAGATAGTTTAAGGGGCACACAATAAAGTAGATGTGAGGATTTAAAAATAAAGGCATGTGTATAACAAAGAGGAATAACAAGGGTCATGATTTTCCAAGTGTACAAGATTGAGGTGATACATAATCACATAATATCATCTATAGGACCTGAATAGATCCTTCACACATGCACTAAAATGTTTTGAAAAAGAGAGATTAATGAGAATTTGATCAAGCGGAAGAATATAAATCATGAAGATGAAACATGGGAGGATGAAGATTTATTACATAAAGATCTAATGTTGATTCAACATTGAGGGAAATGTTATTCTAAAGGGGATGGGCATGCTACACCCATAACCTATAACATGTTTAGGGATATGTGTGGATGATTTGTGGATTTCATACCTCTCATATTATTTTGTCACATTTCTCTATGTTATTAGTAAATACAACCTATAAAAAAACCATGGATAAGTAGAGTATATATAGGAGGCCGTGGTTAGTCTTTGATGAGTATATTATGAATAATGATCTTATTACATTGTTGTGGAGATTTCCCCCTCAAAGTGGCTCAATCATATTTATAAAGTATTATGATCTTTCATCAATTTTTATTGTGGATCTAATTATTCAATTTTTTACTTCTACAATATATTATTTCATTTTTGTAAAACATCTAAGTAATTTAATTACATCTTCTCCCATTGAACTAGGGATTTCATTGTCTCTAAATAAGATAAAATTTGAGTCCTAGACAAGGTAGGGTTTCCACAAATAACGTAAACCCTTTTGGGTTTCATATACCTCCTCATAAATACCCTTGATTGATTCATATACCATAAAAAACAAATTATATGCGACTAGATTACAAAAGTGTGTGTGTGTGTGAAGGTCAATATTTCCAAAGATCTTAAGGAGTCCAAAGACATTCAGATAGGAGATAAGTATTTCTTGAAACATGTGTTGTATATAAAAATGATAAACACTTTATTCTGGTCTAAATCCATAGGCCATAATATATGTGAATACCTACTCCTGGAAAAATCATATTCATTGTCCCCAACTAAAACATCCCCTAAGGTGAACAAAATTGCTACTAATTATTTAGATTGATTGACTAAAATGACCAATAAAAAATATATTGAGTGAAAATATTATTGATTATTATGTATATAGCCATAGGTGGTTATGTTTTAACCAATAAAAGAAAAGTTCCTATCACTGCACATGCAAAACCACTCATTTCTCACACTACACAAGAACAATGATATTTTCAGGTCCTTAGAGCTAATTTATAACTTCCAAACTATCACAAATCATAATAGAGGTTAAATAACCATGTTTAGATGATAATTTAATTTTATTTGAATAAATTATGGTTATGCACTCTCAAAACCCATCACAAAATCTTAAGGATGTTGAGTATGGTCAATAAAATGAATTACTTTCCATCTCAATGACTTTATGTGTGTAAATCATCATGCCCACTTGTCTAATATATTTTCCACTTTATATGAGGTGGTGTTGGGTATTTTTACTATGCACCAAATAAATTATTTATGACACTATGCTTATATTAATAGATAATAGTCATTACACTGGTATATCATGTAAAAATTATTGTCTACTCACTCAAGGCATTTAGAGACTACCAAGGCACATTGGGATAGTTTTAAGAGATGACTAAGCATATTTTTTCATGATTCAATCATAATATATAACAACATAAAGTATAACTTACACATATTAAAGTAATAAAGAGAGTTATAGATGCATTCAATTAGTAAACAACATCATAACACTAAATTTAGAATAGACAAAATTCAAATAACAATTGTAGTTGTTAATGAATGCATTTAGATTCTTGGCATTAACATACTAGATATTAACAAGATGACATAAATGTTTCAAGATTTATCAACTATAAACACAATAACATCTATCATCAACATTAACAACAACCTTCAAATTAAGAGGTAAGGTGGGATTTTATAAGTATAAGCCTTCACCTTGTAGTTACAATGAATAAATACACACTATTTAATAAGAATACTAATTTATAAACATAGGAGGGAATAATTTATTTTCATAATTTCTATTGTCCAAATAAACACTTCACACTATACTATGCTAGATTCAATCTAGCCATTTCAAACAGTTTATTTCCTTAATGTTTCACTTATTGCAGACTCATTGTTATGCTTGCTACATTATATTTTTACTCCTCAATTTTTGAGATATGGTTTACAAAGCCTCCTTCATATTAATTGTGTTTATTTTTTTCTTTCCGATCATCATTCCACTCTTAGTGTATTCCAAGACTTTAGTGGTTAGTCCTTACAATCCAAATGCTTCCAAGTTTCTTAGTACATATTCAAAATCACTTCCTCACATGTTGAGCTTGGTGGTATCAAATATTTATCTAGGTATATATAACATGAAAAAAGGTTGAAAGGATCACATGAGATGAATCTTGTGCACACTACTATGTTATTGAATCAAGAAGAAATCACATAAAATGTGAATATTGCAAGAGATAAAGTAGAGTGGAGAAAACTAATCATTCATTAAGAGAATTGGGCTCTAGTAAAGCATACATATAATAGAGAAAGTAACTCATCCTCAAATGGTGGTCAAATCAACCCTAGAATATAAATGTAACTCCTCCATAAAATGTGGTCATAGGTGCCTAAAATAGAAGACTAACTCTCATACCTTGAATAACTGATCAAGGGAGTTATATCCTAGTCTTCTAATCAAACCTATGACATATATGACACACTATCTCCACCTAACAAACCATATACCTAAAATGTAGAAAAAATCCATGTGAGTAAATATAATATTACCAAATAAATAAATTTGGGAAAATAAATACCTACACTAACAACCCCCCATAATCACAACTTAGGTAGGTAGTGTGAAATAAAAATGGGTCTCATCAACTAGGCCTGATAAAGTACCCAATACAAATCAATCTCTTATAAAGTATATAAAAAGTAGAAAACCAAAAGAAAAACTCCCTCAAAAAGAGATACACATAAGAAGTGAAGAGGCTAGAAGGCCCCTACAAATAAGATGCTACTATTGATGTAGACTGCACCCCAAGAAGATCTCATAGATAAATGAAATTGCTCTTGATCAAGGGTTTGGTAAAGATATCTACAACCTGATCTGAAAACTATAAAAATCTCAAGTTGATTACTTGACCATGAATAAGCTCCTATATAAATTTCATATGAAGTTTAATGTGTTTGGTCTACTAGTGCTAAACTAGATTCTTTCATATCTATATAGTACTCTAGTTATAAAAATAGGTGATGGTGGGCTACCTGATAGGAATTCAAAATTTAGATAGAATCCCTTGAAGCCAAATAGCCTTAGTAACTATGTTAAAATCTCCCCTATACTCTTCCTTTGTGGAAGATATAGAAATATCATTTTGATTCTAACTAGACAAATTGATAGGACTAGAACCCAAAGAAAAATTATAACCTAGAGTAGACGTGTGATTTTGAGTATCACTATCCCAATTTGAATCTAAAAACCCAACCAAGTCAACCTATATGCCAAATCTATATTGAATCATGAAATAATCCTTATTTTATTTGAAATGTTAGGCCTGGTACAAGTTAAATAAATTAGGCTACCAATAAGCTATTATATAAAGTGGCATCAAACAAAGGTGTATAATAGTCAGCCTCAAGCTTGAATCTTGATAAAAAAGGGAGTCATAGATGGATTACAATCAACCATGTGAAATCAATCCAAAATATTAAGATCATATTTGGATTGATTAAGTGAAATCCTTGAATCAAACCATGAAATCTTGATGCCAAGGAATTAATGTAAAAGACCCAATTATATTGTGTCAAATTTATCCTATAGAGATTTATTCACCACTACAATAGATGATGAGGAACTCCTAGTGATCAAATGATCATCAAAATAAAGGACTAGTATCAATAAAGAATCATCCTACCATAAGAAGTATACATTAGGATCTGAATGACACCTAGTAAAACCTAAAGTAAGGAAGAAGGAACCCATCTTGGCATACCAAGCCCAAGTGGCCTTTTTGTTGGACATAGATGGATTTCCTAAGTATACAAACTAAGTATGAATCTTGAACAATTCAAGGTGGATTCTCTATGTAGATCCCCTCCTTAAGGCCTCTCTGAAGAAAAACACTCTTCACATCCATTTGGTACACATCCCAAACATGTTTTGCTAATATAGATAGTGTAATTTGGATTGACGTCATCTTTGCAATAGGTGTAAAGGTATTTGAGTAGTCATTACTAGATACTTATGAAAAACCCTTAGAAACCAATCATGCCTTGTACTTATTGACCAACCCATTTGCTAAAACTTGGTCTAATATATCTACCAACATCAAACCATCTTCCTTCCCTTTGGAAGTGAAGTAAAATCCCAAGTGTGATATTTGATCAAGGAAGAATATTCTTCTTGCATATCACTACCCCACTTAGGTATGCTTGAAGCCCCTTAAAATGTTTATGGATCTAAAAATTAAGCAAAAAAGGCATGTGGACCACTTTGATAATCTAATCAAGTATGTCTATCATATGATGGATCTCCTACCTAAGTACCTACACTCTGAAGTGTACACCTGGCCTAAAGAGGTGCAAAAGTGGGTGATTTAGGTGCTGACTCCTCATCCTCTGAAACATCACAAGAGGTAGATGTAGAAGACTCCTCATCACTATCCTCACTATCATAACTAGAAGAAGAAGATCCTAACTCAAGAACTTGCTCTAGATGATCTAATTCAGAAGAAGAATCAGCAAGTCTAAGTGAATCTAATGACAGAGAATAAGTGTTAAGTGTTGAGTCTTTAGGACTCTCTTGAAAGTGAACACTTATCTCTATGAACAATTCATGTGTGGTTAGATGTAGAAGGTGGTACCCCTTAACACCATCTAGGTAACCTAAAAAGATGTAAGGCTTTGATTGAGGCTCTATAGCTTTGCATATCTTCTTCAGTATATGTGCTAAAGTTAGAGATTTGAAAACCCTAAAGTGCTCAACTTCAAATTTCCTTCCATGCTAAAATTCAAATGGTGTTATGCCTTTCAAAGATTTGTGAGGAGCCTTGTTCTAAATATAACAAACATAATTAATTGCTTCAACCCAATACTAAGGTGCCAAGGACTTAGAGTGAATCATATAGGTAGACATCTATTTCAAGGACTTGTTCTTACATTCTAAAAATCTATTCTATGAAGGACTATAAGTAACTGTCTGTTGCAAATCAATCACCTTTGTGGTGTACAACTACTCAAATTTTTTGCTAACATATTCATCTCCATTGTCAGTTTGAATAACCTTAATGGATTTCTTAGATTATTTCTCAATAAGAGCCTTGAAGTCTTGATAATATTAAAATACTTCATACTTTTGTTTAAGAAATTAGACCCATGTATATCTCATGAAATCATTAATGAAAGTGAGAATGTACTTATCCCTTATACAAGATAGATTGTAAAAATTCCCAAATACATCATTGTATATGAAGTCCAATAATTATGAATCCCTCCAAGCTTTGTCTCTGTCAAATTTTTCTTTGGGATGCTTTCCAAGAGAGAAACCCTCACAAATTCCATTATAGAATTGGACTCAAGGTAAGCCTATAACCATGTCATTTTTTCTCAGTTGTTCAAGGTAGTGGTAGTTAAGGTTACTAAACCACTCATGCCATAATTTGTTAACTCCATCTGAATGAGTCAACAATGTAGTAAGAGAAGAATTAGGTGAAAAATGTGATAAGGTGTATAACCTAGCTTAGTGATATGCCCTATCCGCTACCACTATAGAATCACTAGGCAACTCCTTGATGATAACTAAATTTGGTAAAAACTCAACCCTCATGCCTTTGTTGATATGAGCGATTTGATACATGGATAGGCTATTGGTTGAAAGTGAAGGAACACTCAAAACATTATTAAATGTTACTCCTTCCATTTCAATAGACCCTCTCCCTAAAAATAGTATAGAAGTGTCATCACCCAAACTAATGAAAGACATGCTATATGGCTCTAATGAAGAAAACTTAACTAATGAGGAGCCCATGTGGTGAGAATAAATTGAGTCATTAACCCATGAAGATGTTGAATCTGCAACTGCTACAAGAGCCTTGCCTTTTTATTTCTCTTTCCCCTTGCCCTCTACCTTAGTATAATCTTGGGTAGATGAATTCTTCTTGATGGACTCAAGAACACCTATGTTATTCTTCTCTAGAAAATGATTTAGGTGATCTATTTGTTTCTTTATGTACTTGTGTTCATCATTCCCATTTTTATTATAGTAGGCACACTTAACCTTCTCTTTCTTAGGTTTATCATTGGAAGAGGAGGCTTCAATGTTGGTTTTGGTAGAGGTTGATTATTTCTTATTCTCTTAATCCTTATTATTATTATTATTATTCTCTTTATTTGAAGTCTTTGCTTTCCCATTTCTAACAATTAGGGTTTGAGGTTTTATGGACTTCAATGTGCCCATCTAGGTCAACTTGTCTTGCTCCCTATTTAAGTCAGAAAGGAAAGCATCTACAAAGGGAATTTTACATGTAATTCCCAAATAAATTTTATTGGCATGGAAAGTAAAGACAAATATTAAATAGTCAGGACCTAGTTTAGAGAGTATAGAAATAACAAGTTGGTCATCGTATTTATTTATCCCACATTATTTTAGCTATAATCTTAAGGATTTGAATTTAGTGAAGAAATCCTAAAGGGTGTCAAAGTTACAAGGACTTAGAATAATGAGTTCATTCTTAAGATCATGACCTCTCATCACATCTTGCTTCCCACAAATTTTCTATAATGGTCCATACATCATGGGGTAATTTGGCAAGCTCTAAGTAAAATATGAGATCAGGTGCTAAAAAAGACATAATAACATAAAGGCTTCATCACTATGGTTATACCACTTAAACCTATTTGCATCTTTGCTAGGTTCAATTTCATCAACCATGGTTATCTTAAACAAACTCTTTATCCTTAGAATTATAAACATCTTGATTTTCCATTCATAATAGTTAAAGGGAGTTAGTGGTTTGATTGAGCGTAAATCAATTTTAGTATGGAGTTGAGTTGTAGTAGTAGTGAAAGTTGTATATATTGTAGAAATTAAAGTGTAGAATAGAATGGAAATTTATAAAAATAAAAGTATATCCCCTAAACTATGAAATGGTGAACCCTCAAAAATGTTACAAATACATGCTCAAAATATGTCAAACTTAGCCAATAGTGCATCTAGAGTAATTAGTGTGAGTGTCAAAAAAGAAGAATATTTTCAAACAAGTGAGGAAATTTTTATCTACCAATAATTCGTCTAAATAAGTCAAGTACAAATAGTGAGCTAAGTAGGTAACCCCCAAAATATGACACTTTATAAATTTAGTGCATTTACAAAATAAATTAGACCAATGGAAAGAAGATGAAAAATATGTACATTTGAAAAAAATGACACTCAATTATGATTAGTCAATAAAAAATTATATTTCCCATCATTAATGGCCTATTTAATGAATTTACATTAAAAACTTAATTGCACAAGTGGAAAGGCAATGAACATAGTCTTCCAGCTAGTCTACGAAAAATGGTAGAGATCCCCAAGAAAATTAAAATTTGTATTCAACCCCCCCATACTATATTATTTTTATTTAAAAAATATTTTTTTAGCAACAATCTCCAAACTATAAGATTTGATTTTTTTTCTTTCTTAATAGTAGTTACTAAAATTGGGATAACTTTTGTATTTCATAACAAAATTCAAAAATTCAAAATGATTTAGAAAACTAAAACCAATACACACCAAACCCATAAATATTTATCTTGATTATTTATAGTTGGAGCATAATTTTTAGAATAATAGTCAGATGACAAACTAGTCATGAAAATCAATGTCTTCCTACAAATATTCAAGAGCACGGAGCCAAAAATAGAACCATACAACAATCTTGATGTAGATGACTAGTTTGGAAGCATGTAGTGTTTATATTTGAACTTTAAATAGATTTTATAGAACTAATATACAAAATAAAAAGAGAAAATAATGCACATAGTCCAAATAATCTAACAAAGAACTTATGATTTTGAATGAAAGCTTAACAACAAATAAAACCAGACTAAAATTCACCATGGGTAGGCTTTGATACCATATCAAAGATATTTATAGGTTTGGATAACATGAAATAAAGTTGAAAGGATCATATGAGATGAAGTTTGTGAACACCACTATGTTTTTGAAGCAATAAGAAATCACATAAAATGAGAATATTGCAAAAGACAAAGCAGAGTGAAGAAAATTGATCATTCATTAATATAATCAAGATAAAGTAGATCATAAATATATGAAAACAAGTAAATCCTCCTCAAATGATGGTAAAATCACCCCTAGAATAGAAATGTATCTCCTCTACAAAAGGTGGTCACAGGTGCCTAGAATAGAAGAGTAATTCCCATACCTAGAATAACTGGTCAAGGGAGTTACATCCTAGTCTTCCAGTTCAACCTATGACATATATGACTCACTATCTCCACCTAATCAAGCATATCCCCCAAACATAGGAAAAATCCATGTGAGCAAAGATAATATTCCAAAATAAATAAATCCAAGAAAATAAATACCTACACTAATAAATGGCACTCTGAAATAATTTATCAAATTCATGGTAGTATATGGTATGTTTATTTCTTGCACCTTGTGCCTTTGTGTACTACCAATAAAAATGTGTGTTACTTTTGCATTGTTGAGTATTAAAATATCAAGTGTGCACTTTTGTATGTATTAAAAATAATAGGCAAACATCACCTAATACTAACCATAGTTTCTATCTAAAGACAACCCATAATCCACATACTATTTTTATAAAACATGTTTAGGATTTCATCGTCAAATATACCCCATCTCAAAAGTGCAGCCTAAACTATAAGCATCTTATTTAACATTACCATAGATAATTTATTTAATGCAAGGACTTGGTCTTTGTTTTATTCTACCTTTTTTAACAACTTAGATTTATGATACATATCCTTTGCATGCCTTACACAGTATAGTTCCTTCATCCATATCTTTATACTATAGGCATTAAAAAATTTCTTCCACTTATCTGTGGTCTTCTTAGATTCAATTTTTTTATTCATTAGTATCCTTAAGGATTTTACGCCTCTCAACCTTGTCCTTGGTTTGAAAAACTTTAGTTTAAAGCTATTTTTCATTTTTTCCTCCTAAAGCAAGTTCATATTAATTACCTTTATTTGGTTCACGAACTTTTGATTTCTAATCTATGATTTTTTATTTCTATGAGAAAATTTATATCACCTTTTCATAGATTGATAAATTCTCCTCAAACTCTACCTACACCTTATCCTTTTCATTTTTGTTTTTTATTCAATAAAGATGTTCTTATATTTCAAAAATAATATATCCACCATCAATCTTAGTTGGTTGATTTCCTTAATACATTCTATAGGTACTCTATCAATCAAATGGGGATCTTTGAATGTGATCCTTATGAAACATTTTAGTACTTTCATCTCTATAAGTGCCATTTTTTGATCCATTATTGCACACTTTTTATCATTATCTTCCAATTGTTTCTTTTCATTCATTTCAATTGTGCCATTTATAATATTTTCTCTGATACATTATAATACATCCTTACCAATGCACACCCCACTTGAATTTATATCATTTTTGTTGGGTCCATGTGTACATTATAATTTTGTCCATCTATGGTGTATGGTTATTATATTTTCACACAAATCACAAGTGATTAATATGAGGGTTCATTAATGTTGTTATCAAAACATAACAATAATTGATTTTGTTTTTTCTTGGAGGTACTTTCCTCACTCAATAGGCCCTGTTATAACCAAATCTTGCACCTTATAGGATGGTGTTCAACCCTCCTATATATTTGGGTAACATGGGAATACTTATAGGTATGTGGGTGTACCTATAGTAGAAATAAACCTCTAGGTTTAAGGTCTAGCTCCCTGAATATGCCTTGAAGTGCTTATCACCTAGACTAGTTGATTGTTTGTGAGAAAAGTGATAGAAGTTTGAATGAAATGAAAATAATATAAGGGGGTGATACACCAAAAGGATTTTAACAAGACTATAATACTTCTTTCACTAAGATACAAGGCCTACAACACTAGTTTAAAAGTCCTAGAATATTATAACATTAGTATTTCAATATGAAGGTGATTATTTCATGTAAATTTTCAGATTTAGTTCTAAGAAAGAGAGAAAAGAAAATCAATATGGGTGTGGTTAAAAAACCTATTTGTTTGTACATGCATTGAATCAGAGGACTGTGAAGAGATCCTCTTTGTCTTGGGAGGAAGACCTATAGATAAGAAAACATAGAAGAAAACTTGTTTATTAGACAAATAGTTAGGTGGATTGCCTAATGATAACTAGATCCTAGAAGTGAGAGCTTCCTTAGGGGCTGCCAATCCAGATGTTTTGAAAAATCAAGTTAATAAACTAGGAAAAAATTACTTACATCAATAATCAAAAGGTAATAAAATTAAATACAAGAAAGCTTGCTAGAAAATAGACTAAAAATGTCTAATTAGTGATAAATAATTAATACTAGTGCTAACAGGTCAGGGTATGCTTTAGAAAATTAGAAAGGGGCCTATGAGTGGTCAAAAACATAGAAAAGTGGATTTGGTTGGGTGTGGGTGGGTCAAATCAGCTTGCTAGTTTTTCTTCCATAGGTGACCCTTGGCAGTTTAGGTGACCATCGATGGTTAGCCTGACCATTAGTGGTTTGGGTCTAAAGATTGATGGTTCATTATGGAATTCTAGGCTTGATCACCAAACGGTGATGAGATTTCATATATGAACTCATGGAGTTGAGAAAGGATAGATTGATTATAAAAGGAAATAAAAGCACATGAATATTGACAAACAAGTACTTATCTTAACAAAAGTTGGTTGGGTGGTAATTGATGTAGTTAGCCTTTTGGTAGAATCTGGCTAAATTATAATAGATTAATATTACTTGAAATCTTGGTTGAGAGATGATGGCAATTTGTATCTCAATAAGATATCTGATAATGCTTGATAACAATAATGATGCTAATTGACTTGATTAAACTATAAAAAAACTCTTAAATGCTTGAGATCTTGATAATTCTTGTAGATGGGTTTGACTTCCCAGACCTCTCTCTCTTATAGGCATAAGCAGGAGGTAGAAGTGAAGGTGTAACTAGGTCATCTAAATATAATTTATGTATGTAAAGGCTCATAACACAAATTAGACAAGTTATATTTAGAAAATGGTCGATAGAGCTTACATACTCTTGGTGAGAAAGTGGATCCTGACCATTGATGATTAGGGGTTTCCAAGGCTGACTGTCGATGGTCACCGTGACTATCAGTAGTTAGGGTCTACAAGGATAGGGTCCTAAAGGTTAGGGTTACTCAATTAGGTGAAAATAAGTGCATATTGGTTGGTCTAGGCCTAATAGGTGTTAGTTGGTCTTAAGGGGGCCTAACGGTACTTCTACGGCTACTTTGACATTTTCAATCATAGGTGTGTGGATTTTTAGTGTCTACATTTTTCTCTTTTTTGTTGTGTAGCTTACATGAATGAATTTAAAAACAAAAATGGAGTATAGGTCATGGGTTTAATTATCCTAAGAGTGGGAGGAGGTATTCCCCTTCAAACTAGGAGTTAGTGAGGGGAAGCTAAAGTGGGTATAGGTTTGATAAGTGGTATAGGGTGAGTCACTAGTTGGTGACATGAGGTTGGGCATTTGAGTTGCAAATGCATGCATAGAATGCAAAAAAATGAGTGATAACCAAGATTTCAAAAAGATGAGGTTGCTAATGTTTGTAAAAATAAGGGTCAATGCTAAGATGGATAAGTGACAAGTGAACCATGTGAACAAATATAGGCATGGTATCTAAGAACACTCATAAACACAAGTCTTCTAAGTGATATCTATATTTTTGGTGGGTATTCAAGGTAGGAAGTGATCTTGAGGAAAACATAAATGGGTCAAGTGTTATGGGTATCTGAGGTAAGAAGTGCTCTTAGTGAGACACAAGTGGGTTGGTATGCATGAGGTGATCCAAAATGTAAAAGGGGTCAACATGGTAATGTTGCCACTGCAGTCAAAGTACTACGTAAAAGTGTCACAAAAGTTATCACCATATTGTTCAAAAGAACCAATGAAGAGGTGATGAGGTGGTCGGGTTGGTTGGAGAAAGACATCTCCAAAGGAGGCAAGATCCTCGCATAAATGGCTTAAAATGGATAGATTATAGGCAAAAGGTTTAAAGTGGGTTTAGAGGATAACCTGACTGTTGATAGTTAGGGTCCCTAGAAGGTGATCATTTATAGTCACCCTAACCATTGATAATTAAGGTAAACCCTAAAATTCTAGAGGGTAAAAGTAAAAAACATAAAAGTTAATATGTCATTTTTACCACACTACATTGTTTGATCGATCTCTAAGTGATTTTGGCATTTTTCAAGGAGGGTGCATATTGAGGTAGACACTACTCATTAGCTAGAGGTCCATGATTGATTCTATGGGTCTAGGATGTAGGGAGCACAAAGATGTGGCTAAGCACCTACTTGAGGGCTCAAACCATGGAAGAGGTCATGAAAGGAGGTAGGGGGTACACTAAATTGATAGCTAGGTGTGATTTTGTTATTATTTGTGTGTGTTTCAGGGGACAAGGTCTATAAAATAGCTATTTTGGGCTTGCATGCCCTAGGTAGGGTTGTGGGGGTTCAATTTAAATAGGTTAGGTAAAATTTTGAATTGATAGGGTAGGTGGGTGATTGGGTAGTAGGCTAGCTAGGTAGAGTGCTTAGGTTAGGTGTTTATTGAATTGAGTCCCTATTTAGGTCTTGATAAGTTTGGGCATTATGGCCATAAAATGCCCATAAATAACCATCAATGGTTGGGTGTGATTGTTGATGGTTGACACCCTAAGAATTAGGGGACCCCAACCATCGATGCTCAGCGTGACCATTAGTAGTTAGCCATGATGAGGTAGAATTCTTGAAAAGGTGCTAAGGGTTTAAGCATGGTTTGAGTGTAAAGTGTAATAAGTAGGCCTAAAGTTTGGCCTAATAGGTTGGGTAAAAGGGGTAAATAGGGTATGGATATGATTAGGTAAAATAGGTTAGGGTGAGGGGTGTATTTTTTAAAATATAGGGTAGATGAGACTAGTTGGGGTCTAACTAAAACATTTTGATTTGGTGTAGGCTCAGGAGTAAATTTAGATGCATGATCATGTGCCACAGATCTTCCCCACACTACTCAAAGGGATGACTATTAATGATTGGGCCTATATGGAGGTGATAGGGTTGGGAGGGATGAGGCACTACTACCACATGCCTAGGGATACATCTATGATAGTAGTGCTTATTGAAAGATGGGATCCTACTACTAACACTTTCTTACTATCGATCATGGAGATGACTATTCTCCCAAACAATGTTCATAGGATTATTTGGCTCCTACTATATGGTGATGTAATATACCAAATGTAATATGATGATTAAGATGAGTATGTCGAGTATCTATATGGAGATGATAGTGACTAGGTCCACTAGCACTCTATAGGGTTTAGCTACATAACATTATACAAGAGGTTTCCTGAGGAGAGGAGACTTATGATGATGCTAATGATCATGGTTACTTACTTTTGAATCTTATATTCATGTAGTGGGATATTCCCATATATAATATTAGGGGTTATGGTTGAGATATTACTTGGGAGGATTAGATTTGGGTAGGTCCCCATGCTGCTTATTTAGATTTATAGAGATTTGTGGGGATTCAGGCATAGGAGTTATGGCATTAATGTGGGCATAGTTCTATTCTACTGGGCCTATGAACACATATAGGTATTGAGGCTTACAAGATTTCCATGAGTGAGGTACACACAATTGGAGTTCCCTATAGGATTTATGAGGTGGAGGGATGACTATGATATATCAAGGGTCAGAGGTGGAACACATGACATTGAATGGTCTAGGGATGCCTTAGGTGGATTGATAGCTCCAAGCATCATATAGATACCATACCCATAGTTCCTTATCTAGCTAAGCTATAGGAGGGATACCCTTATTATAAATATCTACAGGTGGATTGTGGGTTATCAAGAGGGTGAGGTTGAGTTAGTTCCCTTCAATTGAGTGCAGTGTAGTTTAGTTTGTTATAGGGTGTACCAAGTCCACATATAGGGTATAAGAGGTAAAACTCAAAGGTTTAGTTATTGGTGCCCTAACCTATTCAGACAGTTCTAGATGGTGGGTTTGAGGAGCTTCTTGTTAAGGCTCCCATAGATGATGTAAGGTACACAGATGGATATATGGCTTGGTACCAGCCTATCTATGTAGTTATGGATACAGGTGGGGATGATAGAGGGGTGACACTAATGGTTATATATCTAGCTAGCTAGGGTGGATAGGTAGGGGTAGCATTGGCCATGGCTTAGGCTTTAGTATAAGCTCTACAAGGATAGGTGGCCACATTATAGGGCCAGATTTAGGAATTACAAGGTCAAATTACCACTATTATAGGTGAAAGAGATATACTTAGGTAGAGGGATTGGGCACGTGTAGCAGTAGTAGGAGGGCCATCAAACATAGTGCCCCCAAACATGCTATCTAGCTAATATTACAAATCTCAAATATTATGAGGTGATGGTATTAGACTAAATGCTTCAGGATATGAAGTATGCAGAGTACACAATGAGCTTGGTTGGTGGGCCATCAACAATTACTCTAGGTTAGTAGGCTTCTATAATGGGATAGATAGGGATCCTATAGGGACCACCACTAGGTATAGGTATAGGCACAGATAGGGCCAATGGCAGTGGTGTAGGCCCATGATTTGAGATATGTTATTTTGATGTATTATTTTAATACCAACCTATGTGCTAATGTAACAAGATGTATATGTTTTGAGAGAGAGATGACACATTGTGACATGTATTATTTTTTTATGATTTGATGTATACAATGGATGCTTATGATGTGATATATGATAGTTTCTTATGGTTTGTGATTATGGCTTGTGGATTTGGTCTATGCTTATGATGTTGTACTAAATAACTTAGGCATGTGATGTTTTGGTTATGATAGGATATGTTATGGATGGATACATGTTATGGATTTATTTATGGTTATATGGGTGAAATGGAAAATGGTATATGCCCTAATATTTGGCTCAACTATTTGGTTTATGCTTGTGATTGCTTATGGTTTATGATGTGATTGATGTTCATGTTTTTGATGTGATGTTTATTGTTCATGTTAGTAGTGATAGGCTTACATAAACTAATAAAAGATAAGAAAAAGAACATGATGCTTTTTTATTGGTAAAGACAAACATGAAACCCAAAATTCGATTAACTTAGTGAAAATAAGCCTTTCAAATGTTTCAATTTAGCATGCTTAGGTTGATAGATAGGGATCCGAATATCATTATGTCAAGTAATCTCATAGTCTCATCTTATGATATGTGAAGGGAGAATGGGTGAAACTAGAACCATTAATGAGACTAGTAAGCCTTTTTTGTAGGTGTCTAAAGAGGTAGTATAAATAAGTCTATGTCTATATATGAAGCATATACTGATTGATGCGAGAAGTCTACTAAGGAAAGTTGGTTGTGTTTTTCCAATATTATTATTGTTATGAAAGCTGATTATGGATTTCAAAAGTCTTCTACTCTTACTTTATTTTTGTTTTTTCTTTTACTTTTTGTTGTGGGTCAGGGAAGCTGATCGATGTGGGAAGCTTCCAAGAAATTGCTAGCTTTGACTAATGACTTACTCATCCATCCTTCAAGGGAGTGGTCTAAGTTTATGTGATTAGTTCAAATTCTTTTTATAACTATCCTTCTAGGGAACAATCCACCTTACATTTGGAAATTTTAGTTGATTTTTAATAGTTGTCCTTTAAGGGAGAAGTCTGTGAATGCTAAGCATGACCCATGATTTTTTTTTATGATTTGATATCAATTTTATTTTGATTTAATTTTGATTGACATAGAATTTCTCATACATGCTCAATAGATTACCTTTATGAGGGCAAAACTAACTTGACATGAAGGTTCAATAGGTGAAAGAGAGGTATAGGTGACAAAGACCATATGAACCAATCTCAAAAAGATGGGAAGTACTATGAGAATCATGCCAAGGATAGAGCCATGGTATCCACAGTATAATATTAGGTTATAATTGTGACAAATAATCACATGATTCGATTTTAGTTGGTTGCCCCTAAAAAAATAGGCAAATGAATGTGGTTGTAAGGGATAAGCTTAAGTTAGACAAATCAGGATTATTATCCCTATCTAGAAATAGAAGGGATGCAGATGTGAATCATTAAGAGGATCAGGTTCTAGTTTTCCTTTGAGAGAGGATAAATGATAATATCTTATTCCACACTTATGGGTAACAATATAGGGTCCAATCCAATTGAAAGTAAATTTTCCCCTTTTGCTTTTCTCCATATTAGTTACATGTTGGTTTTCTTTGAGGACAAGATCTCCAATGTTGAATTATTAAACTTTCAGATGTTTTTTATAGGATCATTTGATTAATTTGTAATAGACATAAAGATGGGAAAGAGCATCCAAATGATGCTCATTAATTATCTCTAGTTGAGCTAAACGTTCTTGATGATAATCATTTTTTGAAACAAGGTTGTGCAAAGATATTCAAAGAGAAGGTATTTGGACTTCAATAGGAAATACAACCTTGGCTCCAAACATGAGAGAAAAAATCATAGCACCTACAAGAGTTTTGATGCTAGTGTGATATGCCCATAAGGTGAAAGGGATGTGCAAGTGCCAGTCCTAACCTGAGGCATTAACCATTTTGGTAAGCATATTGTTAAGGGTTTTGTTAGGGGCTTCAGCTTGTCCATTTTCTTATGGGCATTAAGGTGACAAAAATATATGTTTAATACCAACTATGTCAAAAAGGCCTTGAACTTGTTTATTTTTGAAAATTTTGCCATTTTTGGTGATGATCTTATGGGGAACACCAAAATGGCAAATGATGTGATGGGTAATAAATTTGATAATCTTTTCATCTTTTGTCAAGATAAGGGGAATAACCTCCACCCATTTTGTGAAATATTCAATTGTGGTAACGATAGAATGATGTCAATATAAATAATGAGGGTTGATTTCACTGATAAAATCTAGACCCCATTGTGAAAAGGGCCAATAGTCTGCCAAAACATGAAGACTATTTCTAGGTGTGTGATGTATATTAACATGTTCTTGACACTTGACACACTTTTTCACATAATCACAATAATCTTGGTTAAGGGTGGGGCAATAATAGCCTAGGTAAAGGATGTGTTTAGCTATAATGAGTCCAATAAAGTGGCCCCCATAGATATGTTCATGTGTCTCTTTGATAGCATGAGAGGCTTTTGGACTACAAAAGAAATGGAATAGTAGACCATCAAAACCATGTTTGTAGATAATTCCTCCTATAATGGTATAATGGGAAGTGCTCTAGATAAATGTCTAATGGGAATTCCTAGAGACGCTAGAGGGAATTATGCCAAGGTGAAGGTAGTTAAAGGTTTGATGATAGGTAGAATATCTTCCATGCTAAGATGGTTAGAAAATCTAACTTAACTTAGGAGGGTTCAGTGAGGTGATGGACAATGACTGATAGTTTGGAGTTCAAAGGTGCCAATAAGATCTGAGAGGCAAGTGAAGCCATGGCATTAGAAAAATTGTTGGTGGATTATAAGGTGGTTTAGATATGGTAGTGTTTGAATGATGCTAAACTTTCTGTAACTAATTGACTATATAACTATAAAACCTAATTCTTACATTGGTAAATACCATTGACATAGTTGACCACAAGTTGGGAGTCACCAAAGATATTGATTATTATGACTCCTAAGGATAAGGCAGTCTTAAGATCTATTACTAGGGCTTCATACTTGACCACGTTGTTGGTGCATTTGAAGTCAAGTTTAAATGATAAAAGAAGTGGTTCATTGATAAGGTGGATAAGGATGATGCTGGCCCCTCTACCACGCTGACATTTGGAACCATCAAAAAACATGGTTACATGATTGGTAAAATTTGCTTGAGATAAGCTTGTAATTGACTCATCTAGAAATTCAAGGTGGGGTTGGTTGTTTGTTATGGGTTCCTTGGCTAATTGGTCAGCAATTACGTGTCCCTTGATTGATTTATATTGGAGGAACTTGAGGTCAAACTTAGATAAAAGCATGAGCCAATTTTCCATATGCAAGTTTTGGTATGGTTTGGAGTGTATGTACTTAAGGGGGTTGGTATTAGTTATGATAAAATTTTTATGGTTAATAAGGTAGTGGTGAAGTTTGGTGGCCATAAAGACTAGGGATAAACATAGTTTCTTAGTATGTGTATATTGAGTCTCATATTTGACAAGTGTGTGGGTAATGTAATAGATGAATTGATCCTTGTGTTGTTCATCTAAATGGACAAGCATCACCCCAAGGGAGTGGTCTATGGTAGAGATATAGAGGTAGAAAGGTTGGCCATCTTTAGGAAGTGTAAGGATAGGTAGAGATAGTAGGTAATATTTGAGTGCATCAAAGGCCTTTTGACAATCAACATTCCACTTGAAAGAGACATCCTTTTTCAAGAGGTGGTGGAAGGGTTGACACCAATCAAAGAGTTGGAATATGAAGCGATGAATGGATTAAAGTTTCCGCTATAAGCTATGAAGTTGTTTAAGGTTAGTTGGAGGTAGAATCTTGAGGATGGCTTTGATTTTGGCTAAATCAACTTTGATTCCTTGAAGGGAAATGATGAAGCCAAGAAATTTGCCTGGTAAGACCCCAAAAATACATTTCTTGGGATTGAGGTAGACGTGATAATGGATAAGTCACTTAAAGATAATCTTGAGAATGGATAAATGGTCTTTGCCAAGCTTGGACTTATCAAGAAGGTCATCCACATAATATTTCATGATTGTATGGATAAGGTCATGAAAAATATAGGTCATGGCATGTTGGTAGGTTGTGCCAACATTCTTAAGACTGAAAGGCATGAATCTATAATATAAATTCCCCCATGGGGTGATAAAGGCAATTTTATGCTAATATTTAGGGGCAATCAAAATCTAATTAAAGCCCAAGAATCCATCCATGAGAGATAGCATCTCATGGCCTACTGTAAGATCAAAAAGTTGGTCAATGCTAGGTAGAAGAAAGTCATCCTTTAGGAAGGCAAGGTTGAGGTCATGAAAGTCTACATAGATACGTAGTCCCCCTATGGCTTTAGTGATAGGCATGATGTTTGAAACCCGATGAGGATAATTGATGGGTTGAATAAAGTTGATAAAAAGGAGGTGTTTAAGCTCTTCTTTGAAAAGGAGAGCTATGAGAGGGTGCATTTGGTGAAGTTTCTATTTGACAGGTTTGGTGTCATGATTGGTTATGATGTTGTGGGTGGAAATGACTAGGTCTATATTGGGCATGTCAGCATATGACTAGGTGAATGCAATACTACAGTCTTGGAGGAAGGTAGAGAAGTCTTGTAGTTCCTCAGTGGTGAGAGTTTGGTTGAGTTTGACAATATAGGGGTTGTCCAGAGTGCCTATGTTAATGTGTGCGGTAGATTCATTTAACATGGTTGAGGTTTCTAGAGGTAAATATTTATGGATGAAGGAATCCAGTTCACCAAGGTAGGTGAGGATAACATCATCATCTTAACATTGAATATTGTTAAAGGTTAGGAGAGTCCTCTCCCATGAGTTTAGGATGGGTCAAATGGATGGATATAGATTCCCATTCATTTTGATAAGTCAAGAGGCCAAGGATATTCATGTTGATAAAAAAATTTAGGTGGGATGATGTCCTCATCCTCACCCATATGTGGAGGGGGTGTTGGTGAGGAAGGGGTCTCTTCTTTAACAATGGTAGGGGTAGTTTGTTTGGATTTTTTATTACTGGGTAGAATGAAGCTGAGGCCATGCTTCTCATGAGGCTTTTGGGTCTCAATTGAGGTCAATGTGT
This sequence comes from Torreya grandis, assembly GCA_037957365.1. Lineage (NCBI taxonomy): Eukaryota > Viridiplantae > Streptophyta > Pinopsida > Cupressales > Taxaceae > Torreya > Torreya grandis. The sequence goes on along the minus strand of JARHVA010001541.1, from coordinate 756,686 downwards.
GTGGACCATGTTCATATATTCCAAAACCAAATCCCTTCTAAGAACATCTATGAAGGTATAGTTTAGTGAATTCTAGGTTTGTATAAATAAGAGAAGGTAGAGGTGAATGGTTGAGGTAGAGAGGGAGTGATGGCAACATTAAGTGGCTTGTCAATTCCCCCATAGATAAAGTGGGTTTGATAACTCAAAGGCCCCAAGGGGGTAATGGCTCCAATGTTGGGGTCATAACTTGGTTGGTGGTTGAATTTCCCATATTATTGGGGAGTGAAGAGGGCATCAAGGGTGAGGAGATGGTATTATCTAAGGGTAAGGCATTATAATGTAGGTTCCAAAGGGTTAGTGATGGGTATCTGGTACATGGGGATAGACAAGCTACTGGATACCTCAATGGAAGAGGAAGAAGTAATGGCTTTGGATTCCATGGGTGAGGGCTTGATGGTGGTTGTTTGTAGTGATTTGGATGGAGGTAGGAGAATGTCATTAGGTTGATAGGTCATATTTCATGATACAAAAGGGCTAGGGTTAGCTTGTATGGTAACAACTTGACCTTCATGTTCAAACTTAACACAATGATGAAGAGTGGAAGGTACACATCCCATGGCCTAGATCTAAGGTCTCCCTAGAAAAACATTATACTAAAATTCACCTTTAACCACATAGAATATTTTGGGGAGTGTGTAAGGTCCTAGCCAAATATGAAGGATGATGGTTCCCAAGGTATTGGTCATAGTGTCATTAAAATATATAAAGATGACTAAAGTTTTATTTGGTAGCTTGAGTTACTCATAAGCATGGGAAGAGATGATGTTGATATTGGCTTCCCCATAAATCATAACCCATTTGATGCAGGTCTGCTTAATGTGGGCTATAATAAAAAGAGGGGGATTCGAGTTTTTACGGTGGATAGAAGGTATCTTCAATTACTTGAAGGTAAAAATGGTGGAGAGTTGGAGAGTAACAATAATGACCTCTATAGGTTAAGAATCCCCTAGTCTAACTTCAATGTCCTACATAACCTCAATCATGGCTTGATGATGGTGGGGTGAAGTGGAAATGAGCTCATAAAGGCTCATCTTAGCTAGGGTTTGATAGAGTTGTTTAAGAATGACCCTTTTGATGGATTCAAAGGGGTTAACCTCTAATGCACCTTAGATAGTGACTATGGGCTTATCTATAAATATGGAGGTTTGGATATATTTTGGTTTAGGGTTAATTGCTAGGTAATGTCCATGAAATGGACACTTTGTCCTTCCCTTTATCCTTTTATTGTGATCATGTGACCACATTAATGGTATAGATAGAGGGGGAAGGTGTGATGTGAGTTGGGTAGATTCTCAATCACTCTGAGGTGAGAGTGGGGGGTTAGGAATGTGTTGATGGTTGGTTGTTGGGTGTAATGGTGGAGGAATGGATAGAAAGTCATCTACCAAGAGATCATCCTCATCATAGAGTTGGTGGATAATGCCTTGTAGAGATTTAAAATTTTCTTTGTCATGCCCAAGTATCCTATGATAGGAAAAAATTTGATGGTCATTGTACCAAGTTATCTTCAAACCAAGAGGATCAAAAGGTCTAATGGGAGGTAATGTGAGGTAGGAGGTCTGCACTAATCTTTGAAAAATGGCCGTATAGGATTCTCCTAGAGGTAAGAAAGGTTTAGGGATCATGGTTTGGGTTGGTAAGATGGGCATGTTGGTGGTAATAGGTTTGGTGAGAGATGGTTTGGGTAAGGTGGTGTTTTTAGTTGATGGTTTTGGTCTAGGTATATTGGTAGTTAGGGTCATTAAGTTTGATGGTTTGACTATTTATGATCTAGGAAGGACTAGCATGTCGACTAATAAATGTGCTAGTGTAATCAATGATAATGGGTGATATATGGTGAAATGGGTTTAATTTTTAAGGAAAATGGAAGGGTGAGGCCCTAAGATAGAGGAGAATGTAGAGGGAGGTAGAGTCCTAGTTATTTATCCTTTCAATACTTTTGTCTTCTTGGTTGGTGTGGGTCGAGACTTTGGTATAGGCTTGGGTGAAGTTAAGTCTACTTTAAAGGATGGGCAAACCAAACTCCAAGAAGGGAAGGCACCAAGAGTTTTTAAAGGTTTGGTCAGTAAGGTGGTGGTTGATTTAGTTGACTGAGAAGTTGAATGGTTGTTAGAGGTTTAGATTAGTTTAAGAGGTAGTGTAGAGATGATGGATTGGTTAGTTAGAGGTGTGCTAGAAGGTTAAAGTTTGTTAATGGAGGGAATCCCTAACTATTTCCATAAAGTGGTTTTATCTATGTTTGGTTTTAAGGTGAATTCCAATTTTTTTACTAATGTGGAAAAAGGTTTGTGTATTGGTCCTAATCTATGGGTAGTGGATGTAATAGATAGACTTGTAAGTTGGGGAGGATGGTTGGTAGGTTGATTGATTTCTTAAGGTGAGGAAGGTAGGGTTAGGATACATATATCCTCCCTTAGAGGTGTTGGTGGAACCACTTCTCCTCTAGGGATGATGCCCATAGGTGTGTTAGTTTGTTTAATATCTGGTGGAGGTGGCAAATTAGGAATGTTGATTTGCCCAGATGTGCTAGTTGAGGTAGTATGTGATGATTATAAGACTTATATGAGGGTATCTAGGGAGAAAATAACTTATTTAGTTTGGCTATACAAAGGAGGGTAAGGTAAATCCATTACTTTAGTAATCAAGGTGGGGGAGTAATGGGTGGATTGGTTGATCAAGTCCTTATAGATAGGTATATCATGAACCATGTTGATCATGTGGGCATTATGAGAGCATTCAACTTGTGTGTCCTTGGTTTTAATAGGGTCATGGTTGGAAAAAGGTTTCTTGAAGATGTTAAGGGATTGATTTTGAGGGGCATTAGGATTATCTAACATGAGTTCCCTTTTATTGATAAGACTTTGAACAACATTCTTGAAAGAATTACATCGATTGACATCATACCCAGTTACCTGATGAAAAACATAGAGGCCATTCTCATTGTACTAAGGAGGTGCTAGATGAGAAGAATCAAATTAATAGGGAGGTTTGATAGGTGTAAGTTATATAAGGTTAGATTTTAGTAGCTTCTCCAGAACTAAGGTGTAAGATTCTCCAAGTGGAGTGAATTATTTTTGGTTTCTTCAGTTTGGGTTCCTTGCATTTTTATTGGAGGTAATGGGAGATTTTTGTTGACTAACATTGGGTAGAGGGGTGGTTTTAAGGATGATGTCATTCATAGTTCCCCTTACCTTGGTTTCAGTATTGGCTTGGTTATTGGGTTTGGAAGAAGATGCTTAATTTCTCTTAAATGTAGAGTTTTTGTTTTGTAACTTCAAGTTACCTTCATCTATGGCCTAGTTTTCTAGCTTACATGCCATGGTAAAAGCATCATCAAAGGTTATGAAGCTTTGGACATGCAATGTAGAAGATATATGTTTGGTGCAAGCTTGAGTAAAAATTTCTATAAGTTTAGGTTGAGGTAGGTAAAATGAAAGTTGATTAATCAAGCTTCTCCAATGAGTGAAAAAATTGGAAATGGACTCATCATCAAATTTCCTAATATAATAGAGGTCTATGATAGATAATTTGTTGGAAATGTAAATGGAAAAGTGATCAAAGAAGATTTGTGCTAGTTGGGTGAAAGAGAAGATGGAATGCTTGGTGAGGGCACTATACCAGTCGAGTGATGGACCAGATAAAGACATGGGGAAGGTTCAGAGGAGAAGGGCATCATCATAAGTAATCATGTAGCATGCATGATTATAATACCTAAGGTGCTACTGGGGTCCTCCTTGCTTTTAAATTTGGTAAATTTGGGAATCTCCCATTGAGAAGGGTAATGTTTGATAGGAACAAAAGGATGAATAGGTTCATTATAAATATGATCATGGGATAGGATGTTATGAGATCTTAAAATTGATGACTCAAGGTTGGTCATCTTGTCCATGATAATTTTTATTAGGTAAATTTGAGGTGGTGTACTAAAAGGATTATAAGGCTGGTATTGTGGTTGAGGTTAGGTAACATATTCGTAATTATTTAGTGGTTGAGAGGCTATCACATGTTGGAATGTAGATGTTATAGGTTAGGTAGAGTAGTTGGTTGATGGTGTTTGGGTAGTGGGTACATACCCTTATGGGTTAGGTATCTATCCTAGATTAGGTGCAATGGGTAACTATTGAGAAGTCCTTATGGATTGGGCATTGGTGGTAGTTGGGTTGGTAACAAGAGGGGAGGTAGTAACCTTTGTGCTAATGGGTGGTGAGGTAGAAAGGATAAATACCCCTAAGATTAGTAAAGGGGTATTAATTAATGGGATAGGTTTGACAAAGTGGAGGTTGGTAATACTGGTGGTGGGTGCTCTAGATACAAGTGGGACATGATGGGTTAATGGTTGGGTTTCCCCAAGATAGAGGAGTCATTAGTAGGGGTGGAAGGTGTAAGGGTAATAGTTGGTTGGATAGGTTGGTTCTCAGTTGTCACATCAAAAGGGTTAGTAGATTAAGATGCTTAAGTGGTCAAATCTTAGGTGGTGATCATGGAAATAGGGATACCCTCTATAAGGTGGGGTGCCATGCCATAAGGAGAATCTTGATGTAGGGTTGAAATTGGGATATGGTGAGGAGAGGTGTTAAGATAATGCTGAAGGGAAACTAGATTGTTGTCTAGAAAAGTGGTTAAATCCATGTCTCCTTAGGGAAATATCAGAGGGAAATTAATGATTCTTAATAAATGAGGTGAATATTCTACCTCAGAGATGTGCTCCATAGATGAGGAGGTAGAAGAGGTTGATTTAAGTGATGGGTTTTTTTCCACCAGGTCTCTTCTCTACTAATGAGTGAGAACCATACATGAAAAAAGGGGGGAGAAAAAAAGAACAATCTCACCACTCAAATAATAATAAGATAAGAAAGTGATCAAGGTAATTAAGACACACACTATGAAGTATGTTTAATCATAGAGTTTAGTTTTAATTTCACTTTTGGCTTATACCTTAGTTTATGAGAATGTGTGATAGAAGTTGGTTTATAGATCAAGTACTATAGAAGCAGTCTATGGTTGGTTTTTGGTTGTTTAGGTGCTCAAAAGAATATGTATTAGAATCAATACATGGCTTGGTATTGGGGTCCACCCCCTCACTTCATAGTCCCATAATGACAAGGGTTTTGGGTGCTTAGCCAATATATATTGATGTCCAGAGTTTATACTCAATCAGAGAGCTGAGTTGGTTCTCCTTTTGGTAATGACCTATAGTAGGATTGTTGGGAATGAGTAAGGTGATTGCTAGGTGATGAAATCCCAATCAAGCCTTGTGTCAATTTTTTTTTTGGTTGATGAAAGTGGTCTGGCTAGTGTCTGCAATAAAGGTGATGCTACGATAAGATTATTGTGCCTTATTCAAAGTGAATTGATATTAAAATCAATGCATGGATGTAGTTAATTTTAATCCCAAAAGAAATTTTAGTTTTAATTATGATCATAGATAGAGAGGAAAACATACAAATGAAAAGAAAAAGCAAGTAAAGACTCTAGGTCCCAATGGGCATGCTAGAATGTTTCATGTAAATTCTCAGCTTTAGTTCTAAGAAAGAGAGAAAATAAAATCAATATGGGTGTGGATAAAAAACCTATTTGTTTATGCATTATTTAAATTAGAAGACTATGAAGAGCTCCTATTTATCTTGGGAGGAAGACCTATAGATAAGAAATCATAAAAGAAAACTTGTTTGTTAGATAGATAGTTGGGTGGATTTCCTAGCAATAACAAGATCTCAGAAGTGAGATCTTCCTTAAGGGCTATCAATCCACACATTTTGAACAATCAAGTTGATAAAATAGGAAGAAGGTACTTGAATCAATAATCAAAAGGTACTAAAATGATATACAAGAAAGCTTGATATAAAATAGACTAGAAATGATCTAATTAGTGATAAACTAATTAATACTAGTGCTAATAGGTCGGGGTATAATTTAGAAAATTAGAAAGGGCATGTGAGGCATCAAAAACATAGAAAAGTGGATTTGGTTGGGTGTGGGTGGTTAAATTAGCTTGCTATTTTTTCTACCATAGGTGACCATAGATGGTTAGCCTGACCATCAGTAGTTGGGGTCCAACCATTGATGGTTGACTATGGAATTCTGGGCTTTATCACTGGAAGGTGACAAGCTTTCATAGATGAATTATATGAGTTGGGAAAGAGATAGATTAATTATGAAATGGAATAAAATCACATAAATATTTACAAATAGGTATTTGTATTACCAGATGTTGGTTGGGTGGGTGGTTGACATAGTTAGCCTATTTGTGGAATCTAGCTTGATTCCAATAGAGTAATGATACCTAAAATATTGGTTGAGAGATGAAGGCAAGTTGGCTCTCAATAAGAAGCTAATAATGCTTGATAACACTAATGATGATAATTGACCTGATTGACCCACAAAATAAAAATATTGAATGTTTTAGCTCTTGATAATTATTGCAAATGGATTTGACCTCCTAGGGTTTTCTCTCTTATAGGCATAAGCAAGAGGTGGAAATGAAGGTGGAACTGGGTCATCTAAATATAATTCATGCATGTAAAGGCTTAAAAAATAAATTAGACAAGTTGTATTTACAAAAGGGTCAATAGATCTTGCATGTTCTTAGTGAGAAAGTAGATTCTAACCATTGACGGTAAGGGGTTCCCAAAGCTAACCATCAATGGTTACCTTGACCATCAATGATCAAGGTCCCTAGGTATAGGGTCCTAAAGGTTAGGTTTACTTAGTTAGGTTATATTGAGTGTAGATTGGTTGGTTTAGGCCTAATAGGTGTAGGTTGGTCCTAAGGGGCCCTAGGGGTACTTATAGGGATACTTTAAAATTTAAAATCATAGGTGTGTAGATTTTTAGTGTCTACAGTGATATGCATGAATACTATCCAAGGTAAGTGAAACTAGAGATTAGTTTTAGATACTAAGGCTCATTTTACACTTGATAATAGATCCATACACTTAAAAAAACTTCATATGATATACTAGAGTGAAGTCACTTGCATCAAACATGGAAGGATTGATAGAAAGCAAGGATAGATAGATATCTCTTAACTATTCACTATACATCTCTTCAAACATGTTGACAAGATGAGATGAGAACATGAACCAAATTTAATTTATTATTATAAGGCAAAGTAAAATGTCAAAATTAGTAGGGATTCACCATACATGGTGTGGTTTGTTTCTAAAAGAGCCAAAATTGCTACTACTTATAGAATTGGAGAGAGAAGAGAATAAAATGAAATCCAAGAGTCACTAGGACATGTTTAATGCTAAGAAAATTAGTTAAATATAAAATAAGATGAAGTTTGAGATATACCATGTAATTTATACTTGGATAAATGTCTCTCCAAGGCATGAAACTCATGAAATGTGGCATAAAATTCCTCATTGCTTGCTAAGAAAACTACCTTAATCAATTGTCCTTCTTGGAACATATACAATATACTAAGGACATATGTGATGATTAGAATAAGAGGGAAGGGTTTTATAAATGATACAACATGTATTGGTTTCATCCATAATCATCAAGATTCTTCTAGAGAAGAGCTATCACTATCTGTAGTCTAAATAACTCCTCTTTCACTCACCTTGCACACATGGCACCAAGGTTGCCTTCATTGTTTATAATATGATCCATATATAGGAGTGAATTAAACCTATTATGGAACTTAATGGACTTATATTACTTAAAAATCCTTCCACTTTAAGTTTTCACTCTCTCACTAGTTTGTTCACTATGCCAAATTTGACTAACTGAGATGAAGGCACTTGAAAATAAAATTGTGAGATCTTATACTAAAATAAATAGATATTATAGGATAAATAAAGTCTCAATATATCTCCCAAATTTTATTTCATCCTTTGAAACCTTTTTATACCTATAAAATACATAAAATTATTTAAAAAAAACCCTTTTCTACTCTGTCTATAAAGGTAGGGTGTAACTTAGGTTGATGGGGAGGAGAATTGGAGAGTCCTATACAACCTCCAACAATTTACCAAGCCATTCCATTACATATAGATTAATCTCTTACTTCATCTTCCCAATTGGGTCTTTGACAAGGGTTTGTGAGGGTTTAGATTAATTTTCACCCTTCTCCTTTATTCATAAAGGTCTGACATTGAATTTGTATAAAAATTCCACAAAGACAATGTTATATACCTGATTCAATGTTTCCCAACTCCTTATATTCCCATGCACAACCTCCGAGAAGGTGTGAGCTTTCAAACTTTCTTACTTGAGTTTTGATCTTCATTCTACAAAACTTGAATTGACTTTGAGCCAAAATATGGATTCTATGTGGTCTTATTTGTACTCCAAAAACTTTAACACACTTTATAATCCTTAATGAACATTTTCCAATTCATTGGAATGCTCACCTAAGGCTAGAAGTTAATTCATACCCCTCTAGGTCTTTAGGCCTAATCTAGACTAAGTAGGTCTGTTTGCTCCCATTTAGGTTTGGACCACCATGTTGGGTTTCAAGCATATATGGATGGTTTTCCTTGTGGTTCCATGTCCCATTCAAATAAAAACACCTTCCTAAAAGGTATTTTCAAGTTTTCAACTTACCCTCTCACCACTTCTATGCCCATCCTACAGGTTTGCACTCTTAGGGAGTGCCCTCTGTCTAAGATTAAACAAAGGGCACTTCTCCTATTTTATCAGATAAGGTATATATGTGATAGGATTTTACAATACATATAGGTTATTTGTGTAAACTTTTAGAGTTTTTTAGTATCCCTATCACCTCCAAACTCTTCAAAACCTAAAACAAACATGTGGAAACTGTTGACTATGTGCAGGTATTATATATAGACTCTAAATTGTATTGTTTGAGCCTTTCTCTGCATTGTATCCATGTAATTACCATCACAAGAAGTCACAATAAAATTTTAGTGATATTTAACCATGCCTAATACTCATGTTCCTTTTTTTTTGGGTCTTTTAGTTAATTTTATGTCAATGCTGAAGCTTCTACCTAACAAGCTAGCATGTTAGCCCTATCATGCGAGATGTAAGTCTCACATGTTCACCTGAAGTGTGTAAAAAAAGATAAGTTATTAAAGTATTTGAAGCAAAATGTTATATGTTTTTTCATATATTTTAACACAAATCTTAATTTACTCGATACCATAAATATATCACTATTATCTTTATTATCCCAGACTTAGCTACTATGATAATTAGGATCACTATTATTATTCAATAGTAGCAGTAAAAGGAAAAGATACCCATGACTTATAAATAAAACATATTCATTATTAAACACTTAGGATGTTCATGAATCATCACATGTTATGGTAAATACTAACTATTCATTGATTTCTTAATAGATTATAAGACATAATGTTATATCTATTTCCCAAAGGTCCACACATGCAAATGATTAAAATAGGGGTATTTATACTTGTTTTGTCCTGCCCAAGTGTCAAGGTTATAACTATCATGGAAAAATGGAACATAAACTCCCAACAAGATGAGATTCATGGATATTACAACTGATTGTTGCTATAGAATCTAGCCTCTGCACCCCTAGATACATGCTCTATGTTATGTTCTAGCGGTTAAGTATTCTATTATTCAAAAGTTGGTCCATAACCTCTAATCATTGGGGTCAAAGTGTTCTACTTGAGTTTCTCTTCTAAATTCTCCCACATCCCTTGCACTCTACTTACCTCATGCTCCACTTCCCTTGCACTCCCCTAGTTTTTTGCTTCTTGTTTTGAGTCTATTCTTGGGTCTCTCATGACACATTCTTAGTTGAATAGGTCCTCTCATGATGGGTCTCCTATGCCATCATCCTTCCATTCTTGGCAAGTTCCATACCATAATACTCCTTTTCTTCTTTTAGTTCTTTAGGTTTAGTTAGAATCTTGGTCTTCTTCACCTATTCATCTAGAGCTATGTTGGCTTCTTTATGGATGTGTTTTAACTCAGAGACCTCCTTGTCAACATATCTTTGGAGTGTGGAAAAACTTGCATTTATTTTTTGATAATGTTTATTAATGGCATCTTCCATCATATCAATGTCCTTGAATTCTTTCATGTGCTCGACATAGTCTTTTATTAATAGAGTATCATTAGTCACTTACTACCTTAGTACCTCTTCATCATGGAGTCATGCTTCTAGTATTTTTATTTGGGCATGCCAGGCATGTAAATATGCCATCCAAAATTAGGATAACCTCCCCATCTATCTCCAAAGTAATTTTGTAGATATCTACTATCATGGTGAATTATTCAAATATTTTTTGGGCCTCATCTTCGGGCACTGGGTGCTCCTTATTTTTCTTGAGAAATAACTCAACCAATGTCTCCAAATTTTTGATGGCATCCTCATCCAATGGTACACCATTCACAAGTGTTAGTTCCTCTTTCAAAATTATCTTACAAAGGTTTAAAACCCTTACCTTAGCCTCAATTGCCTCTTTAATTTCTTGCTTCAAGGAGGCCACTTCCTTGGCTAGTACTTGCTTTTCTACATATGCTTTATTATACATTCATACAATTCTACCATGTTTCTTTTCCATTGTGCATGCATCCAATTCTAATAGAATGTTTTGGCACATCATTTATGTGGTTAGTTTCAAAATAAAAAATGCAACACTTTTCATTATTGGTGAGATCCATTGTGGATCAATCCTCATAAGGTCTGGCAGACTTAGAACATCTGGGCCAAAAAATGCAATCTAAAGGAATATCAAACTAGGGATCTTCGCTATACATTCTCAAAAGGAAGGATAAATTCTTCCTTGCTTATAGGGTTACATCCTTGGGGTGGAAATTCTTCCAAAGATAGATGTTCTTATCATCTAGGCTAAAGTGGTATCATTTGTGCAGAGTAGACAACCCTCTCTATTCCTATTCCCCCTCAATTAACCCCTTTCCCCTTTTTGGGTCTCACTCAATTTCACCCTCTTGATGGATTTCTATGTCCATCTCATCTATTTCCATTCTATTAGTATCAATTTTATCACTAGATAGGGCCTCTTGCACTAGGGATGGAGTCTTCTTTGAGTCTGATTTCAAATTATGAATCTACTCTTGAGAGTGGTCCCTTTGGGGTATTTAACTTAGAGTTTGTTGTGGCATTGACCTAGTGGTAGTCTTTGGAGAAGGTGGAGGTGAAGGTGGTCATGGATGTGGAGAAGGTGGGGAAGTTGGATGAGGATATGAAGGGTTTGGGGTAGGTGAGTGGGGAGTGGAATGAGAAGGTGAAGAAATGTGAGATGGAGAAGGTCGAGGTGGTGAAGGTGAAGGATGATGTGGAGAAGGTAAAGGGTGAGGTGGAGGTAGATGTGGCATAAAAGGTTGAAAAGTATCATATCTAGAGGGCTACACCTCCACCATCCTCTATTTTTTTGAGGGGCCTACTACCAACTTATGCTGGCACCTGGCTATAACTACTTCCTCTATTTTTTTGGTGCTTAGGGGAGCCTCTCCTTGGGGTCTCCATCTTGAGGGTACTAATAGGGGTGTAACATGTAGAAAAAACTTGTGGACTTGATCCCCAAATAGGATATTCTTAACCTTAATATCAGTTAATTTCATTCTCTCATCTCTGTAAAGGCCTTTTTGCCTAGATATATGAACATTTTCTAGAGGGTGTGGTACTCTACATCAATCTGTTCTACCTATAGACTGATTGGCTATGCATCATAGATCTTGTTAATATAATTGATGAAGTAGCATGTAAAGAAGGCATATGGTAGTGTAATCCATGATTAAAGTTATCTCTAAGGGTTCATTCAAATGTGCACAAGGGAGTAATGCTTATTCAGAGTGAATTCTACTTGATCTTTAATTAGGGTGGAAAAGTCCTTAGGAATGTGCCATTCATTCTAAAAAGCTACCTTCATCCCATCAAACTAGTACCTCATCTTTAAATTATTTGTTGAGGTGATGTGTTGGGGACAAGTGAAAGCTTTGAAGTGCTTGATAAGGGACTTATGAGTGGGGGGGGGGGTATACCCATTTCAATGATCTTGAGCTATAATCAAGCACCCTGATCTCGCCAAAAATAAGTAATAAGAGGATTACCCCCCAAGGAAACCTATACTTAGGTGTCTTATGAACCTTATTCACATCTTTAACTATATTTTTAGAAAAATATAGGATCCAATCATATTGTGTGCCCTGAATCACTTGGTGAGCAATGTGAAAGTGGGCCACATCCACCTCCTTCCATCAGTTGGTCCCTCTAACCTTGGTGGAAATGATCCATGCTACAACTCTAACGGTAGAATCCTATAGGTTATTTATATGCATTATTTGCCTTTATTTTTGGTACATTAGTGTGGTGGTGGTCTGTTGGATCTCCTCTATATCTACCAAGTCATCCAACATATTCATGTTGGAAATATTGTCATTGATGTCAAAGGTCTAGTATTATTGGTGATATAGGCCCCATTACATTTAATGTTGTTTATCTTGGCTAATGTGAGTTAACATTTATTTAATATTAATGAATATATTTTTGGTTGCATATGAGACAAAATAAGGGCCCATGGAGAAGTCAAAGAGACGCAAGGTAAGACAAAAGAAGGATGGGACACATTTTCCCATGAAGAGTCATCTTGGGGAATTCCAAGAGTCACCAAGTGAAGACAAAAGAGGAAGGGAGAAATTTCTCATGAAGGGACACTTTGAGGAATACGAAAAGTCACCAAGATAAGGAAAAAAGTGGGAAGGACATTTTGTTCATGAAGGGTCACCACATGACTTTTCAAAGTCAAGAATATGAAGGGTCATACAAGTTTGGCACCATTTTCCATGAGGAATGAAGGGTCACAAATGGGGAAAGCCAAAGGTCATTTGGAAAGCTATAAATAAAGGCTTGAGAAGCCATTTGTAATATGAGAGATAGAGGTTGATTTTATATTGTAATATCTAGCTTAGAAGAGCAATTGTGAGAGATGAATATGATTTGTATTTGTTATATCTAGCTTAGAAGAGCAAAGGTGAGAGAGGAAAGAGATGTTGTATTGATATATCATTTGTTGAGATAGCAACATTGAGAGATAGGTGTGTGGTATACATAAAGGGGTTGGTGCTCCTGTGGGTTGGTGCTCACGAATTGTTGCTGGGTTGGTTCTCAGCAAAGGGGTTGGTGCTCTTGTGGATTGGTGCTCACGAATAGTAGCTGGGTTGGTACTCGGTAAAGGGGTGTGGTGGTCTTGTGGGTTGGTGCTCATGAATAGTTGCTGGGTTGGTGCTCAGCAAAGGGTTTGGTGCTCCTACAAGCTTAGCTTGTGAATATTTTTTGGGTTGGTGCTCATTCATATACTTGAGATTGTTCTTCATGGTTTTTTCCACATTGGGTTTCCATGTTATATCTGGTGTCTCTCTCTATCTTGTGTGGTGTTTATTGTTTGAGTTTTATTTCATATCTTGAATGTTTGATTAAGTGGAATTTGGTTAAAGGAAAGTTTTATAAGATATATGATATACTAATTTGCACCCCTTTCAGTATATCTCATGCTTAACAATTGGTATCAGAGCAGGTTTCTTCAAAAAGGGTTTAACAGCTTGAAGGTAGATCAAGGAAAAGCACAAGATGGCTAAGCAGCTTAAGAAGGAAAATCAAGAGTTGAAATCTATGGTTGAATCTCTTAAGGAACAAGTGTGTATCTTGGATTCTAAGTTGGCTATGGAAGTAAAAGAAAATAAGATATTTATTCAGGATCTTAAGAATCAGTTAGAGGTTGTAAATTCAATTTTAACATCAAAAGAAGAAGATTGTAATCAGTTGAAGGTTGAGTTAGGTTCTTTAAAGGATAATCATGAGAAGCTCATAATCAAGGTTGAGAAATATCATGAAATATTAGTCCAAGGAAAGAAGGATGCAGGTTTTGAAGGCAAATCAAAGAAGCCAATCAGGCAGCCCAATGCTTTCAAGTTTTCAAATTCTTTTCATGGCTATTGTTTTGTTTGTCATCATGTTGGTCATAGGGCAAGAGACTGTATGAGGAGAAGCAATCAGTCAAAGGGAGATCTCAGTCACATTCAAGAAAAAGGTATGAGGAATATTGTTTGCCTTTTTTGTCATGAGGTTGGCCATATTTCTAAATTATGTCAAAATAAAGTAAAGAGATATTCAAAGTATGTCAAAGGATATAAAGCCCCTAGAAAATATGAGAAAAGAAAAATTCAAGTTTGGAGACCTAAAATAGTAAAGGTTGATCAAGTTGAGTTTAAAATTGAAAATGCATTACTTGCTATAGTAGATAAAGAATCAGATAAGAAGGATTATGCAGAATCTCTTATTACATTTGAGCATGAGCTTTGTCAAGATAAGATAGTTACAAAAGTTGAGAAGATGAAAAACATCATAAATGATAAGGGTAGTAGGTCAAAAATATTAGACATGATTAAATGGATTCTAAAATAAAAACACAAGAAGATCAAGGAAGAAACAAAGGAGATGTGGGAATCTCCTGAGATTTGTTTCTAGGACCCTTTTGTGTGGGGTGTCTCTTCTAGGCTTCAAGGAGACACTTTTAATAAAAATTGAAGCATGGTGGATGCTATTGGGTCTTGGCTATGTTGCATGACAAAAAGGTGAGTTGACAGATTAATTTGTATATCTTTTGAGTGAATAGATTTTTGAAGAAAATTTTACACCGGTGTTAAGGTTTGAGGCTATTAGAATGATTCTTGCATATGCAGTGTTTAAAAGTTTTAAAGTGTTTCAAATGATTATGGTCACAAGAAATTAGAATGTTGAAAAAGAGCTAACAATTTTAGAAAGAAGGAAAATAATACTAATGCAGATTCATCAAGAAGAAGGATCAAAGTTTCAAAGCCCCATTCATCAAGAAGAAGGTTTAGACATGTTCATGGCAGAAGAAACAACTTGAAGATTCTATGTTGGTGCAAATAGCTTTGCATGTAAGAAATAAAGATCAGCCATGGTTTGTTGATAGTGGATGTTTGAGGCATATGACAAGAGATAAAAGTAAGTTCATTACTCTAAAGAAGATAAATGGTGGTAAAGTGAGATTCAGAGATAAAACCACTACCAGGATAGCCAGAAAAGGTACTTTGAGTTTGGATTATGGTAGAACTAAGACTAATAATTTTTTGTATGTAAAAGGTCTTAAGCATAATCTATTGAGTGTAGGTCAAATATGTGATCAAGGATATACATTAAAGTTTCATGAAAAAGGTTATGAGGTTAGAAGAAAAAATTCAAGTGAGTTGATTACAGATGTTTAAAGGAAAGGTAATGATTTATATGCATTGTTAGATATCTTCTCAAAGGCACAATCAAAGGACACATTCAAAGATCTGCGAGAGGAGTTGGGAGTAATTTATTTTACTTATTACCATTGATGTTCAACATCATTTGAGGGGGAGATAAGTGTTAGCTCTAGGTAGGCCCTTTTCCATTGATGTCAAAGGGGGAGAATAACAGGTATAGGTATATGTGTAAAAAGAAGGTATAGGGAATAGGTATAGGTCGTTACAGTAAGGGGGAGTTACTATATGTTTTTAGATGACAGTATGTGTAGGTGACAGGATGTGGTGGTTTCAAGATTGAGGTTGCCATCAATGACAAAGGGGGAGATTGTTGGAAATATTGTCATTGATGTCAAAGGTCTAGCATTATTGGTGATATAGGCCCCATTGCATTTAATGTTGTTTATCTTGGCTAATGTGAGTTAATATTATTTAATATTAATGAATATATTTTTGGTTGCATATGAGACAAAAGAAGGGCCCATGGAGAAGTCAAAGAGTCATGGGGTAAAGACAAAAGAAGGATGGGATGCATTTTCCCATGAAGAGTCATCTTGGGGAATTCCAAGAGTCACCAAGTGAAGACAAAAGAGGAAAGGAACAATTTCTCATGAAGGGACACTTTGAGGAATACGAAAAGTCACCAAGATAAGGACAAAAGTGGGAAGGACGTTTTTGGTCATGAAGGGTCATCACATGACTTTTCAAAGGCAAGAATATGAAGGGTCATACAAATTTGGCACCATTTTCCATGAGGAATGAAGGGTCACAAGAGGGGAAGGCCAAAGGTCATTTGGAAAGCTATAAATAAAGGCTTGAGAAGCCATTTGTAATATGAGAGATAGAGGTTGATTTGATATTGTAATATCTAGCTTAAAAGAGCAATTGTGAGAGATGAATATGATTTGTATTTGTTATATCTATCTTAGAAGAGCAAAGGCGAGAGAGAGGAAAGAGATGTTGTATTGATCTATCATTTGTTGAGATAGAAACATTGAGAGATATGTGTGTGGTATACACAAAGGGTTGGTGCTCCTGTGGGTTGGTGCTCGGCAAAGGGGTGTGGTTCTCTTGTGGATTGGTGCTCATGAATAGTTGTCGGGTTGGTGCTCAACAAAGGGGTTGGTACTCTTGGAAGCTTGGCTTGTGAATATTGTTTTGGTTGGTGCTCATTCATATACTTGAGATTGTTCTCTATGGTTTTTCCCACATTGGGTTTCCACATTATATCTAGTGTCTCTCTTTATCTTGTGTGGTGTTTATTGTTTGAGTTTTATTGCATATCTTGAATGTTTGATTAAGTGGAATTTGGTTAAAGGAAAGTTTTATAAGATATATGATATATTGATTCACCCCCCCCTCTCAATATATCTCGTGCTTAACAATTCACCCTCAAGAACTAAAGACCTATGGCTTTACTTATCCTTTCCACATTGATCTTCATGTTGCACCCTGTGAAATGGATGTAGTCCTTATGAATGTGCGAGAGGAAGAACTAAACTACCTTAGTAGGCTTGAAAAAGTATGGTAGGTTAAAGAGTTGAAAGAGGTTGACCTTGTCTAATTGGTTCTTGATGGACAAGTCATAGACCAATTTATTCCTAGTATTGGTGGTCTAGAATTGATAATCAGTTTTTAACTCTACTTTATTGCCTAATTGATGATGGTTTTAGTAAAAAATGGTTATAGTTGACACCTTAGAGATCTAGTTCTCTATCTACAAGACTAACTCTAGGTACTGCATGTCTTCTATTAACAAGGATAGAGGGGGAGATGCTAGGGCATTTTATGATTAAGAGGGCTATACCTACTTTCCCTTATTCACCATGTTTGATTATGTCCTCTCTCTCTCACTTCTAATTTTATGCTTTCCCTCATATCTTTCATGTACTGTACTTTTTTTGGTATTTCTTCTAGGTCTCCTAAAACCTCTTTTCTTATCGAGAACCAAGATCCTCTGCTCACCTCTTCCTCCTCTGGTATGGTTGGAAGTTTTTCAAGTCTCTTAGCCTTTTTATTTGGTCATATTACCCTCTATGGCACTCAAAGGTTAACTTGTGGTTGTCCCAAATTTCCAAAAGAGTACATGGTTACAATCTAACTTGCTTCAGCTCTCAAGCTTCATAGTTAAACAATGGTAGAACATGCAACCTTCAACTTCAACAATCCCCACTCCTACACACAAGTCTAAACTTAGCAAGCTTCCTTCTTTTCATGGAAATAACCATCATGTCTTTGTCAACTTTAAAATCACTATTCTATAATAAATTTGGTTTCATCAATCTTTGGTTCTCTGGTTTACCATTCACACTTATTACTTCAAGATTTAAGCAAGATAAAGTATAACATGGTTTTGGAAATATTATTTATAGGCCATGCGGTGGGTTTACATCCATTAATTATTTACTTCTCCTTGTCACTTCTAGTCATTAATACATATATTTTAACAACATTTGTACTTTGAATCTTATAGCGAGTATTTAGTGCCTTAACTAATTTGTCCCATCATTCCACTCACAAGATTCTTGCCATAACTAACCTTATCACATTAATGGTCTATTCCTTGCCACACCTTTCTTGGAAGTGGATGACAATCGTGTCCCACTTTTTGATGAAGTGGAAGATAGTTGTCATCCAAATGGTAAGAACCTTTCAAAATGATTTCAAGGTGTATTGAATGACTCACATGCCCTTAATCACTTTCGTATCATAGATGAATTTTATGTCTTATGATCCTTGCATGTTGTCTTGTCTTATGTATTGTATTCATATGTATGATGCCTTACCCCACACTAAAAGGGTTTGTGGTCCTCCATAAAACCACAATCTAAAAATTACATTAAAGAGTCACATGACTCAAGAGTACTTTTATTGAAAGTATTAAATCCTAACCTAATGAGCTTAAGCTTTATTGATTACAAAACTTAAATTAAATAGAATCATAATACAACTAAAGCTAACTACCATTAGAGTGTCTTGGGATAATTTTTCCATCCATTCACTATAGCTGGCAAGATCTAGTAGGTTTAATGCTATGAACTATAAATATTCTATCCCAATGGATGTGGATTTTGCTAGGGTGGCACACAAACTTGGAATCATATAGTATAAATTTCATGCCTCGAGAAAATATTTTATTCTTTAGATGGAAATCATGCCATGCTTTTTGTTTATGTTTCTCAACATCTTGAATCTAGTGGGTGAGGAATCAAGCCTCACATAGTTTCATTAAATCATTAATCTGATCTTTCAAAGAGGCTTCATCATCCAAGTTTCCCATACCTACTATTTGGAAAGATGACTCTAGGAACTCCATTAGCATGACTTCTTCCTTTCTATATACTAGGTCAAATGGTGTACTTTAATTTAGGTGATTATACATAGTTTGATAAGCCCATATTAATATAGATACTATATCATCCCAATCAGTTTGGCCAACATTGAAAATTTATGTCAAAGTGGTACTAAGGATCTTATTGAAGGCTTCAACTATTCCATTGTCCTTTGGGTGGTATGGTGTCATCTTATGGTGTGAGATCATAAACTTGGATAACAAGATGCAAATCAACTCATTCAAGATGTGGGTGCTATAATCACTAGTGAAGCTTAGGGGAAATCTAAATTGTGTTATAATATTCTAGATAAATCATGTAGTAGTTGTTATAGTACATTTTTTTATTAGTGTTGATTCAGCCTAGCATGTGAGATAATCAATTGCTATAATGATGTAGCAGGAGCCCATTCATCATCTTACTAGAGTGAGAAGCCCCATAAAGTCAATAACCCATTTATTTAATGGTTCTTAAGAATGAATAGCATGTAATGACATGATCCGGGCAGCAATTTAGGCGACAATTTGGGTGACAGTTCCACCCCAATTGATGACGAAACTTCTGGGAGCCATAACTTTTGCACCAGAACTCCAATTGACTCACCGTTTGAACCGTTGGAAAGATAAGAATGAGGAGAACATTTTGAGATTGGATCAATATTTTATCAATAAATTTTAACCCCTGAAAACCCAAAGGAAGTGCCTCAAATTTCAATTTTAGTAGTGCAGTCTAAAAATAGTAAGTTTCTAAAAATAGTAATTCTTTGAATTTTGTATTGTTTTAAAGCATGGAAGTCAAACCACTTAATCTCCCTCAAGATTGGTGACCTTCCACATCCTCCCCCTGATTTAAAAATAGGTATAAATAAATATGTAACCCAAAATGGAAAATTAGACATCTCTTCCCAGAGATAAGCATATAGTTGTATTGTGATCTTGAGTAATAATACATCTCTTCTCAAAGAATTCATTATTACTATGTTATTTCTTTATTCTTGAGATACTTATCAACTAGAACTTCTAAGTTTTGGATCATGACATAACATCTCTTTTCTTCAATTTTCCTATGCATTGGTAGACATCACATCGATTAACATAAGCCTTTGCATCATTGAATAAAGTTAGTGACCAGAGTCTAATGAGCAAGACCTTATGTATGATAGCCTCTCTAGCATAATGCTCTCTGGTAATACCTTCATGTACTTCTTGGAGCACTTCAGGGTGCTCATTTTGAATTACATAATGGAGAAGCACCTCATCATAGTCCATTTTATACAAATCACCTGATATGAGTTGATAAGGTGTGATGTGGACCACAATTTGATTTTTCTCTTATGAAGTTATGGAGTTAGGCATGTAGCCAACATTGAGGAATGCCATAACATCTTCTAGATCTTTAGGTACCCAAGTAACATGCAAAATTTATACATCAAGAAGATAATCTTCTATGGTATATGGGAATTCTCCATTATCAATTCATGATAAATGATCAGGTCCATAGTTGGTCTTCCCAGGCTTTACAACTACAAAAAACTAGAATTCTTGGAAGAGTGCAATCCAGTGATAAATCCTTCAATGTAGTACTAGTTTATTGATAAGATACTTCAAGGCCTCATGGTATATATAAAATGTAAATGGAGTGGCCAAGAGGTACTACTTAAATTTTTATAAGGAGTAAACCATAGACAAAACTTTGCACTTAGTGGTGGTATAGTTCTATTATGTTGATGTCAACTTCCTACTAACAAAGTAATTCAAATGATTTAAGTTTCCATCACCTAGTTGTGTAAGTATTTCACCAACTACCATCCTAGATGCATCAACATGGACATGAAAAGGCTTTTTCCAATCAAAAAATTATAAGATAGGAGTAGTAGCTAACCTTTCTCTGAGTGTTTCAAAATATGCCTTGCAAGAATCAGTCCATATAAACTATTCATTATGATTTAATAGCTCTTCCAAGGGCACTAAAATCTTGGAATAACCTCAAATGAACTTCATATAATATCCCATGTGTCTTACGAAGCCTTACACCTCATGCTGAGTCTTGGGCACTAGTAGATAGATAATAATGAAGACCTTGGCTAGATCCACTAGGAGTCCCTCCTTATAAATGATATGCCCAAGAAGTACATCAAAAGGTGTTATGAATAGGCACTTATTCAAATTTAGGGAAATTTTCAATAATTGAAAACAATCAAGCATGAGTCTAATATTGACACAGTGGTCCTTGATCAACTTGTATACCATCCAGTCGTCTAAGAAGACTTGTAAAAACTTATGGAATTAATATTTGAAAACCTCAATTACTATCCATGAGAACACCAGTGGGGAATTTTTCAATCCAAAGGGCATGATGGTATAGGAAAAATATCCCCATTCAGTAGTGAAAGTGGTCTTAGATTGGTCTTATTTAGCTATCTAGACTTGGTGGTACCTCAAGAACCCATCTATAAAAGCTAACAACTGATAACACCTTCTAGGATTTCCTCTATGAAAGGTGTTGGAAAAAGGATCTATCATGCAAGATGAATTTAAAACATGGTAATACAAATAGATCCAAATACATCCATCCTTTTTGATATTGATTGTCATGGGACTCACCCAATTAGATTCATCAAGGGGAGTAATTAATCTAACATGGAACATGTTATCAATATCCTCATTTACATTTGCCTGGAGGTTAGGATTCATCCTATATGGATGTTTCTTCATGGGGCAAGCACTGTCAATCAAATTTATGTGTATCCTCCTTAGAAAAGGGTGAAATCCTTTCATTTCACTATAATTTCTTTGGAATACATCTTGATAGTCTTTCAACAACTCAAAAATCTATGAGATTTTTGTCTTGATCTAATAATTTTCAATTGTATCCATCTTAGGCTCTTGATCCATGCCAATTTTATGTTGAATAGTTTGAATGGGCCCATGATAAGGGTTGTCTATTGAATAACTAGTATTATGAATAGTTTTTAAAATAGTACTTGCAGGGACATCTAGATGGTTATTCAAGGGGTTGAGTGAAGTGTACCCCTCACTTCATCTACTTGAAAGATGAGTTTTTACTTTCCCAAGCAGATCTCTTCATGACGTTCTTCACTAAGGATTGCTGATGGTGTAAGAGCTGATTGTGTGGGAGGCTTAGTGAATAAATTCAAAGTTTCTTTAGGTTCCTAATGAATATGATGTAGCTAGTATTTGATTAGACTTAGATTTACAATGATTTCTTCATGCATGCCTTGAAAGATGAGGTGTAAGTCCATCCTTGGTGAAAAATAAGAAAGTGATGATGTCATATTTTCCTTTAATAACTACCAAAACCTAGTACCCATGTGCCTTTTTTCATGAATGTACCAGCCTTTTTCCTAAGTGTGCAAAGTCCCATAAAACATATAGACCCAGAGGTAATTTGATAAGAATTTTTCCTCAGCTTGTCATATTGTCTCACAAGTTTCAATGTGAGGTGAAGGTGCTTTCACATGACTATAACTAAGTGTGCATTTGATATTATTGTCATGGTGAAATCTAGGATGTAGAGAATCTCACACTTGATCCCAATATAAATGGTGTTCTTTATGAGTGTACCACCATTTGGCAAGGGTACCATAAAAAATGTGATCTAAAGATCTCATCTGATCATTTTTAATATTATAGAACACTTCAAAGTGATAGAAAAGTCACACACCTCATTTGTCTTTGGAACCATGGAGCTCATTTAGTCTCTCTAGTGGTGTCCCTCTAGTGTTCCTCTCATTATTAAACCAATGAGGTACACAAACTTGTGGCATTTAGAGAGCTTGTGTGAGATGCTTTGTCTTTTATTTATAGTTTTGCACAATCTTCCAATGAGATTATAGTCACCATGGGCCCAATAGTTGGAAGCATTACTTTTAGATCCAAGATAGACTAGTTGTCTCTCCATCAAAGAATACCATCTAGCATTGGATCATGTTGTTCATCATTTTGAGTAGTCACATTATACAAATTATTGATGTCTTCATTAGTGCTCATGGGCTCAATATAGGGTGGTCTCTATGTTTGGTCTAAGGGTATTACCATACGTTGATAATTATTATCAAAGTTATATCAATATTTAAATATTAAAACTACATGATTCTCATAGATTCAAGGCCTTCCTAATAAGGCTATATAGTCATCATCTTTTACTAACTCCAAAACCTCAAAATCTTCTTTGAAGGGAACCCCAAGTATGTCAATGGTGGTGTTTTTGAGGACTCATATAAGATGCACTTGAGTCTTATTCACCATGAATAGGACATGAGGAGAGGGATATAGGGATGGATTAGACATTTTTCACCAAGAATATTTAGTGAGAAAATTCACTTCCATGCCAGTATCTACTAGAATATCCTCGATTACCCATCTGTTGATACCTGCATTAAATAATATCTCTCCATCTTTTGGGGAAAAGGAACTAGGACTTTCTTGACATCAAGCATGATTTAAATAATAATATTTTATTTTCTTATTGAGGTGAGGGTATAATTTTGTTGGTAGGTATGCTTGAACTTTAAGCCAAGTGTTGAGCTGGGGAATGATGTCTTCATCGAGCATACATTTACATAGTTCCTAAAATTTGTCCTACACCACAAGAAGTTTGGATTATTTTTGTACTAAGGTGTGTTATGTGACATAATTTTCCTTAAGGTATTTAAACTCACCTTGGATCTCTCATACAAGTTATATTCTATCTTGAAGGACATCCTTGTGCTATTTTGCATCAAGGTACTTCCTTTCTTGTGGTTCTTCCTGATGTACCTTTTCAACTGGGTTGGCTATGGATTGTGTTTGACCTCCACTATGAGTGGTGATATTTAATTATTGAACTATGGGGATGGTTTGTCATGCAAGCCATTATGGTTTATCTATATAAATCATGGTGAAAACCTTTTCATTTCAATCCTTAGTGATGGTTGTATATAGATTAGGACACTCTTCTAGCTGATGATATTTTTTGCAAAATGCATAGGTTAGGTACTCTAGGCAATCTCTTTGATAGTGGTTTGGTGAACCACATTTTCAATAAGTTCTTAGTGGAAACTAACCACCACCTCATCCTCATTCTCTCCTTCAACCATGATAGCCACCATTGTCTTAAGTATTGATAAATGAGGTTTAGCATGTGCCACACGCTTGAGCTTCATGAATATCATTACTCAATTGACAATCATTAGTTTAATGGGTGTAAGCATAAAAAATATTACAATATTAAAATAACTTAGTTTTTTTATCCTTTTTAAAAAGTGGATAAGAATGGACATCATCTTATTCATGACAAATCTCATAGGTGTGTTTCAGTACTGTGTAGATGTTCTTCTATGGGTATTTGTTCTTCGTATGACCATTAGTCTTATAGTCTATACACCAGACACCACTTCATGTATCATATGCATTGTTTTCCATCAAAATTTCAAGTTGATGTTCCATGGATGCTATTTTTTCATCCATAAAGGGACTAACCCTAGTATCCATGCTTCCGATCACTTCAGCATGGAGGGCAGATTCTAATGCCTCACACACACTTGTAAAGGTTATTTGTGACAAGGTCTATCAAAAAGGTTGTAATAATATTCCCACAAACCATTATGCATGCTGAGATGGATTTATTTCAAATGATAACTTAAAAACCAAGGTTTTAAATCATGCATCATATTCACATACGCTCTTTGTAAGTCTTTGATTTATGTCTTTTAGCACTGATATAATTACTACTCAAACTTAGGAATGTCAAATTCCTATAAGAAGGCTACTTTAAGCTAGTCATAGTCAACCAATACTTTCTGAGCATTTGACACCATTTGTGCACACACTATAAAAGTGTGGTTACAAACTACATTGCCTTTCATTTAGAAGATGCGATGCCATATGTTCTCCAAATTAATTCACACTTATGAATATGCTCAGCTACATTCTCTACCCCATAGTATTTAGGTATATGCAATGTCATCTCATAATAGACTATAGTGGGTTGTGGTTGAATGGGTAGTTTCTAGGAAGATCTATCTCTAGTTATAGAAGGGGGTCCATTTCCTCTAGTGCCTCCTCCTAATCCTCCTCCAATGCCTCTAGTAGCAGTGCCCATGGGAAGAGGCATGGTAGATGGTTGATTTCCCAAGTTTGGGCCTATATTCTAACCTTGAGGGTCAAATATACTAGGCATCCTAAGTTGTGCCATAGAATTCCCTTGAATAGGGAAAGATGTAGATTCTAGATCCTAGTTCTAGTCTCCCTTACCTATTCAATTTTGGACTCTATATTATCTGTATCCCAATTTTGTATATCTATTCTATCCAACTCAAAGGCATGAGTATGCACTATGATGGGGAGCCTAGTTGACTGATATTTGGTTCTTCATCACCTATAGTATATCTCATTTCTCCTTCAAAGGATAAAAGTGGAAAAGGACATGGCTTGAAAGTGATGGGTTCCTTGCACTTGTCCACCTCCCTATGATTCTTCACATCACTCCTTGAGTTTTCCCAATATCTTCTTGTGCCACTAGCTCCCTTGATCTTCCTCTGAGCTTCATCATACTTTCATTTTCATAATGATCACTAGATTGCTACCATGTTGAACCCATAATCTTCAATGAATTTCTAGTCTCCCTTTCCAACTATGCAGCTCATGCACAAGAGAATTTTAGCCTTCCATGGGTAGAGTTTCCAATCCAATTTCAACAATTAACTTCTTAACTTTGAAAGAAAATAATGAGAGGTAACATCCCCTATTCTCTCATATAAATTGGAAATTCACCTCCTCAAGATATGAATATATGGTCACCATGTACTCCAAAATGTAGCTATTTCGAACACCTCTCCACCAATAGTTAACCACTCACATCTAGGAAACTCCAAGTCATGCTAAACTCCTCTGACACTCAAGTGTCCATGATTTCTTTTATCTAATATTTTGTGATCATACTTGAGCATACACTAAGATACAATAATTAAAAAGAAATGGGACCTCAAAAAGTAAATTCTCATACAAAGGGCTATAGATATTCTATTCTACCCATTATTGTGTAGAAATTT
This sequence comes from Torreya grandis, assembly GCA_037957365.1. Classification (NCBI taxonomy): domain Eukaryota; kingdom Viridiplantae; phylum Streptophyta; class Pinopsida; order Cupressales; family Taxaceae; genus Torreya; species Torreya grandis. The sequence continues at coordinate 731,036 of JARHVA010001541.1, read as the reverse complement.
ATAGGTCAAGATACAAAACTGCAAAGTTGTCTTCGACATTGGTAACCTATTCTTTAATATTCTCTAATGTAATACACTAAAACATTTCCCATTATTATGCTCTAATTTATTTATGTCCCAATAATGGAACTAAAATTTTATGTTAACACTAAATCTTTTTCCTAACATGTTACTGCACTAGCCCTATCATGTGAGAGGTAAGTCTCGCATGCTCACCTGAAGTGCAAAATGAAAGAATGGTTCTTGAAGGCTTTAAATCACAATGTTATATGTTTGTTCATCTCTTATAACACAAATATTAAGTTATTAAATACCATAAATATACCACTACTATCCTTATTATCCAAGACTTAGCTATTACGATAACTAGGATCACCATTACTATTCAATAATAGCAATAAAAGGAAAAGATACCCATGACTTAGAAATAAAACATATTCATTATTCAACACTTAGGATGTTTATGAATCATCACATGTTATGAAAAAGACTAAATATTCATTGATTACTTAATAGATTGCAAGATTGAATGTTGTATCTATTTCCCAAAGGTCCACACACACAAATGATTACAATAGGGGTTTTTATACTTGTTTTTCCCTGACCAATTGTCAAGATTCTAACTATCATGGAAAAATGGCACACATAATTCCAATAGGCTGAGAGTCATGGATCTTAAAAATTATTGTTATTATAGAAGGCATTTGTGCCCCTAGATACATGCTCTATGTTATGTTCTAATAGCCAAGTATTTCATTTTTCACAGGCTGTTACATAACCTCTAATCGGTGGGGTCATAGTGTCCTACATGATTTGATATTTTAACTACTCCCACATCCTCATGCTCTACTTCCCTCATGCTCCCCTAGTCCTTCCACTTCTTGTTCTAAGTCCTCTATTATTGAGTCCTTCGTGATACATTCTTAATTGATTGGGTCCTCTCATGCTAGGTCCCCTATGCTATTGTCCTTCTATTCTTGGAAAGTTCTATGCCACAATACTCTTTCACACCATGGTCTTCCCACACCATGAAAATCCTATGCCATGTTGGTACTTGTATAAAAATAGACAATGGTCCTTATGTGTCACACTCTAAAAGTGGAACAATACTTGTACAAAATTTAGGGGTCAACACATTGCCAACTTAGGGTGACTTCACCTTTCCTTGTCATGTTCAACTACATTCAACTGTGACGATATTGTCTTTCCTAGGGAGTGACACTTGTAGGTATATATTTACATGGTTATACTTTGAATATAGTGTTAAAATACCCTCTTAAGTTTACCAAGGTTGTTTTTCATCTATTTGGATCTTCTAAGTCATGTCCATGATATACCATATTCCAAAATACCATACTCTTGCTCACTGTCAACTATAATCAACTATAGTTGACTAATATGGAATAGGAAAGGATATTTTATGTGGATAATATCTTTAAATAATGTTCTTAATACCTTTAGGTCTTTAGAATCATTTGAAAACAACATTCATTAATAAGTACTTGAGTATGTAGGTTCCCATCTCCTGGAACTCAATTCATGATTTGGTGAGTCACCTATAGTCAAGTTGTAGGTGACTTTTTTGAGGAAAGATGCACTTGTAGGTGTTGATGGAGGTAAAAATCTTGAAAATAAACAATTTTTAATGTTTATTGAAACACAAATGGTCCTCTCAACTCAATAGGTTCACTTAATCATGAAAATATGCCTCTATATTGTAACTTTGGGTTGTGAAAACACTTGAAAGCTAAAAACCTATAGAAATCACTAAATGAACACAATGAACAAAAGTACAAATTTAGAGCTTCCATACATTATGTTAATTTAGTAAAATTCCAATTTTATTTTGTATCCCTATATGGAGAATAAAATATAGATACCTTAAACTTCACCTAGACTCCATTCTATAGTGTTACATGGCATCAACAAAAGTGCTTGGTGCTCTATTTTGGAGATTTAGGGAAACTTGTCCTTAAACAAAATATTCTTTTATTGAGGTGATTCCTCAAATATGATTACTTGATAATGACTCCAAACATGATTTTCAAATTTCTTCCAACTTCTTAATACCTAAAAAAGGTTTCAAAGCATGTTTTAAATATTTATATTTCACCTTTAGATCTATGTGTGTGTCACATGTAGGTGTAACTTGCAATATATAGTCAGTTGATAGAGAAATGAGAAATGTACATGGAGTATGGGATTGTAATCAATGCTAAACCTTATAAAAATTTCTCAGACTGGTATTTTTCACATTTAATGGCTTGAAATAAGTAATATGCCTTATCTTAACATAACTATCCTCCTTTAGGGCATCTATAGGTGTATATTAGAGTTGCAGGTATTTGTGTATGTGAGAAATAGTCATCAAAGTTTGGAAACATTAATTGAGAGCATATCCTCATGATTGGTTTGATTTTTAATTTTACAAAAATATGCTAAACATCCTTATAACACTTAATAACTTTTCCATGGATTCTATATAAGCTTTCACATGTTTGATAGTGAGTAAACATTTGTAGGAAAGTGGAGTGTGTTGGAGGAATAGTTATCACATATGATTATATACCATTTGGATAAATTTAAGTTAATTTTCCATGTTATGATAATGTGTTAAACATCTCAATACCATAATTACATCCCCATGAATGTGTTTAGGACCTCGCATATCTCACTTAGTTGATTATGTAAATAGGCATGGAACAAGTTAACTGTATGGTATATTTATTGACTGCCACTCAATGGTAATAAACTTTGAGGATGAGTTTGAATGGGTAAGTGTATTCTAAGACAATGAGAGACATAAAATTCAACCTATAAACATTGATTGAAACTATCACCAAGGCATGAAAAATCTAAAAGCAGTGAAAACCTACCTATAACATAACAAAGTGCCTTTGTCTGCAACCTAAGATGTTTGAAATAAAAAAAACTTAAAAAAATGAAATTAAAGGTGGGAATCATGAGATAATAATGTATACTCTCTTTATAATAATTTTTGTCAGGTAGATTGTAAGAACGAGCTCATATAAGAAGAAAACCTGTAAGGTGTGGGAAAAAACATGTAGAAATGAACACTCAAATTATAAGGGATGGTTCATAAAGAAAAAGTCACCAATACTTTAATTATTTATATCAAAATTAATTGTACCAATTTTAGTATTACCATACAATACCCCTTGATCTAAAACTTCTCCTAGTGGCTATACTATCCAAAAACCCTTTGACTAGTTTCATGTGCATAGTGGAGCAATAGAAGAGTAGAATGGTTTTTAGACATTTTTGAGAATTATAAATATGTTAAAGTGTTTAAATGAGTTCAATGAAGTTTAATATCCATACAAAAATATATTCCCATGTTCCACTCTCCACATGGGCTATACAACTATAAAAAACTCTCTTTTCTCACTTGTTTTCTTGATTTCAGCTAACACTTATAATATTTTTATTTATATAATTAAATACCTGATATGTAATAATAAATTGGACGTTTAAAGTAAGTTTATAACACATGGATACCTTGAAAAACATACCACTTCATTTATGACCCTTAAATGACATAAAATGACATAAGGACTACTAAGCACCATGACCAAGGCTAATATGACATTAAATAACATAAAATGAACTATAAAACACCCTATGTGTTATGCTAATAGATTTTTATTCACATTTTTGATTATAGTGGGTTTGACTCATTTTGACTTGTGTCAGAATGGTCAATTTTCCTAGCGATTTCCCAAGGGTGGTATGCTTGCTATGCTAAGACCAGCAGCCTTTTCCTATCCATTGGGATATGGAGTCACCTATGAACTTATGTGACACTAAAATTTCCTTTTAAATAGACTAAAATAGAATAAAACCAATAAAATACAACACATAAGACAAAAAACTAAGTAAACACACACTTGTGCTTCATGAGCACTTACGGAAAACACACACACAAACTAGACTAACTAACTCAAACACAAACTAACTTGAAATAAAAACTTCCTCTTGGGTTGAAGGGTAAGTTTTAAAACCCTCTTGATTCATATAATGAAGGATTGGATGAGGCATGTATCCTTTTGACTCTTGTAATTGATACCTCCATCTTCTTCATAGTGTTTGCCAACTTCATTGCAATGATATTCAATGAAAACCAAACAACTCCAACTAGGTTAGATATATAAATGAAATATTATTTCATATAAATGGCCTCAAATTTCTCATATGCCTCTTCAACTATAACCTCAAAAGGTGGTTCAATAAGACATATCTTCTTATTTTCCATAGTGATCTCAGTAAGATTAGGTTTTCTCTCAGCTATAAGTTCTTCAAGCTCATCAAGGAGATCTACATAGTCTACCCAATCTTAGTCATTATCCTCCATGAAAAAATCTTTCTCCATCTTCTCATATAATTTTCCCTCAACTTGGCAAATTTCCTCAAGCTCTTGAAAGAGTTCCATTTATTGTTACTAATTATTCTTTCTCTCCTTATCATTTAGGACCACTACCTCTTTAACCTTTTCTTCTTGACGTATGAGGCCATCAAGATTATCTTATTTATGATAAAAAGCATATGAGAGTGGTTCAAAATTAGGCCGAGGTATTTAATGTTCTTTAAGGACTACATCTCCTATCTTCACCTCATGAGACTCTTTTTATGATTATAACTTCTGAGGAGTGACTTGATCTTTATGTCCATTCTTGATAGCACACTCAACCACAAGTTTATTAGGATCATCAACAACCTCATGGTCAGATATGGAGTGTTCTCTAAGTACCGCTCTCTTTAATTCTTGGCCACCTTCCTCATGGACAACTATAAAATAATCTTCAATATGTTTCTCTTCATTCAAGAAGGTGGAGTTGCACTTGTGTTAACCAAGGGGAGTTCTTATGGTGATTTTTTATTCATAGTCACTCATGAAATATTCTTGATCATCTATGACTTTAAATCTTTCCTCTTCACTTACCTCCCTCAAAATGGGCTCCTTTTCAAGACGGGATAGGGTGGAAGATTGATGGATAGGATCATGAGTTGGAGGTGAGGAATGACAGGTGATGGAGAGATTATGAGTTGGAGATGGAGTGTGAAGGGTAGTAGAGATCTTGTGAAAGGATTTAGGAAAGAGAACTTCACTAGTAAGATCATAGGAAGTGACATTTTGAGTTGGTTAGAAGGAAAAAAACTTACATCAGCATAAATTTCACCTTGCCAATAGCCTCCTTGGGATTCTTCAATTGTAACATGTTCATTTTTAGGTTCCTTTTCTTCCAAAATCTTTAGCATAATTATTAAGCATTGGTCACACTTATTTTCCAAGTACATTTTCTCATTGATTTCCCATTCAGTTCCTCCTATCTCTTCAAACATCTTCAACATGTACATACAAATTTGGGTAACACCTCCTAAACAATCCATAAGGTTATTAGGGAGCACATCATACTCATCATATCATGTTCTCATAGTCTCTTCATGAACTAAAAATTATGGTATGAGTGCCAACAAATATTTGATGTAAGATTGAGTTGATGGAGGAGGGGGAGGGTAATGATGGGGACCAAATCCAACTTCAACATGTTGTAATTGAGTTTGTAAAAGTTAACATCTTTCCCCTTGAGATATTGTTTTAGAATCCATGGACCCATCTAATTTTCCATGATAAAACTCTTAGGAATCCTCTTGAGGTTGATAGGCATCGTGGTATGGTTGGTAAAACTCATATTGGGGCTGATAGGGAGGTATTCCTTGATAATATCCTTGACATATTTCCTTATAGGGATGTATAAAAACATCATGATTATATATAGAGGGAAATGGAAGACCATATGGCTGTCATGGTCTATAGGATTGATAGGCATTTTGATAGGACTATGGAGGGGTGTAATATGGTTTATAGAAAGGCTAATTGGGAGGTTCATAATAGGGGTATTCACCATAACTATTCATATCAACCTCATATGTTAAATGAGATGAAATTACTAATAAAAACCTTCAATAAAAGATACATGGGATTTTTATAACTAAAATTTTTCATTCTAAGTCAGCATTGGTGCTATCCTGCTTGCTTTTAAAAGCTGATTAGAGGAAAGACACAACAATAATCTTTCCACTCTCTGTGAATTTGGTCTTATCAGGGATGCCAAAAATATTGTCACCAAATATTTTACCCTATAAGAAGGTGTTCAAGCCTCCTCTATATTTGGAAACATGGTAATACTTATAGATATGTGGGTGTACCTATAATAGAAGTATACCTATAGGTTTAAGGGTTGGCTCCTTGAGTATGCCTTAAAGTGTTTATCAACAAAACTAGTTTAATGTTTGTGGGAAAAGGGATATAAGTTTATATTAAATGAAAATAATACAAGGGGTTTATACATCATAAGTATTTAAAAAATACTATCATACTTCTTTCACTAAGAAATAAGGCCTACAACACTAGTTTAAAAGTCCTAGAATGCTCTAACATTAGTATTTCAATATGAAGGTGATATGCATGAAGACTATCCAAGTTAAGTGAAACTAGAGATCAGTTGTAGATACTAAGGATCATTATACACTTGATAAAATATCCATACACTTAAAAACACTTCATATGACCTGCTAGATTGAAGTCAGTTTCATCAAACATGGAAGGATTGAGAAAAAGTAAGGATAGCTAGATATCTCTTAACTATTCACTATACATCTCTTCACACATTTTGACAAGATGAGATAAGAAATAAAACCAGATTGTATTTATTTTTATAAGTAAAATTACAATATAAAAACCAATAGGGCTTCACCATACATGGTGTGGTCTTTTTCTACAAGAGCCAAAATGGCTATTACTTATAGAATTGGAGAGAGAAAAGAAGAGAATGAAGTCTAAAAATCACTAGGACATGTGCCATGGAAAGAAAATAAGTTACATCTAAAATAAGATGAAGTGTTCGATATAAAATTAAAGGTATACTTGGAAAAATGTCTCTCCATAGCATTAAACTCATGAAATGTGTAGAATTCTTCATTGCTTGATCAGAAAACTACCTTCATCATTTGGCCTTCTTGAAACATCCACATTATACTCGGGACAAATGTGATGATTTAACTAAGAGGGAGGGTTTATATAAGTGATTAAATGTGTATTATTTTCATCCCTAATCATTATCATTCTTTTGGTTAAGAGATATCATCACCTATAGTCTAAATAACTCCTCTTTCACTCACCTTGCACACTTGGCACCAAGGTTTCCTTTAGTTTTCCAATATGATACATAAAAAGGAGTGAATGACACCTATTAGTGCCCCTCATAGCCTTATATTCCTTAGGAATTTCTTGAAAATCCTCACACATAAATTTATCACTCTCTCACTAACTTGTTCACTATGTCAGATTTGACTAGTTGAGATGAAGGCACTTACAGAGACACTTGTGAGATATTCTACTGCAAGAAATGGATATGATAGGATAAATATCTATTCCAAATTTTATTTCATCCTTTGAAAACCTTTTTTACCTAAATAATACATAAAATAGTTAATAAAATACATTGTTTACTTTATTCATATTGGTAGGGTGCAACTCAGGTTGATGGAGAGGAGCTTTAGAGAGTCATCTACAACCTCTAACCATTTCAAAAGCCATTCCATGCCATATGGATTCATATTAGGTCTTTGTCAAAGGTTTGTGAGGGTTTAGAGTACTTTTCATCCTTATCCTCTGTTCATAAAGGTCTAACATTGGATTTGTAGACAAATTCCAATAAGACAATGTTCAAGACCTTCTTAAATGTTTCCCAACTCCTCAAATTCCCATGCACAACCTCCAATAAGGTGTGATCTTTCAAACTTAAGTTTTTGTCTTCATTTTTCACACCCTAAATTGACTTTGATATAAAATATGGCTTCTATATGTTCTTATTTTCACTCCAATAGATTAAACACACCTTATAATCCTTAATTAACATGTTTCAATTCATTGGAATTCTCACTTAAGGATGAAAGTGAAATCATACGCATCTAGGGCTCTAGGCCTAATCTCAACCAAGTAGGTCTATCTACTCCCATGTGGGTTTGGATGACCATGTTAGGTTTTAAGCATCTTTGGATGGTTTTAATTATGGTTCCATGTCCCATTCAACTCACCACACCTTCCTTCAAGGTCTTATAAAGTTTCTAACTTACCCTCTCACCACTTCTATGACCATCTTGTAGGTTTGCACTCTTAGGAATGCCCTCTATTTGAGACAAAATAGAAGGCACTTCCCATATTTTATCATATAAGTTGTATATATGAGAGGATTATCTAAGTCACATATTTTCCCAATGCAAATTTTTAGGGTTTTTTGGTACCCCTAGAACCTCCAAATGCTTCAAAACTTAAAACAAACATGTGGAAACTATTGACTGTGTAGGTCTTGAATATAGACTATAGGTTTCATTATTTTAGAATTTATTTGAATTGATACATGCCATGATCATCATGAAAATTCATCATAAATTGTGAGGTATATTTAACCATGCCTAACACTCATTTTCCATTTGCATCTTAGGGTGCTTTCACCTTTCCTTAACATGTTCAATTATTGTCAACTGTGACTGTAATGTCTTGCCTAGGGAGTGACACTTGTAGGTATAGATTTGCATGGTTGGAATTTGAATATAGTTTTAAAATAACCTCTTAGGGTTACCAAGTTTTTTTATCATCTATTTGGATTTATCCAAGTCATGTCCATACTAAATCATCTTCCAAAACACCATACTCCTGCTTATTGTCAACTACAATCAACTATAGTTGACTAATTTGGAATAGGTAAGGATCTTTTAGGTGGATAATAGCCTTGGATAATGTGATTAATACATTTATTTATTTTTAATAATTTTAAATCATCCTTAATTAAAAATTACTTGAGTATGTAGGTTCCCATGTCCTATAACTCACTTCATGATTTGGTGAGTCACCTATAGTCAAGCTGTGACTTTTTTGAGGAAAGATGCACCTGTAAGTGTTGATGGAGGTCAAAATATTGAAAATAAACCCTTTATAATGTTTATTAAAACATAAATGGTCATTTAAACTCAATAATATCACTTAATTTCTGAAAATATGCCTCTACATTACAAATTTTGGTTGTGAAAACACTTAAAAGATCAAAACTTGTAGAAATCACTGAATGAACACAATGAACAAAAGTGCAACTTTGGAGCTTCCATACATTGTGTTTCTTTAGTCAAACACCCATTATATTTTTCATTATTCTACCCCTATATGGAGGACACAATATTTATACCTTAAAATTCACCTAGACTTCATGTTATAGTGTTACATGACATCAACAGAAGTTCTTGGTTCTCTATTTTGGAGCTTTAGGGAAACCTGTCCCTAAACACAGTCTTATTATCTTAAGGTGACTCCTAAAATATGTCTAATTTTTAATAAATCAAAATATATTTTCAAAGTGCCTCAAACTTCTTAAAACCTCAAAAATGTTTCAAATAATGTTTGACATCTTTATATTGCACCTTCAGATCTTTATGTGTGCCACCTGTAGGTGGTCCTTGCAGTATGTAGTCAGTGGATAGAGACATGAGAAATGTACATGAAATATGGGATTTTAATCAATAATAAACCTTATAAAAAGTTATAAATCTGGTCTTATTCATCTTTAATGGATTTAAATAAGTAATATGCCTTATATCAACATAACTATCCTCCTTTAAGGCACTTATAGGTGCAAATTAGAGTTGTAAGACCATGTGTATGTGAGAACTAGTCATCAATGTTTACAAAAATTACTTGAAATCATATCCTCATGATTAGTTTGATTTTTCATGATAAAATAAATTTATTAACCTCCTTATAACACTTCATTACCTTTCCATGGATGCTATATAAGCTTTCACATGTTTGACAGTGAGTGAACATATACAGGAAAGTGTACTGTGTTGGAGAACTAGTTATCACAATTGATTATATACAATTTATAGAAATTAAAGTTGATTTTAAATGTTATGATAATGTGTAAAACATATTAATACCATAACTACATCCCCATGAACATGCTCAGTACCTTTCATAACTCACTTAGTTGACAATGTATGATAGTCATGGAACAAATTGACTGTATGGTATATTTCTTGACTGCCACTTCATGGTAATCTCCTTTATGGATGATTTTTAAGGATTAAGTGGATTATAAGACATGAGAGACATAAAATTCAACCTATCACCAAATTTTTAAACCATCACCAAAGCATGAAAACTCTGAAAGTGGTGAAAACTTGCTTGCAACATAATAAAGTACTCTTGTCTACAACCTAAGATGTTTAACCTATCAAAAAAATTGAAGTAATAAAAAAATGTGGGAATAATGAGATAGGGATTTATACTCTCTATATAATTAATTTAATTATCTAGATTATATGGATAAGCTCATACAAGAATAAAACCTATAAGGTATGGGAAATAACATGTAGAAATAAACCATCAACTTCTAAAGGATTGTTCATAAATAAAAAGTGAAAAATCCTTGAAATATTGATATTAAAATTAATTTTAATGATTGTAATATCATCCTAAAAGATAAATTGATTTGAAACTTCTCCTACTAGCTGTAACATCCAAAAACTTGTTAGCTAGTTTCATGTGCAAAGTGGAGTGATGGAAGAGTAGAATGGTTTTTATCCATTTTTGAGAATTCCAAAGATATTAAAGCATTAAAGTTAGTCCAAGGAATTTTAATATCCATACCACAATATATTACCACGTGACACTCTCCACATGGGTTGTATAATTTCAAAAAACTCCTCTTTTCTCAAATTTTTTCTTGATTTTAGCTAACATCTATAAGTTTTTTAGTTATAGACTGAAATACCTAATAGGTATTAACACATGGATGTTGGAATTAATTTTGGAACACATTGACACCTTTAAAACCATAAAACTTCATTTATGACTCATTTATGACCCCTAATTGACATAAAATGACATAAGGACTAATAGGCACTGTTGTCACCAAATCTTGCACCCTACAAGAGGGTGTTCAAGCCTCTTCTAGATCTGGAAAAAATTGGAATACTTATAGGTATGTCGGTGTACCTATAGGTATAATTAGACCTCTATATTTAAGGGATATCTCCCTAAATGTATCTTGAAATGCTTATAACCTAAACTAGTGCTTTCTCATGGGAAAAGAGTTATAAGTTTGCATGAAATAAACCTACTCTAAGCAGTGATACACCAAGATGTTTTTGACATGAAAATTATACTCCTATCACAATGAAACAAGACAAAAACATTAGTTTCATAGTCTTAAAGGATTCCAACATGAGTGTTTCAATATAGATGTTAGATGTATGAAAAAACCCAAGGTAAATGAACCAGATGGTAGAATACACACTCTAAGAATAATTTAACACTTGAAAAGGGAATAACACACTTGAATACACTCTATATGACCTGTTAGAATAGGAACTCTTGTATAAACATGAGAGGATAAGGGGAGAAAAGATAGAATAATATCACTTTTCATCACCATACATCACTTTACACACTTAAACAATTGTTCATGGAATCAAAACTAGACTTGAATTAATGTTAAAAAATGTCATTATAGTAGGGACTCACCATACATGGTGTGGTATTTTTTTAAGAGATAAAATGGCCACTACTTATAGAATTTTAGAGAGATGAGTAGATAATTAAGTCTAAGAGTCACTAGGACATGTGTAATGCTAAGAAAAAGAGTTATACATGTAGGATAATGAGTGTGAGATAGACCATGCAAGGTGTGATAGGATAAATGGACCTCAAATGCATGAAACTCATAAAATGTGGTGTAGTATTCCTCAATGCTTTTTTAGAAAATTGCTTTCATCATTTGGCCCTTTTGGAACATCCCAAAATTGAATAACAATAGAAGTGATGATTTAACTAAGGGGGAAGGGTTATAGACATGATACACTATGCATTGTATGCATCCCTAATCATCAGTATTCTTTTAGAGATGAGCTATCACTACATGTAGTCCAAATAACTCCTCTTTCACTAACCCCTCACACTTAGCCTCAAAGTTAGCTTCAATTTTCCATACATATTTGTACATAGGAGTGAATGACATGTGCAAGACCTCCCATAGCTTTACATTCCTTAGGTAAACCTTAAATGGCCTCCCACTTGAATTTCTCACCCTTCTCATTATCTTTATCACTTTGCCATTTTTGATTGGCTGAAATGGAGGTAATTGAAAAATCACTTAAGAGTTCTGTTGAAACATGAAATGAACATAAGGGGATATATCAAGTTCTAATCCCTATCCCAAAGCTGATTGCATCTCTTGAAACTTCCTAGAACCTAAAAAAAACTAGATATAGTTAAAGAAATCCAAATTCCCTCATGTTCATATAAGCGGGGAACACCTCAAGTGAGTAGGAAGGATATATATAGAGTTTTAGGAAATATTCAACCATCTCCTAAGCCATTAAATTCCATTTGGATATCTCTCTTGCTTCATTTTCTCCATCGAGTCATTAATCAGGGTTTTGAAGTCTTTTAGGGTCTTTTCACCCTTAACCTTTGTTCATAGAGTTTTGACATTAAAATGATGGAATAATACCACAAAGTGTTTAATCAAGACCCTCTCCAAATTTAAATAGCCTCTTGAGTCTCGATGCAAAGTATCCTAGAATATGTGAGCATTTCAAATTTCCTTATCAAGCTTTATTTCCTCATTATGTGCAAGCTGAGATGGTTTTAAGCCCAAAATGGATTACCAATGGTTTACCTTGAATATAAATAGTTTGTACACACCTTATACATCCCAATAAACATTTTCAAACTTATTATACATACATATATACAAACTATATACACATATACATACATACACACACACACACACACACACACACACACACACACACACACACACACACACACACACACACACACACACACACACACACACACACACACACACACACACACACACACACACACATAATATGTACACATTTTCAACCCTTGATCACATCATTAGACCCTTTAACTTCTTCAAAACCTTTAAGATAGATTGTGAGGAAGGGGACTATGTGAAGGGTTTCATCATGACTGTATGTGCTTGTTTTATGGCTTTTCTCTATTTGTATTCCATATGATAAGATCATATTTAGACCAATATGATCATAATTAAGATTCTATAAATCCATTCATCACTATAACCTCCTGTTGACCTAATTTTGCCCCTCAGGCAAAATCTCGATCACCTTCTACACCTGCTTTACATGGCCAGTCATTTCAAGTTGCAAGGTCCGTCCTCAGGGTTCGACAGCGCCGTTTCATAGCATTGGTTCATCGGCCTCATTCGTTGAAGTTCACGGTAGTGAAAGACAGAGTCTTCGAACGTTCACACAAGGGGAGAGAAAAACTGGGGCGTTTAGCACTAAGGCAAAAAAGAAGGGCAGATAAAATGCAGAGGGCGGCAAAATCACCACCCACAACACTGGCAGGTAAAAGGAGACTACCTACACACATGCAGAGGGTGGCAAAATTTCCATGTGAAGCAGTCGGCAGAGAAAAATAGATCATTAACATCGGTCGACGTTGACAAAACTACTGCGGTCAGCATCTTACATCGGTCGATGTTGGCAAAACTGCTGCGGTTGGCATAAGTCCTACATGTAGTCCACAGCAATGGGTGGCAAATTCACCACCCACAATAGTAGGTGGCAAAAAACACCTGCAGTGCATAGGAAAAATCCCGCCTAGCCACTGAAGGAGAGGGCCAGCATGCAAAATGAGGAAACAAGCATGGTCTTGGCAGACTTATGACATCAGCTACAGTGTTTTTTCACTCTTTCCAATGAGACTCCTCTTGGCTTTTCCCTATAAATGGGCAGACTTGTTCATTTATCAGGATCTTCCCCAATTTTGTAAAGATCACTGCTCTGCAAATTCTCCACCTAAATCAATAAAATATAGTTTTTGCCTCCATCTTGGATTGATTTGCTGTGTATGCCATGAGTATTATTTGCGTTCAGTCATTATCTTCCATGCTTTCACAGGTAATACCAACAAACCAGCTATCTAAAAGGCACCGGTTCTATAGCTGAAAGGAGAAGAGCAATACTTGAGAAAGACAGGACAGAGTAAGTTGCTTGTAAGTGTGCATTCCACAGCACCTCGGCAAACCTCTGTTATGTATTTTCCATTATAGCCTCCCTGTTAGTCTTAACAGCCTGGTTCTTTTGCTAGATGTGTAGAGTATACTTGCATTTCCCTTGATTTTGAGAGTGGATCTAGAAGGTCAACCCTTTATTTTGGTGTATCACCTCTTTTAGAGTAGGTTGTTTGCTTCCTTGCACTTTCTTCCCTTTTTCCTCCCCCCCAGTCTATCTATATACCTATATTTTTGCGTTGCCTGAAACAAACAAGATACATCAGAGGGAACTAGCCCATACCTAGAGACTCTCCTCTCCTACTTCGTCATCCCACAGGTGAGAGAGGGGTTTCCATGCTGCGAGGAGAGGGAAGGAATCTGTTTTCCTGCCACTAGGGTGCACTTTCCAGCGTCAACAATTTTGGCACGCCCGGTGGGACTATATTTTTCAACGCAGTAGTGTTTCAAGATTGATGCTGGTCTTGCTACAGTCACTTCAAAAAATTTCTAGCATCTAGCGACTCCACTGGTAAGAGATTAGTTCTTTATTTTTAAGACCAGTCGCTTAAACTTCTATGCCAAAGGTTACCACAAGGTCAGCTTCAAGAGGGGTTCCTTTTGTTTTCATTGAGCTGCCTTTTAACTCTGCTAAAAGGCTCAGGTTTGAAAGAACTCGCCCTTATCCACTAGTAAATCCTCCTAGAGTTGTTGTTAGGAACACCAACCCAGCTCAGCCACAAATACAACCTATTCTAGCCATGGCATTGCCTTTTGCAGCTTTTCATGGTGAGAGCCCTTTAAACCTCCCACACTATGATCTGATTCCCAGAATAGCTCTAAAAAATGTGCCTTCTTTTGATGGAGTGGGAGCTATTACAATTGTTGAGCATATCAAGAATATTGCCAACCTTTGCAATATTCACAACATAACAAAAGAAAACATTGCCATCAGATTGTTATCCTTGTCTCTAAAAGGAAAAGCTCTCGACTGGTACGGCAAATTATCTGTGAATTCCATAAATTCTTGGAATGAATTGGGCACCCATTTAACTGGTCATTTTGGGGAGAAAAGTGACGGTCTCTCTCTTGCTGAGCATCTGACAACTATAAAGAGAGCTCCGCACGAGTACATGCAGGACTTCAATACGCGGTTTCAAAAGACTTGGGATAGAATTCCCATCCTGGTGAGGCCAACCCCTAGCTACGCTTTCTTGTACTATTTAAAAGCATTAAATAGTGACATTGCTATGATGATCCAATCTATGGGAGGACATATACTGCCGGCTACGTATTACATTGCCATTACGACTAAAAATTGCTTGATTCAAGCTGGGAAAATTGCCCCTAGGCCTCATATGCCACTTTTCCCAGAACCGCTGCCCCTAATTCACACTGTCGCTCCCATGATTGCTCCCCTACCTGTCATTGAGAAGCCAGCTGCTTTTCCATCCAATGAATTAAATGAAGTTAAGGGTTTGTTGCAGAGTATGTCAAATGAACTTGTTGCCCTTAAAAGGCAGCAAGCTCAAAGAAACAAGCCAAACTAGGGTTATCAAAATTATGGCCATGCCCCTAGACCCCCCTTTCAAAACTATAACCAAGGTCAGGGGCAGCTCACTACAACCAGGCCTTATCAAAATTATAACTCAGTGCCCTCTTCGTCATCCAAAGCCATGGTGCCTACTTAGAACAATCTAGTGCAGGAGCAGCCAGGTTGTTCAACCATGGGACAAGGTCAAGAGCAAGCTGCCCACATGAATGATATGATGAATTTTTTCTAGAATTCAGAAAATCAAGCTGCTGATTTTTCCCAATTTTTTGAGTTTCCAGCTCAGCCTAGCACGAGTAACAATCAAACTCAGACAAATTCTACCCTGATAAATCACAAAGAAGGTGAGCTCTGTGTGATTAATCATGGAGGTGCTGTAGACAATCAGGCTAATTGCATTGCAACCAACACGAGATTTAAAAGAAGAGCAGTTGGAGAAGCACAGGCTTCCCCTCAGGCAGCGACGAATCCTCCATCGCACCCATTTCAAAGGGCCCCAATTTCTAGACAACCGTTTGCACCTCTAGCTCCCCAGTGTATAGCTCTGGCTGGGATGAGCCCAAAAGAAAGCATAAAAGGAGTCAATCCCCAAGTTAATATAGTTGATCAAATGAAGAAATTGCATGTGAGCATTTCTCTATGCGATTCATTGTCTCTTCTAGGACAAAAGGAGGTATTGAAGAAAGAATTGCATGAGCTAGATCGACAGGCCACCCCGACAGAAATTAATAACGTCTTAATGACAAATGGGCAGCCTTCTGCTTCAAGTCAGATAAATAAAGAAGAAAAGACTCCCCCTTTTTATGTATCTTTGATCATAGGAGATTTCTTAGTACATAATTGCATAATCGATAGCGGGGCCAACACTTCAGTAATGCCCAAGTGCATTGCTGATAAGATGGGATTAAAATACAAAGCAATGAACAAAGGAGTCTTGCAACTAGATGGGATGCCTGCAAAGATAGTCAGAGTCCTGAAAGGATTGAGTTTAACATTGCATGCCTGCCCGACATTCTCAATCCCCCAAGATATAGTGGTAGCGGACGTTCCTCCATATTTTGCAATCTGTTTGTCTAGGGACTTTACGTCCAAGATAGGTGGTTATCTAGCAGTGAATTGGTCATATCTAGTTTTCAAAACCAAGTACGGGACCAAAGTGAAAATCAAATCTGAGCCACTCTACAAGGACCACCTAAAGCCCTATTCACCCAAGGCAGCGAATGTCAGTTACACTATCATTGATCTAGAAGACTCTCAGATAGACAAATCTTCATCTTCTGCTCTTGAAGGAGTCATAGATCTACTCTTGGATGAGTGGGGAAGTGATAAATTCGAGCACGATCCTCATAAGTTTATTGAGGAGGCAGACCTTGGTGTCTATTGCTTACATGAAGAAAGCGCCGTCATGCCCAATATAATGAAGGAGAACAAAGAAGACCTTGGCCTGTGGAAGCTATACTTTGACGATTCCAAAAGCAAACTAGGCGCTGGTGGTGGGGAAATGTTAGTCTCCCCTTCTAAAGAAAGGTACTTTTTAGCTTTCTGTTTCCAGTTCTCTTGCACATGTAATATTGCAGAATATGAGTCCTTGATTCATGGGCTAGAGTGGGCAAGAAAGAAAGGGATCAGGAAGTTGTAAATACTAGGGGACAATGAACTAATTGTGAACCAAATAAGACGCCTGAACTTGACCAAAAACTCCTTGCTGAAGTCTTACAAGCATAGAGTATGGGACTTGATGGAGGATTTCCTTACTCTTAACATTACCTCGATCCCCAGAGAACAGAATAAGCAAGCTGACAGGCTGGCCGCTGTTGGCACCCAATTTGATGTTTCAAAAGAGATAAGCAGGGATTGTGGTTCACGCCATTTAAAAGTGGTGGTTTGGCCTTCAATTCTAGACAATGTTACAAATTGGCAAGTCTTCAAAAGTGACCAGCAGATAGCTCTCTTCCTGCAGGAAGAAGCTGAGTTTGCGGTCCATAATCAAGTGAAATTGCAGCAACAATATGGAAATCAGATTGTTCAATTAAAAAATAATAAACTCCCTAAGGGTTTGGGCACACTTGAAAGTATTTTCAATGGAGAATACCAACTAAGAGATGACAAAGCATGCATCACTACCAGAGAGGAGAATTATGAAAAAGTTGAAATCCTCAAGGACAAGTTGCTAGCGCTTCGTAAGGTCTGCACGTTTCAAGAAAAGCAAGTTTTCATTCTGTTGTGTTAGGAGTTCGCTAACATCTTCACCTAGAACTATAGTGACTTGAAAGGCTTCGATCCAAGACTCGCCCATCACACCATTGAATTAGATGAATGTGCAAAACTAGTCACACAAAAATAGAGGCCTATTAATCCAATGATCGAATGCCTTATGCAGAAAGAATTGGTCAAGTTGATTGAGTCCGGCATTATATTTTTGATCAAACATTCTTCATGGTTGGCCAATTTGGTTCCAGTTAGAAAGAAAAATAGGGAGATTAGGCTGTGCATTGACTTCAGAGACCTTAATAAAGTCTCTTTAAAGGATCATTATCCCCTCCCAAACATAGAGCAGATTCTCCAAAAGGTAACTAGTTCTGAACGTTTCTCCTTCCTAGACGGTTATTCGAGATATAATCAGATTTTGGTGTGAGGCTGCGACCAATACAAGACAGCCTTCACCACTAAATGGGGAATGTTCGCCTATCAAAAGATGCCTTTCAGGTTATCCAATGCTGGTGCTACTTTCCAGCGAGCCATGGAAATGGCTTTCAGTGGTTTGATAAATAAAAACGTGCTGGTGTACTTCGACGATATAACGGTTTTCTCCAAGGAGGCAGGATAGCATATGAAGCACCTAAGGTAGCTTTTTGAGAGGTGTAGGGAATTTGGTATCTCCCTAAATCCAAAGAAATGTGTATTTGTGGTTCATGAGGGGAAACTTCTTGGTCACATTGTGTCCAAGGAAGGTTTGTCTATTGACCCCAAGAGAGTCCGCTCCATCTTGGAGATGTCCCTACCAAAGCACAAGAAAGGCCTTCAGAGTTTCTTTGGCCAGATAAATTTCATTCAGAGGTTCATTCTGAATTTTGCTGAAATAGTTAAACCCCTAACCTCCTTGCTAAGGAAGGGTGAAGAATTCAAGTGGACAGCACCAAGAAAGGATAGCTTTGAAGCTATCAAATAGGCTTTGACCCAGGCTCCCACTCTAATCAGCCCTAACTTTGATAGAGACCTCAATCTATATAACTTTAGCAATGGAGACGTAATATCTACTATGCTTACCCAAGCAAATAGTGATGACCTCAAGCAACCACTCACCTTCTTCAGCCAAGGGTTAGAGGACTTCAAAATCAAGTACACCTACGTAGAGAAGCAAGCCCTGGTAGTAGTGTGCAGCCTGAAGAAATTCAGATATATGTTGTCAAACAACAAGATCCATCTCATGGTTCCACATCTTGGTGTCAAAGATTTCTTGACCAATCGAGACTTAAATGAGAAAAGAGTGGGATGGATCACCAAAGTGATGGAGTATGACATAGACATCAAAATCACCAAGTTGGTGAGAGGAAGGGGCCTGTGTGAACAACTAGCAGTAGATTTGAGGCAAAAGGGTGAAGATAGCTTGCTGATCCATGACGTAGCCACTACAGAAGAACTAGCTGTCATAAGAGATTAGACGATGGACATGAGGCACTTCCTTCTTATGGGCGAATGTCCACAGGGTCTCGGTAGGGCCGAAAGAAGGTATTTTAAACTTCAATCCCTTCCTTACATTTTGATTGATGGAGTATTATTTAGGAAGGATCTCTCTAGGGTTCTCCTAAGATGCATTGACCCCAGTCAGGCTGACAAGGTATTGGCTGAGTTCCATGATGGGCCAGCAGGCGGCCATTTTGCCCCTAAGACCACAACAGCAAAGATAATGAGAGTTGGCTATTTCTAGCCCACTCTTTTCAAAGATACCCATGCCTGGGTAAGAAAGTGCTAGAAGTGTGCACTCTTTGATGGAAAGCAATGATTGGCTGCCATGCCCCTACAGCCCATTCAAGTTGAACAACCATTCATGCAGTGGGGCCTGGATTTCATAGGGATGATCAATCCTCCCTCCAGTGTCGGACACAAATGGGTCCTGACTGCTACGGATTATTTCGCCAGGTGGGTGGAAGCCATTGCTTTGAAGGAAGCAAATGAAAGTGTAGTCCTGGATTTCTATGAGGACTTAGTGACACGTTTTGGGGTCCCAACCACTATAATTTCAGACAATGCCTTGGCTTTTTTGGGAGCCAAAACTAGTGAATGGGTGCTAAGGTATGGTATATACCTCAGCACTTCATCAAATTACTACCCGCAAGGAAATGGGCTAGCTGAGTCCACCAACAAAAATCTGATCAAGATTATAAAGAGGACCATGGAAGAAAATTAGAAAACTTGGCATGCCAAGCTGAAGATAGCTCTATGAGCCGACCAAATCACTCTGAAGAGATCAATCAAAAATTCTCCATATACGCTTGTGTATGGAAGGGAAGCAAGGCTTCCTATCTCACTTGAGTTTTCAGCATTAGACCTCACTCATCAGCTACAACTAAAATAAGGAAGCAGCATGGAGGTCAGATTGTGTGAACTAATGGAGCTCCAGGAGGTAAGGAATCAGGCCATGGTCTCTATGATCAATTGCCAACATCATGTGAAAAGACATTTTGACAAGAAGTCTTTGTCAAAAAATTTTGTCGAAGAAGACATTGTCCTAAAATGGGACGAAGATAGAGCTAAGCCCAAAAAACATGCAAAATTTGATGCCCTCTGGAGCGGTCCTTACATGATTACTCAGTGCAAGCAACATAATGTGTTCCAGCTCTCCAGGTTGGACGGTGAAGAATTGCGTATCCCAGTTAATGGGATACATCTAAAGCATTGCCACTGATTTTTTTGGTTTGGCTGTACATAGTTTCCCTTGTTTTCTTTCTTATTTTCCCTAAGTGCAGTTTACACAGTTAGTTGTTTTTAGCTTTGTGTGTTTCCCTTTGTTTGGGGGTAAATTATGTGTATTTGATTCTAAGATCTCGAAAGCTGTGGAGAACTCTTTTCAAAGTCACCATCTGACTCTGCACTCAATGGAATGTAAGGCAACTGGGTTCTGAGCATAATAGGCATGCTTACCCTGTGAGTCACCAATTTATTGACCCAATTTTGCCCCTCAGGCAAAATCTCGGTCACCTTCTACACCTGCTTTACATGGCCAGTCATTTCAGGTTGCAAGGTCCATCCTCAGGGTTTGACAGCACCGTTTCAGAGCATTGGTTCATCGGCCTCGTTCGTTGATGTTCACGGTAGTGAAAGACAGAGTCTTCGAACGTTCACACAAGGGGAGAGAAAAAATTGGGGTGTTTAGCACTAAGGCAAAAAAGAAGGGCAGACAAAATGTAGAGGGTGGTAAAATCACCACCCACAAGACTGGTGAGTAAAAAGAGACCGCCTACACACATGCAGAGGGCGGCAAAATTGCCGCGTGAAGCAGCCGGTAGAGAAAAAGAGATCATTAACATCGGCCAACATTGGCAAAACTACCATGATCGGCATCTTACATTAGTCGACGTCGGCAAAACTGCCGCGGTTGGCAGCTTATCGGCAGATGTCGACATAAGTCCTACATGCAGTCCACAGCAGCGGGTGGCAAATTCACCACCCACAATAGCAGGTAGAAAAAAACACCTACAGAGCACATTGAAAAGCTCGCCCAGCCACCGGAGGAGAGGACTAGAATGCAAAATGAGGCAACAAGCATGGTCTTGGTAGACTTATGACATCAGCTACAATGTTTTTTCACTCTTTCCAATGAGACTCCTCTTGGCTTTTCCCTATAAATGGGCAGACTTGTTCATTTATTAGGATCTTCCCCAATTTTGTAAAGAGCACTGATCTACAAATTCTCCACCTAAATCAATAAAATATAGTTTCTACCTCCATCTTGGATTGATTTGTTATGTATGCCATGAGTATTATTTGTGTTCAGTGATTATCTTCCATGCTTTCACAGGTAATACCAACAAACCAGCTATCTACAAGGCGCCAGTTCTGCAGCTGAAAGGAGAAGAGCAATACTTGAGAAAGATAGGACAGAGTAAGTTGCTTGTAAGTGTGCATTCCATAGCACCTCAGTAAACCTCTGTTATGTATTTTCCATTATAGCCTCCCTGTTAGTCTTAGCAGCCTGGTTCTTCTACGAGATGTGTAGAGTATACTTGCATTTCCCTTGATTCTGAGAGTGGATCTGGAAGGTCAACCCTTTATTTTGGTGTATCACCTCTTTTAGAGTAGGCTGTTTGCTTCCTTGCACTTTCTTCCCTTTTTCATCCCCCCTAGTATATCTATATACCTATATTTTTGCGCTGCCTGAAACAAACAAGATACATCAGAGGGAACTAGCCCATACCTAGAGACTCTCCTCTCCTACTTCGCCGTCCCACAGGTGAGAGAGGGGTTTCCATGTTGCGGGGAGAGGGCATGAATCTATTTTCCTACCACCAGGGTGCACTTTCCAGCATCAACACCTCCCACATACCTCTTCATACACCTTGATTAATCAAGATTGAGTGCAATTTTGATTGTGTTTTCTATATGAAAGAGCACATATAGGTGTATTTTCATGGTTTAGGATTTATATCATTGTATAAGACCTTATTGAGTCTTATAATATCATTTAAAATTCATATATATCATTCATCATAATGTTTAAATCATACTAACCTAAAAGACATAGCTTCTCAACTCACTTCCCATTAAGACAAGCACAATTGACAAAGCAAGGGTCTTGTAGGAGGGAATTTTCCTTGGGAACTATATCATATAGCATTGAGATCATCTGAGGTCTTATAAACCTTTTATAATTGTAATGTGTCTCTATTTTTTTGGGTTTACATTCTTAATCTCATACCATCAACATATGAGAACTTGTAATTAGTTGTTGACTAGTTATCTCAAGCAAGGGACACCTGTAGGTGTCAATGGGGTTAAAAACCTATAATTCTGACAGTTTTTATGACCTCTAGACTCATTGATATGATTTTAAACAATATAGGACCATTTTAAATGCTTATATATGTTATTTTATTTCAACCTTGGGTGTGAGGGACATTTGAAGTTCCAAACCTATAGATATCATTATCTGAACTCAATGATCAAAAGTGCATATTAGAGACCTTCAAAAACTACTTTCCACCAATCATATGTCTAGATCCTTTTGCAAGGCCCTTCTCCTATGTGGGTGATGTAATATATAATAATTTGGATGCATCAAATCTATTTTCAACATGGTCATGGGGCATCATCAAAATATCTTAGGCCTTTATTTTATGTTTTTAGGGATTTTGTCCCTGAGTTCAGATCCTCAACTTTGATCATGAATCCTCACTCTCACTTGTCAATATATTTATTAATTCATGACTTTAAATCTATATTTTACCTCTAAAACCCTCATTGGGATATCAAAATATGTCATACTCCTTTAGATCATATTCTCAGACTCCTGTGTAAGCTACTTGTAGGTGTACATTTACATGTATACAAGTAGCGAGTACGACTATAGGTAGTGTACAATAATATGATCCTTCAATGGGTTTTATAACCTACATAAACCTTATAATAGAATATTTTCATTATGGAGGACCTCATTTAATTCAAGTACTCTCCTTCAAGGTGATTGGAATATATGAAGTACCTGTAGGCATCTATTGAGTTATAGATAGGTAGTGAGTGGAAGATTTGATCAATAAGCACATGATATGGCCTTATAAATTTTTTTCAAGAATGTCTAAATTATTTCAACCAGATTGAGACCTCAATACATGTTAAAAAATATCTACACAATCACCTCAAGTCTCTGTGATAGTTTTTAGATGCATATATAGTAACAAATAGGCAGATATGGTTGGATGTAGGATGTGTATATGATATATGTTTCTCTTACTAAATATGGTTACCTATTAAGTCCTAAAACAAACTTATCCACCTCAAAGGGAGTCACACTAGATCGAATTCTTCAAAAACACATGGTCAATCTCAATTTTAAGCCCTTGTAGGTGCATGCCAACAATGTATGATTATGCATTATGAGGAATTGATATCACATTCCCTTTTGTGTCACTTAGATGAGATTAGATTTATTTTTCATAATTATGATAAGATATACATAATATTTTATCACCTCATAACCTTCGATAGATGTTTTCAAGACCCCACACACCATGACTGTAGTTAGGAACAAGCTAAAAGTTGACTGTGAGTTTGCTATGACTGTGTGTTTGAATCAAAGAATGATATCTTAAAACAAAGAATGAATAAGGTGATTGATATGAAATGATAGATATGTAACACATATTATCCCATATAAATGAAACCCTTTTAGAGAACCAATCCTTTTTAAAGTAGTGAAAATGACTGGAACTTGACCTGGAACATCAACTTGCAACCTTGAAATATTTGGCCCATGAAATAATTTATAAACATGAAAATAAGAATGTAAAGAATGAGAGAAGAGAATCACCACCATATGGAATCAAATTTAAAAGCTAAGTTGTATGGACCAGCTCAAAAAAGATCAAAACATGTAGGGTATAGGAAATGATAGGTAGAACAATACAGTTAGCTTGTTATAGATGGTTCATAAATAATAGTTACCATTATCTACACTCTAAGAATGAAAGTGAATTTTAACAATTATAATATCACCCCATAAAGTTATTTTACCTAGAAGTTCTCCAACTGGTCATACCAACCAAAAACCTATTGACCATTTTTATGTGCATGGTGGAGTGATAGGAAATTAGAATGGTTTTTGACTATTTTTGGCACTTAAAAATCATTTTAATCATGGAATTAGTTTTATTAAGTTGAATATACATTACAAAATATTATCCCACATGTCATTCTCTCTCATAGGTCATACACCTCTTAAAACTCTTTATTTTATAGTTGTTTTCTTGGTTTCAAGTTATAACCTACAATTTTTTAGGTAGAATATAAAATTTATGATAGGGAATGAAACATTGGATGTTTTAAGGATTTTTATAACACATGTGCACCTTGAAAACCATACCACTTGCATTTAATGCTCATTTATGACCCCTAAATGACACGAAATGACCTAAGGACTAATTTGAGCTATGACTAAGGATAAAAACATTTAAAATGAAATTAAATAAAAAATAAAGCACCATATGACAAAATATTATATCCATATATCAAGTTTTTACTAGAGGGGGTTGACCCATTTTGACTTGTGGTCAAAATGGTCAACATTCTTATTGATTTCCCAAGTGTGGTATGCATGTTATGCCATGACCAGTAGCATAATCCTATCCATTGGGCCATGGAGTCAACTATACACCATATTTACACACAAATTACCTTTGAAAACACATAAAACTAAAATAAAGACACACAAGACAAGACACACTAGAAAAAACACACATGTGTTCAACTAGAACACTTATGTAACACAACACAACTGAAAGAGAACACACACACCTATTATAATATTTATAAACATAAATATTAAGGTATAAAATTTTATCATACCTCAACCAAGGTCAAATATATTCCCCTTTTCATCTTTTACACTCCATGAAGGAAACCCAGCATGAGGAGCATGCTCATCACCAATCACTTGCATATGTGTGTGGTCAAGAAGCCTACCAACTCTATGTCCTCTCTTGTATACAAGTTGAATATTTGGAGAATTCATGAATGATTTGTATTTATCTCTAAGGACCTTTATTAGGGATGAAAATAATATGATTTTTGTCATATCTATTGGATGCTCTCCCAAAAGTGTAGATTGGAGTGTATGATAGTCCTCTCAACCTTGTCTTTTTATAAGATAGAATGTGCTTGATGTTTGGGAGTGTCAAGATCTTATAATTCATGATAAAAAACCTTTGGATATGGTCCAACATCATATGGATCTCTTAACCATTTTTTAGGCACAATAAAATCTGCCTTGACCTCATTATCCATGCTTATATCTTTTTAGATAGAAACTACATCAAGCTCTTTCATGGATGTAGGTTCTTGATCAATAGAAAATAAATCACCTTCATGATTTAGAGGAAACTTAACAACATGATCATTAGTATCCTTAGCAATCTCAACATTAGATATGTAATCCCTTGGAGAAAAAGGATACTTACCTAACTTGTCAATTTTTTTGCATATGACAGTGAGCATTTGCAATATTTCCTCTTCATTCACAACATGAACTTCTTCTCCATGCTTGGTGAGACAATTAACATCATGTTTGTTAGCTGCATTAACCAAATCAGATGTAGACTTCTTGAGAGAAGAAGGATCATTACCAAGCTAATCAAACTCTTGACATATGACATCAAACCTTTGCAATAAGTCATTCTTATCTAACTCATGAGTGTCATCATCAAAGGCATCTTAATCAATGGTAAGTATAAAGACATTATTCCTCCCATCATGGTGTTTTATTATATTTGTTAACCTATCATCAACATATTCATGAATCATGTAGTTACCTTCAATAGCATGAGAATGTTTGACACTTACCTCAACTCTTTCAAATGGTTCTTAATACATGATATGAGTCCCAAGGTCATTTTGTTCAAAGTATGCATAATGATCCTACTCATATACATCTACACAATATACATCCAGAAACAAATAAAAAATTCCTTTAAGTTTATATGCATCATCATCCACACTAGATTCCTCTTTCTCATGGACAACACCATTACAATTAGAACTTGTTTCAATTTAAGGCTCAATGTGAAATATTTTAAGAGGTTGAGCTATAATAGTCACCTTGATTCCATACCTTATCCTAAATACAAATAAGGACCAATAAGCTGAGAGAAATCCACCTATCTTTACTATAAATTCTCTTGAAAGGCAGATTGCAAAGAGATTTGGGACGTCAAAAATAACTATGTCTTGGAGAATGGGAAAACTAGGACAATCATGTAATAAGACATTAATTTTTTTGATCAGATCTATTTTATTAGTAGGTGTACCATCTATTTGAATAAATCCCTTGCTACGAGGTTCATATTTCAAGCCTAAATTATTATCTACAACCTTGGGCAGGACTAAAGTAGAGGCTTCACTATGAATTATGTAATTATGCACCAATTTGTCACCCACTATGAGAGTGAGGTATAATGCTGGGGGTTTATTAGCTCTAGTAGATGGTTCAACAATAGTATTAGGGACAATTTCAAGGACAATATGACTATGACTTTGAATTGAAGGTGAATGACTAGTATGAATAATAGATAACTACTTTTACAAAAGTTATTTTTGGCTAGGCATATGGAGGACATCCCACAAAGAGATTAATGCTTTGGAACTTTTAAAATAAACCACTATGTTTATGGAAGTATTAATCACATTTTATTAAGTTATTATAAGAAAATTATTTCTTAGAACTTGAGGAACAAAGATACCTTGAGTAGACTTTACAATGTTTTGACTTGAAGGATGTGTAGGTATGTCTGGAGCTGCCATGCTTGTAACCATGCTTTGATGCCTTACAGAGAGATTATATGAATTTATAGGCATGTTATTTTAACCTCCTAGAGACTTACTCTTGGAATTTATATTATTTTCAATAGAGGCTCCTTGATTGAGTGAAAAATTTTCCTTCACCAAAAATTTGGTGAAACTTTCTCCATGGGGTTGCCAATCCTCATTGGCTTGCATAATTACTTCATCTTCAGATGATAAGAGAGGAGTGACTCCTCCTTGAGAAATAAAAGATTTTTTATCACCTTCATTAGCATCCATGAATTGGTGTTGTTGCTGCTCCTTTTGGCTATATTCACCTTGTACTAAGTTACTATGAACTGGTACCATCTCTTTTGCATTGGTGGTGGAGTTTGGATTGTAGACATTGGTAAGCCTATTGAAGTTATGCTACACTTGACCTCTTCCTATCCCAAATTATTGGACAAATTTATGCTGATAAGGATATTAATTTTGATATTTTCCTTGATATATGTTAGCTTACCTATGTTGAGATTCTATATATTATCATCTTGACTCAAATAATTTAGACCATAACTACCGATCAACATCATCTTATATCTTCTTAAGAGAATATCTTGGCTTGGTGTTAGCATTGGGAACTTGGGACACATTTGGAGTATTATCAAAAGTATGAGATAATGCAGGCATATAAACCTTAGGAGTTAACCTTCCATATTGAATGAGATAATTTTCAGCTTTGATGGTAAGTTTATATGACTTTAGAAGAGTGGAACCACCCATGGATTGAAGCATGATGGAAATTTCAATACCAATGGATCTCAATTAGGTAGGGAACACAAAATTATTAAGTGGCCTCATGGGAGGGGGAAATATATACCAAGTCTTTTGAAACCTCTCAATTAAGTCATGCATTATTTCTTTGGATCCTCTTTTTATCACATTGAGCTGATGGATAAGAGAGGTATGGTCACTTTTATTTTAAAACCTTGAAGTTAGAAAAACTTCAAAGTCATCCCATGATGTGATGCATCCACTTTTTAAAGTCCTATACCAATCAAGATATTTCCCTCTAAGGGACATGGTAAGGAGTCTAATGGAAATTTTATCTTTGATGGCAAGTTCATATGCTTTGAGAAGAGTGGAACCACCCATGGATTGAATCATGATGGAAATTTCAATACCAATGGTTCTCAAGTAGGTAGGGAACACAAAACTAGTAGGTGGCCTCATGGGAGGGGGAAATCTATACCAAGTCTTTTGACACCTCTCATTGAATTCATGCATTATTTCTTTGGATCCTCTTTTGATCACATTGAGTTGATGGATAAGAGAGGCATGGTCACTTTGATTTTAAAACCTTGAAGTTAGAAACACTCCAAAGTCATCCCATGATGTGATGCATCCACCTTTTAAATTCCTATACCAATCAAGATATTTCCCTTTAAGGGACATGGTAAGGATTATAATGGTAATGTTATCTTGAGTGACATTGTGTAAATACAAAAATTGAAGATATCCCTAATGTGTTCACTAGGTGTAACATGACTCTCACCATTGAATGTAGGCACACCTTTTGTGGCATTAGGGGGAATGGCATCATATGCTTGAAGATGAATTATATTTTGAGTATTAAAGGTATGGAAGGCATGAGGCCTCTCCATGTTTTATTTAATATTTTTTATTTCTTCCAGCTCTTCACTTTATTGGCTGGAAAAATATTCTTTTTCTTCAAAGGGTAGATTAAGATGAGGGTATTGAACTTTAAGAGGAATTTTAGGTTGATTAGGTGGATTAATGGGATTGAAAACTATACTATATGATGATATAGTAATAAAAAATAATTATGAGAGAAATTTTATGACAAAAAAATGGCCTTAAACTAGATTTTACCTTGATGGAGTTGTCAAATGCTGAGTAGTACACCAATTTGTAGCTGATGTTATCAAGACCAACATTCACCTTGACAAGTTATCTTAAAGATAATGTGTCCCATTGAGCATGCCAAAACTATTGTCACCAAATATTTCACCATATAAGAGGATGTTTGAGCCTTTTAAATATTTTGGTAACATGGGAATACTTCTAGGTATGTGGGTGTACCTATAGGTGGAAGTAGACCTCTAGATTTAAGGGCTAGCTCCTTGAATGTCTATTGAAATGCTTATTACCTAAACTAGTGATTTCTCATGGGAAAAGTGTTATAAGTTTTCATGAAATTAACCTAATATAATGGGGTGGTACATCAATATTTTTTCCGCATGACCATTATACTCTTATCAAAATGAAACAAGGCAACAAAACTAGTTTCATAGTCCTAAAATATTCCAACATGAGTGTTTTAATATAGAGGTGAGATGTATGAAAAAACCCAAGGTCAATAAAATAAATGTCATAATGCACACTCTAAGAACAATTTCACACTTTAAATGGGACTAACACACTTTACTGCACTCTATATAACCTATTAGAATAAGAACTCTTGCATATATATGAGAGGATAAGGGAAGAAAGGATAGAAAATTATCACTTTGTATCACTAGACATTAATTTACACACTTATTAAATTGTTCATGAAATCAAATATATAATAAAATTAATGTTAAAATTTAAAATATAATGTCATTCCATTAGGGCTTTACCATACATGGTGTGATATTTGTTTTCAAGAGCCATAATGGACACTACTTATAGAATTTGAGAGAGAGGAGAAGAGAATGAAGTCCAAGAGTCAATAATACATGTGTCATGATAGGAAAAGGAGTTATAAATGTAGGATAATGAGTGTGAGATAGACCATGCAAGGTTTGATAGGACAAATGGCCCTCAAATGCATGAAACTCCTAAAATGTCGTGTAAGATTCCTCATTGCTTGTTTAAAAATTGCCTTCATCATTTGGCCCTTTTGGAACGTGTCATAACTAAATAGGGATATAATTGTTCACTAAGGGGGATGGGTTTTATGCATTCTCTACCATGCATTTTATACATCCTTAATCATTAATATTCTTTTGGATATGAGGTATCACTATCTACAGTCCAAATAACTCCTCTTTCACTAACTTCTCACACTTGGTCTCAAATTTGGATTTAACATTCCATGAAAATCCATAAATATAATTTAATGACACATTTAAATACCTACCAAATATTTATATTCCTTAGGTACACCTTAAATGGCCTCCCACTTGATGTTCTCACCCTTCTCACTATCTTGCTCAGTTTGCTAGTTTTGACTAACTGAGATGGAGGTACTTAAAAAATAGTTTAGGAGTTATTATATGGAATGAAATTAAAATAAGGGGTTATATAAAGTCCCAATCCTTATCCCAAAGTTTATTTCATCTCTTGAAACTTCCTCAAACCTATAAAACACTAAAACAAGTCAAAGAAATCCAAATTCCCTCATGTACGTATAGGTAGGGAATAACTCAAATGAGTGGGAAGGATATATAGATAGTTTTATACAATATTAAACCATATAACAAGACATTAAATTACATTTGGATATCTCTCTTTCTTCATTTTCTCCATTAGATCATGAATCAAGGTTTTGGAGGGTTTTAATCTCTTTTCACCCTTAGCTTTTATTCATAGAGTTTTGACATTGAAATGATGGACTAATCCCATAACATGTTAATTAATACCCTCTCTATCTTTTCCTATCCTATTGAGTCTCCATGAAAAGTCTCCAATAAGATGTGAGCATTTCAAATTGCCTTATCAAGCTTTGATTCATCATTCTATGCAAGCTGAGATTGTTTTAAGCCCAAAATGGCTTACTAGTGGTTTCCCCTGCATATAAATAGTTTGGAAACACCTTATACCTCCTAATAAACATTTTAAATTTCATTATATTACTCACCTAACACTGTAGATGAATTTGAACCCTTAGTTGGGATTTAGGCCTAGTTGAGACCATGTAGGTCTGCTTTCACCTTTAAAGATCTAGGACATCTTGTTGAGTTTCAATAATTTTTAGATGGTCCTACCTATTTTTTAATGTCTTAATAAAATTATTAAAACCTCCTACAAGGTATTTCCAATCCTTATCTCACCTAGTCATCTTATTCCATAAAAGTTTTCACGTTAGCATGCTAGGGGAGTACCCTCTATTTGAGACAAAATAGAGGGTACTTCCCCTATTTCCTCAGATAAGGTATATGTTGGAGAGGATTATAAAAGTGATATAGATACTCTGTAAAAATTTTATACCCTTGATCACATCATTATACCCTTTAACTTCTTTAATACCTTGAAGATAAACTGTAAGGAAGGGGACTGTGTGCAGGGTTTCATCATATGACTGCATGTGCTTGTTTTAAGGCCTTTTTATATCTTGAATCCATATGGTAAGATACTCATGATACCAAGATGATCATGATGAAGTTTATCTCAATAAATTCATTACTCCAACCTCCCACATACCTCTTCATACACCTTGATTATTCAAGAGTGAGTGCAATTTTTGATTGTGTTTTCTATTTGAAAGGGTACTTGTAGGTGTATTTGCATGGTTTAGGTTTTGTATAACTCTCTAAGACCTTATTGAGTCTTCCAATATAATTTCTCATTCATATAAATAATTTTTCATCATTTTAAAACCATGTTAACCTCAAAAACATAGCTTCTTAGCTCACTGCCCAATACAGTCAACTACAATTGACTGTGTAGGGGTCCTGTAAGGTGGTAATTTTCCTTGGGAATTATGTCATATACCCTTGATATCATCTAAGATATTGGAAACTATTATCACATAGTATTTCACCTATCTTGATTATATATCTTATTGTGAAAGTGCCTAATGATACAATGGAAAAACCTCCAAAGCTGTGGGACCTTGGAAATTTGAGGTTAATCTCTAGAAAAAGCTAGCATCTTTTCACTAAATATGGTGAAAATTAATAAAATACTAGTTTTATGGAAATATTTCTCTTTAGTTTTTTTTGGATCCTAAACTATGATTTTGACAGGGGAAAAGGGTTGAAGAATTGAAATTTTTAGAAAACTAAAAATATGGTGATTGTACCAAATATTTTAAAGTGGATCTAAATGCTTGTTTGAAAGACAAAATAGAGTAGAAAATAGATTGAATTTATTTTAAGCATATATTTATGCAAATTTGGAAATCAGAGGTAGTATTTTATCTATTTTTTAGAAAATTGAAAAGGATATTTATTCCAAACAATATTATCAAGAGGGTAAAATACCACAGATGAATTTTCTTAAGACTGCAATAAAAGATAGCTTCCACAAAGAATCAAATAACTTATACTACATAGATATTCTAAAGACAAGAAAGGAAAACTTCAACTTTATTTCTATCCAAAGGTTACAACTTGTAGTAGATACATTCAAAATATAGAAAAATATAAAAATCAATAGAAAGATAGATTGGACCATAGAGTCTGTGCATATTTATACAAAATATGTCATAGAAGACATGTAGTTGTTGAAACTTGAACACTCCATTTATAAAATCATGTAGATCTCAAAATTTTCACACAAAAAGAGGTGAGATCTTCTTTTTTTGGAATATTAAACTTGTGGAATAGCTAAAACATGGTATTCACAAGCTAGGCATGATCTTTGGCATAACAAGCCATGACTAGAACTGAAGATCTTCATACAAGGTTTCTCCATCTGATTGTGACTGAAAATAGCTCTCCATGCAAGAAGTGTCACCCAAAATAGAACTTGGATTTTCTAAATAAAATTGAAAATTGAAAATCAATTTCAATTTTATTTCCATGAAAAACCTACCATGTAAAACCTAAAGTGAGACTTTTACAACATCTAAGTCTTTATCACTTTTGCCAAAAAGGAACCATGTAATTTACACTTCATCAAGTTTGCACCTTTTTAACAATTCACAATAATCAAAATAGAAAGTGTAATTAGCACTTGTGCTTTTTCAACTTCCACATTCAAAAAATATAAAGTGTAAAAATATGTCTTTCTCTTTCTCAAAATACTTATAAAAAATAAATATGTAATTTTGCAATTATAATTTACAATGTCTTTGAAATGCAATTACACAATGTGATAATAGTATTTGAAAATATTTAAAAGAGGGAAAATTACTTGATGTCTAGAATTTCCTCAGCCTTATTATCATTCTCTACCCATAGCTTCTCTATGTATATATCAAAGGCCTTGAATATTTTCTATATTCACTTTTCATCTGACCCATAAGAATAAATGTTGGACTCTCCACAATCTGCTTGTATATCAAATAATTATCTTCTAAAGGTTATTATGCCTTGTATTTCAGTTCTCATATGATGATTTTCTTTCTTTTATTTGATGAAACTATGAATGGAACTTAAAATAAAGACCATGTCTTTCATAAGCCCCTTCTCAATGATTGCCTTAAAATGATTCTGAACCTATTATACTTGAAGGAGATTTTTGGCATCATCCATTGGTTAGCATGGCATTAAATTTATCATGCCATAAATCTCATAAAGCACATCAATAGCCTTGTCATGAGATTCCTTGGATCAATCCATAGACTTTGTTATTACTCTTATCCAAAATTGAGTAGCCTTATGTAGTTCCTCACGATCAACATCACCCTTCAATATTTTCTCCACAATGAGGGTATTCATGTTAACTAATTTTATGGCTGTCAATTTGGGATAATAAATATATAAGAGAAAAAT
The DNA here is from genome assembly GCA_037957365.1 of Torreya grandis. Lineage (NCBI taxonomy): Eukaryota > Viridiplantae > Streptophyta > Pinopsida > Cupressales > Taxaceae > Torreya > Torreya grandis. The sequence continues at coordinate 697,206 of JARHVA010001541.1, read as the reverse complement.
TTATCCTTCATAGCTATTAATATGTTCCTTAAAAATTTATTTTCTCTCCATGATGACTCCATAATTATCCATCATGGTTGCAATAATTCTTTTACCTTTTGTGATCAGTTCCTTGGACCATTATTTTTTATCCCTTATCATGTGAGAAAAAACTCATATAAAATAAATTAAATATTGATCTAGATTGATTAGCTGCACTACCTATGATTATTGTGATGTTTCACTAGGCTTTATGAATTGGTTAAATGCTTCAATCAACTAACCAACCTTCATTTTAAGCTCATCCTTGGTGGTTTTATCATGATAAATTATCTAGAAGAGAGAGTTGGTTCCTATTTACACATCATGTTTGAGCCTCTCTCTTGACTACTGACCAAGGTGTATATGAGAAACTTGATAATCTGCTGCCATAAGATCCTCTTTTGATTTGTCTAGTGGGGGAACTACAATTTCAACATATTCTCTCCCTTATCATTAGTTAATGTTCTTGAGAGTGTCCTAGGAGTGGGTTTTGATTTATTCTTGACTTTTGACATGTTTAAGTCCAAAGTGCTAGGATCAATCATTGTTTTCCACTTCTTACCCACTAATTGGGCCAAACAACTAGGGGTAGCCTTCTATTTATCTAACATGATCACCAAAAAATATGTAGCTGATGTAGCTACACTAACTAATATGGTGACCAAGGGAGACTCCTAGGAAGATGTTACTAGTGTCTACTCAAGAGGTGCCTGTGAAGGTCCACCCTCATCAATAGTTTGCAAACCAATATCTGAACCAAGTGTTTGTGTTACTCCAAACTCAACTGATGGTATGGATGAAATGTTGTAAATAGGGGAAGTGGAAGTAATGAAAGCAACCGTGCCTACTAGGGGGTTGAAGGATGGAATGGACATATGAGTCATGAAATTAGGAACTGGTGTAAGGGTGGAAGCTAAAGCATTGAAAGTGTCAATTAGGTGTGCAAGACCACTTAGGGTTGGTGATGTGAAAATAGTGGGTTGAGATGAAGGGGAAAGATTAATTACCCTAGGGATTGAGGTGGCCTATAGAACCATAGTCAAGATGACTAAATTCATGGTAATGTACTTTTGGGTAGAGTTGGGAATTAATGGTGATGAAATTGAAGGAATTGTATAAGGAATGGAAAGTGGGAGTGGATCAAATTAGGAAGGTGGAGTGGGAGGAAGGGAAAGTGAAGTAGAAAATTGAACTTACACTATAGGGGGACCTTGAGTGTATACTTAACTTATTTATGTTTATTTCACTTGGCTTATCAAGGTGAGTGGATTGGCAGATGAAGTGGGGACAAGTGGAAGGGTTGAAACTAGAAGTGGAGGAGCTAAAACTTATGGAGTAATGGGAACTTGAGATGCTTGAGGAGTAGAGATAGTTGATAGAGGTGTTGAAACCTCTTGTATAACATGTGTAGGAGAAGGGGGAGAAATGGAAATGGGAGACAAAGATATGAGATCTGATGGTATAGATCCTTATGTTACTATTACTATGTCTTATATTGAGAGATCAATAGGTTCATTTGTAGTTTCTCCCTATCTATTGGAATTGCCTTTCTTTGCCTTTGCCTTTGCCTTTGCCTTTGTCTTCTTCTTCTTCTTCTTCTTCTTCTTCTTCTTTGGTTTCTTTGAAGGTTCCCTAAGGCCCTCCTCTGATGAATCAATACCTTATTCCTTGAGCTTTAAAAGCTTCTCCTTAATCCCTATGGTTTCTCTTGTGATTTACACTCCCTTGATCCTTAGCCAACTAATAGTTCTATTGATCACTAGGGCTGTTCTATCAAATATTGAGAAAGATTCAATAATGTAAAACATTATTGGTGGTAAGGTTTGGAAATAATCTGTGTGAGGTAGATGGGATCTATTCTAGAATTTTCATCCACTAAGTCATCAGGGATTGGTGCTAGATCATAGTCCTTTATTTGTTGTAGGGACATCCTAGAATAGTCCTTCATTCTGACCATTTAGTTGTCATCATAGTCTTCTTAGAAATATTCATAATATGGCACATGTTTATATGTTTCCAATTCTAGTGTATTAGTGACCTTATCATATGGATCAAAGTAAGTTCTAGACTCCAAATTCCTCAATGTTACTTGGCACATCTCTGCCTTTGCAGTTTTGGCTTTCATGAGATATTGACATGTATAATGGCCAATAGAAATAAGGAAACATATCCCTACCTTATGTCTATCCAAAACGAGCTTATGTGTATCCACCAGCTACCTAACCAACTCCAAAAATACCCATTTGTTGCTTACATACTAGGGAAGTGTGTAAGGACAACCATTAAATCTAGATACCCAAATATAGGAATAAGTGGGGAACTATATAAATAAGGAACCCCATTTGTTAATCTCATCTTTTTCTACTTGGGATAACCTTGTCTTCTTAAGCTCTTGATCAAACATGATGATGATGCTATAAATTAAAGCATCATTAACCCTCTTAAATTATTACCTACTAGCCTATAACACAAGATCAATGTAGTAGTTATAGACTCTAGTTATCTCTTCAGGAACTATATCTAGGCCTAAGAACAATCTTCCTTTAGACAAGATATAGATAATGTATGATGTCATATAAAACTTATTGGTCATTTACACCTCCACCAATTGTTTATGAAGGGAATCACTTATTAGTTGAGCCTAATGTATTTTCTATTTAATCTCTTTGATGATATAAATATATTGGTATATCTAGTCCTAATAATATTTGTCATCGAGACTACCAATAACTTTGTGTATTAGTGTTATAATGACTCCCACCTCTTCTATAAAATCAAACCTATACATAGTCTTAGGCAATCTAGTGGAGGAATGCTTGGGAGTATTGAGCCATTATTTGTTGAAAATATTTAAAAAATCTATATTTATTATCCTCATAAAACTATGTAGATTTTTGTGGAGTTATATCCAAATAAATCTCAAACTCATGGATGGTAAACACAATGTCGATGAAGTCAGGATCAAGATCTAGAACTTCTGACCTTTCTCAGTGAAGACTTGTCTCCTATCAGGGTCATAATGTTGAGATATTGTGAGGATTGACTCAGGGATTTGAAAAGAAAGAGGAAAGTCTACAACTTGTGGTAAACTAGAGTCATATATAATTTGGATCTAGTCACTTTCAAAATCTACACCTATCCTAGCCCAAAATTCTCCTAGGTTAATGTGATCTAAATATGTATCTATTATCTCTACCATATTGGATTCCAAGTAATAAGTCTCTATGAGACCTTTAAATTTAAACTTCATTTCCTTGGGAGGCATGGAAACTAAAGTTACTACTTATAAAAAACTAGCTAGAATGTTGGTGGAACTTACAAATGTCTGGAGCACTTGTGTCCTCTGATAAAACATAAGGGTGCTCAAAGCATGTCCAATGTCCTTAGTGCTTAAGGGTAATGAAATATCTAGTGGATGTGGAATGTGATTGGAGTAGGTATACTCTCCAAATTTCATTATAATTTTTTAAGGTTTGAAGGTGCTTGAGGCATGGGAGATCTCTAATGGAAGTGGGACGTGCTTGGAGCACATCCACTCTCCATGATGCAAAAAGTATTATGAGCTTATCAAGTGTTTAAGGAATGTCCAATGTCCATGGGGATGCTGGGGAAATATTTGAAAGGAATATTTTATATTTTTAATCAAAGGTATATAATTGATAATATTTTTTTGAGGAAGTCATGGTTCAAATGCAAAAAATCCTTGAAAGGAAAAACAAGGTTTTTTCTTGGATGATGATTTGGGAAGAAAAACCTTAGAGATGAAGTTTTTGAAGATGAAAATACTATATTACCCTAGTGTAACATACACATGATTTTAACATAAGATGACCCTTAAAAAAAAATCCCTAACTAGTAACCCTAAGAGAGGCTCGATCCAAACTTACAAGAAATGAAAATTACTAGAAAAGCTTCAAAACATAAGAAAATGGAAAAAAACATGAGGAAAGTACCATGTAGCAAGCGAGGATGACATCAAAGGTTTAGATGTAGTGTGGATATAAATTATAATTACTTTTCAATGTATGGATTGAATATTTATTTCATGATAAGGTCTTTATTAGAGCTCCAAGAAGTACTTAGCAATTTTTCGAATGATAAACAATACATAAAATGAGCTAGGTTTTATCAAAAAATCTTACATTAATTGTAATAATGGTGGTTGATATAAAAGGTTGGACCTAATTGGAGTAGGTCTACTCTTCGTGGAAAGGTTGGTCTTGGTGGGAAGTGGGACTCACTATGCACTTTATACATTGAAAATGTGCAATGTGAACCTCAGGTTCTATATTTCATGGTAAGGGATTTGGTGGATTGGTAGAAGTTAGACCTAATTAAAATAGGTCCAATCTCCATGGATTAGATTATATAATTTGGTATAAGGTGGAACCCATGGGGAACTTTGCATGTTTGGAATGTGTAAAGTGCACTCGAGGTTCTGCATCCCATGGTGTTATGAATTGGTAAGTGTTTAGTGGAACATAAAGACTATGGTACACTTTAAACATTTAAAAACATGTAATGTACACTTCAAGTTACAAATTCCATGGCATGGGGTTATTAAGATTTGGTAGGATCAGGATCCTATCGTGCACTTTGCACATTGTGAAAATGTGTAAAGTGCATGCCAAGTTCTAGATTCCATCAGATTGGGTATATGGTGGGATCTAGGGCCTACCATGCATTTTGCATGTTTGAGAATGTACAAAGTGCATGGTGTTTTTTGGATTCCATATATTTTTGGGTTTTGGTGATGCATAGGATCAAAAACCCATGAAGCAATTTTCATAAGTGCAAATTACATCTAGAGTCCTAGATTTTGTAGGTTAAGAAAAGATGGGGTTTCTCAAGGATTCATGGGTTTTCCCAAAAAATAAAGGGGATCTCCTTTAGGGTGTTATATGTAATGAGATTTTTGGGACAAAAATATGAACAAAAACCATTTTAAACTAGCATGTGTCTCTATTTTTATGGGTTTACATGCTTAATCTCATACCATAGACATATAGGAACTTGTAGTCAGTTGTAGACCAGTTATCTCAAACAACAAACACCTATAGGTGTCAATGGGGTTAAAACCTATAATTCCAACATAATTTATGACCTTTAGACTAATTTATATGATATTTAACCCTATAGGACCATTTTCCATGCTTATATATGTTCTTGTATTTTAACCATGGGTTTGGAGGACATTTGAAGTTCCAAACCTATAAATATCACTATTTGAACTCAGTGAATAAAAGTACATATTAGAGACCTTCAAAAATTACTTTCCACCAATCATATGTATGCTTCCATTTTAAAGGCCCTTATCCTATGTGGGTGATATAAGATATAATAATTAGGATGCATCAAATCTCTTTGAAACATGATCATCGGGCATCATCAAAATGGCTCAAGCCTCTATTTTATTTTTTAAGGGATTTTATCCCTAAGTTCAGATCCTCAACTTTGATCATGACTCCTCACTCTCACTTGCCAATATATTGATTCATTCATGAATTTAAATCTATCCTTCAACTCTAAAACCCTCATGGGGATCTCAAGACAAGTCATACACCTCCAAATCAGATTCTCAAACTCCTGTGCAAGCCACCTATAGGTGTCCATTTACATGTATGTAGGTAGTGAGTAGGACTGTAATTAGTGTGTAGGAATATGAGACTTCAATGGGTTTTAGACCATACATAAAAATTAAAATAGTCTATTTTCATCATGGAGGACTTCATTTAGTTAAATTACTCTCCTTCAAGGTGATTGACATATATGAGGTGCTTGTAGGCATGTATTGAGTTTCAAATATGTAGTGAGTAGAATACTTAATCAATATGCACATGATATGGAATTATAACCAATTTTAAAGATATTTCTCACTTCTTCCAACCTAATGGAGACATCAAAACATCTTCAAACACCTATACACAATCACCTCAAGTCTTTGTGAGAGTTTGTAGATGCATTTATAATAACATATAGGTAGAGATGGTAGGATATAGGATGTGCATATGATATATATTACTCTTAATAAATATATATACATATAACTTCATTAAATGAACTAATCAACCTCATGGGGAGTCACACAAGGTCAAATAATTCAAACACACATGGTCAATCTCCCTTTTAATCACTTATAGGTGCATGCCAATAATGTATGACTGTGTATTATGAGGAATTGACATCACAGTCCCTTTTATGTCACTTGGATGGGATTATCTTGATTTTTAATGCTTTTTAGAAAATATAAAAACTATTTTAACACGTCATAACCTTATATGGACATTTTCAATACCCCACATACCATAATTATAGTTGGGAATAAGTAGAAAGTTGACTATGAGCTTGCTATGACTATGTGTTTGAATCAAAGCATGAACTTGTAAAACCAAGAATGAATAAGGTGATTTATATGACATGAGAGACAAGGATAAAATCATATCCCATCCACATGAAATTCTTGCAAATAACCAAACCTTCTACAAGTTTTGAAAATGATTGTAACTTCACTTGGAACATCAACTTATAACCTTGAACTATTTGACCCATGAAATCATTTAAAAACATGAAACTAAGCATGGAAAGCATGATAAAATATATTAAATACCATATGGAATCAAATTTATAAGCTAAGTTATATAGACCAGCTCAAATAAGGGTAAAACCTATAGGGTGTGGGAAATAATATGCAAAAAAACAAAATCAGCTTGTTAGAGATGGTTCATAAAGAATAGGAAACCATTTTCTACACTCTAATCATAAAATTAAATCTAGAAGAGTGTAATATCACCCCCCAAATTCAATTGACTTGGAAGTTCTATAACTAGTTGTACTAACCAAAAACCTATTAACCATTTTTATGTGCATGATGGAGCGATATGAAATAAAAATGGTTTTTGTCTATTTTTAGCACTTCCAAAGAATTTAAAGTATGCAAATTAGTCTAAGGAAGTTGAGTAACCATTCCAAAAGATTTTCCCATGTGCCATTCTCTCTCATAGGATGTACACCTATTGAAACTCCTTGTTTTGTAGTTATTTTCTTGGTTTTTAGTTATAACCTAAAAATTTTTAGTTAGAGTATAGCATGTATAATAGGGGATATCACATTAGATTTAGGAAGGAGTTTTGTAACACATTTTCACCTTGAAAACCATATCACTTGCATTTAATGATTTTTTATGACCCTTAAATGACACCAAATTACCTAAGGACTAATTTGAGCTATGACCAATGATAAAAATATATAAAATTAAATTAAATAAACTATAACACACCCTATGACAAAATATTATACCCCTATATCAAGTTTTGACTCTAGGGGACTAACTGATTTTGACTTGTAGTCAAAATGGTTAATAGGCACCTTGACCAAGGCTAATATGACATTAAATGACATCAAATGAACTATAACACACCCTATATCATGATAATAGACTCCTTTGAAACTTTTATATTATAGAGGGGTTGATTCATTTTGACTTGTGGTCAAAATGGTCAATAGGTCCTATAGGAATAAATTTTAGTCTTGTATTTTCTTATGGACACCCTCTCTCTTATTACATTTTGTCCTTCATCAAATCTCTCCTCTTCACTTGACATGTATTTGTATATGGATTTTTATGTCAAATAAAAGTATCCAATGTCATGTATTATTTTAGGTTCACATGTATCTCCCTTTATTTCCTCACAATGAGGCCTATTCCATATTGAGCATTTCATTTTCATTATTATCTCTACCTTGATCTATTTCATTTCAAATTTCTTCATCCATTTTTATTATTATCTTACTTACTATATCTCTCTTATTTTTCCTCTCTTCCTTATTCATCACCCACATGGGAAATGATATTTGAAATATCTAGACCCAATTCCTTTTCAAACACATTTATCTTTCCATTCATCACAATGTAATCCTATTTTCATGCACTCACCTCATCTTCCATGGGATCCTTGTTCTATGATATCTCTTTGACTAATGGTCCTTGAGAATATTATTCATCTCTATAATCACATTCCATGAAACTTAGTTGATTATCATATATCTGGTAATGTGTACTATATTTATTATTATCATCATGGGATTTTTTCTAGGTGGTTTGGGTGTAGAGATATCCTTTGTCTAGAAAGGCACCTTGGAGGGGCCCCATATATTTTTTGTTGGCCATGGTGAAGTGGAATATCTTGGTGATGAAATTGTTGGAGGCATAGGTGATTGTCTCAAATTAGAGAGTGGCATACTTTTTTAAATAATCTTTGTCTTATTAATTGTTTGTAAAGTCCACACACTGAGTTCGCGATGTTATTTTTTACCTCTAACTCAACTACCACATGTACCTTGTCTTATGTTCATCTTACTAGTTTTTATGAAAGAAGACACATTTTATGATGTTAATAATTTTTTTTTATATGTGCACACCTTTATTATTATTTATTTTGAGGGTGGGTTCCTCATTTTTCTTAACATATTTTATGTGTTTATCCCCTGAATCCTTTTTTTCCACTTGTTTTTGTGTAGGTTATGCATTATGTTCTCCATTATGTTTAACTATTTTAAATGCGTATAAAAAATGGTAGATATAGTGATAATTGTCCTTCCTAAATGTTTCCATAAACATAGGATTGATATTAGTGGAATCATCATTAGATTCATTGTCCTCATCCACTATTTATTTCATAGGGTACTTCTAAATTGCCTTGAGTTTTGAAATATCCCCATCTATCTTCTTGTCATTAAATTTATTTGATTTTACATTGGGTAATCTATATACATGCTCTCTGAATAATGATTAGATAATCCTTATGATAAATTTCTCTAACCAAACATGTTTTTGATCTCCAATCTTATTTTATCCAATGAATAGTTCCACATTATTTCAAATTTAACAAAAACATCATATGATTCTCATATTCCCCATAGAATGTTCCATTCATTAATGAATGTCTCTATCATTTTACCACACCATATATCCATTTTTATCCTATATTTTTAAATTTATGGGCTAGAGGACATGATTTTTTAACCTATTTTCTATAGATGTACCCCATAGTAGATGAAACAAAATTGCATCACCATAACCATACAATTCTATAAATACATCAATCATAATAAAACAATAATTTTTCCCATTAAAAATGATTCTATTGCCTCATGGTAGTTTTTGGTACTTTCAATAAGGTTAGGATAAAATTTAAAATATTGATTTGCACATTCACAATGCCCATCATATGCATGATGTATAAATATTTATTGTCAATTTTTTCTTAATATCTAGTTGTACACAACTTTGTGCTAACAAGGTGGTTTACTACATGGTTGGCTTAATCCTTTAATTGATAAATAGGAAAATTAAACTTTTCCTTCTTATTTTTCAACATCTTGGTGTCCTTTTTAATCTATTTGGTGTTCAATAGCTACTTTTTAATATATTCCCATGTACTTGGTAACTTATAAAATATATTTATGTTTATGAATATATTTTCATCCTACACCTAATGAAGAATATCATGTTCTTGTGTATGTGAAAAAAGAGAAACCTTACTAGCTTCTTAGGTTTCAAAAAATAGCCCAAAGAGCTAGAGCACTCTAATATTTGATAACCTTAGAATTATAAAATATCATTCCATATATTCCCATCTTTGTTCCTTCTAAAATCTAATATTTTTGAGGTCTTACTCATTCCTTCTCATGTGGTGTGTATAGTCTTCAATCCTACACTAATCTATATTAGAGATCCATTCATCACCATGTATACATGATTATGAAGCTATATTATATGATTTAATCTAGAATATCCTTTATATTATCTCTCTTAAATTTCCCTTATATTACTTATTATATGTGTTGGGTGAATATTTTGTCAACTAGCTAACTGTTGAGCAAAATAGGTCACTTAAACCACAACATAGGGAGATTGGTCATCCAAAGTTGTAGGTTTACCACATCCAAAGGGTAAAAATCTCTCCTCTCATCAAGGGGAGGTTCCATATAGGTATAAAGGTGCTATATACTATATATATAAGTAGAAAATAACACACAGGGGTAGGATAAACCATCCATCTCTCTTTTTTTAGAGATGATGCTCATAGATCAAAGGAGAAATCTTGGGTGATTGGTGAAGGTACTTCTCTTCTTTTAGAAGTAACATTCAGCCAAGAGCTAGATCCCTTCCTAGATAGTAGAAATCCTAGTGAAATGATAGAAGGCACTTCTCTTCTTTCAGAAGTGCTTGTTCTTCCAAACAACATGGATCTTTATGGTAACAAGTGACAAGTAACTGATAACAGAAAATAAAGCAACCAAAAATCTAAGATGTAGCACAAAGTATCCACCTTAACTACCCAAGAGTGAGATACAAAGAACAATGGGGGCACAAAATCATCCTAAGGTCCTTTACATAGAAACAAAAAATAAACACACACTGCAAACAACTATGACTGCACAAAGTCTAAAAGTAGCTAGGTTTAGGACACCTTCCTTATCAATTCCACTAATGCTACTTATTAGATTAAATAAACAAGAACACATTGAAAAGATAGACATAAGAACAATCTCCTAAAATGATACAAGATATGACAGCACAAAGTTTGCAAATAACTTGCTTTCTCATTCAGATAAAATAATATGAAGAACAATCTGAGCTCAAAGTCTTAGTAATCACCTTTCAATTTGGGCAAAGTTTCACTTCTATATGGGTAAGATCTCCTTAAGACAATAAAAGAGATCACAATATATAGCAGCCAAGAAAGACTTGTCACTTTATTTCATGGAATGGCCCATGCTATGAATTCAATGCCTTGAATGCATTTCCAGATTTGTCAAAGGACTGCATTGAAAATAGGGTGGCTATCTTAACTATGGCATGTAATTTCATCCCATATGTATTCTCCTGAGCTTTGATCATCTGGTCTATCCCCTCTGATGTCTGTGTAAGTATCCATTTTGTCTTTACTTCATGGAAGAAAAATAGGCCACATCCTCAATGTTTTCAAGCTAGAAAATCTACTTCGTAGACTATTCCAGCCACTGAAATAACTATTACATAGATATTTTCCTCTTTGTCCTCTTTCTACTTTTGTGTTTTTCCCTTTTTACCAGCTCCTTCAGCTGGTCACTGAGTTTGTTTCTAAGTTCTGCGCCACATTTGAAACATAGCAGATATTTCATTACCTTATAATTGACGTCCATGGGGACGTCATTGGTTGACTATTTCAACGGTTTGGGTGGCCTTCTCAGCTCCTTGGTTCAATCAATTTATTTCTTCAATCACTTTATTGGTTCAATCACTTTCCTGCTCTTTGGTTGAATGATCCATTGAACCACTTGTTTGCTGCTTCTTTCCTTGACTGAGGCCACCTTTGAACCTTTGAACCCATGATCCATTGAACTTTGAACTCTTTCATTTCAAGGTTCAATCAGTTCATTGGTTCATCGTTTGTCTGTCACTTATTCTTTCTAAGCTCTTTGATCTTCATTGCACTAGTTGAACCTTTGAACCTGTGAACTCGTTGAACCTTTTGGTTCAAGGTTCAATGGTTCAATCAGTTCATTCTTTTTATTTGGCTATGTATTTTGATCACTTGAAAAAATTGCGTTGAACCATATGGCTGTTGAACCTATTGAACCATTGAACCTTTGAACCAAATTGGTTCAATGGTTCAACGGTTTAATGGTTCAAGCCTTCTTCTCTTTGATAAGTGTTTTGAAGCCATTGAACCTTGAAGCGGTTAAACTTGTTGAACCTTTTCCAAAGCACTTAACTATTGCTGATGATGTTGAACCTTTAAACCCATTGAACCAAAATGGTTCAAGGTTCAATGGTTTGATCCTTGCTTAGAAGCTTGCTGATGAACCTTTTGGTTGAACCTTATTGTTGAACCTTGTTGTTGAACCAACCTTGAAATCACCTAAGTGTTGAGAGCTTACTTCTTTCCTACAGAGTCCATAGAAATCAACCTGCAAAGCTCATAGAACTTAGCCTGTAGAGTCTGTAGATTTTCTTCCTATAGAGTTCGTAGATTCAAGCCTACAGAGTTTGTAGATTCAAGCTTGTAGAGTCCATAGATTTTTGGAAAAGATTTAAAAAATGAAGAACTTGAATGCTCAAAACAATTTTTGAAAAGGGAAGAGAGGGTTTTGGTCTATTGAACCAAAATAGTTCATATGTTGTCCCAAAAATGAGTGATATCTTTGGGGGACAATAGCTAGCTCTAGTTGGGGAACTTCCTTTAGTTAAAAACTTGGAATAGCTGAGAGGAGTAGAAACTAGAATCTCTAGTGCATTGAAGTGTGCCATTGGGATACGGAGTCATGCTACCAAAAAGAAAGGCTCCAAAAATTGAAAATGAAAATGAAAAGCACAAAATAGAACTAAAGACTATACAAATGTGCACATGTATAGGTGAACTTATTTGATACTTCAAGAATTGAAGTGATTCAAACATTGCCCATTGTGAGACAATGAAAATGGTGTTCTATCTTGATAAACCAGTAAGAAACAATTTTGTCCCTAGAATCAGTGATGGGCGAATGGAACTCTCCACCAGGAATCACATTTTCTATGCACTCTTTTTGGCTCTCTCTTCTTTCTCCATGGCAAGACGTGGCCTTTAATCTAAAAACTATAAATCCTTGCTCTCTTGGCAAAGAGTTCCTTTTGCTGAATTTGGAGTACAATAGTATGGTCCTCTACCATAGCTTGCTATTCTATTGGTTCAGTCTAGCACATATTTTTATTGTCAGCATTAGACCCCTAACAAACCATCAGTTCAGCATCTCCTTTGGCATAAAGGAGTTTGAAATCTTCATCCTGAGTAGTCTTCAATCTGAGTAACAAAGATTCATACTTAGCAGTGTTGTTGGTGTTGTTGAACTGCAACTTATGTGAAGGAAGAAGACTATCTCCTTGAGGAGATATCAACACCATCTCAGCTCCAGCACCAGTAGAGGAATTGCTGCCATTGAATTCCTAGATCTAAACATCATCAAAAACTGATCTTCTATTAGATTTCTCTTTATTAGAGATGGAAGATCCTTTATTATTTATACTGCACCCTACCAATTCTTTTGATGTCTTATTTGAATTGATTTTTGGATTGCTAGCTATAATACTTTCATCTACAAAAACATGAACATCCTCTATGGACAAAAAATAATTACCCCTACCTAAAGACTCAAATAGAATCTAAGCTTCAGGTGTTGATGTTTGAGTGACTGGGATGGGAATGTTCCTTAGGGGATCATGAGTTACCTTTCTAATCTCTTGTCCTACAGGGACGGCTGTATTCTTCACACACTCTACCAACATGTCCAACTGCTCAGGGTTGGCTTGTAGGAATTCAAATTCAGTCATTTGAATTTTAGTTTTCTTGACATGGTCGACTATGTTAAATGACTGAAATGGACTAAGAAGAGAGGATGGGAGTTCATCCTTTTGGTTTTTGGGAGGGGGAGGACTGATCTGCGAAGTTGAAGGTGAAGGTGTAGAAATGTTTGGGGTACTTACTTTTTTAGCAACTACCAGGTCCTTTGGTTAGAAAGGTAGAGAAGTTCCCCACTTAGAAATTGAAATTATTGGTTAAGCTTGCTCCTCTATCTTTTCTTTATCAGCTTACTGGGCTGATTGGTTCTTGGACTGGGTGAACACAACATATGATCCCTCGACTGCTTCACCTTTACTTCTGGGTTCATCCTGGTAATTTAGGAAACTAATGTGGGACTCACCAGTTGACTCTTCTTGATCTTTTGTGAAGAGATCAATGCCATTTTCTTACTCAAACTCAGGTTGGAAAAAGAAATCATGTTATATTTCTAGATATCCAACTATTGAGTTGGTTAGAGGTGCTTCAAGGGCAAAGTTCCTCTGTGGGGGAGGAAGATGATTTGGCTACCCTTGATTCCTGGTAGCATTGCCTTGATATGGCTGATTCTGAAATATCGTCCTTGGCATATCCTAATTAGGAGGAACAAATATACCTTGGGCCATTTGTATCTTCAAGGCCATTAGTTCATTTGCTAGCTTTTGCACCATTTGATATATGGTACCTATAGATGGATACTCAGAAGATGAAGAGGATTTACCTCTATTTGGATCTTTTCTTATCTTTCCTGCCAAGATAAGGTCATCTTCCACTTTAGTAGCCAAGTCTTGAGCAGCCTCAAGGTGTATGTGGCCAGCACATCTTAGCAAAAAACTCACTTCAGGTAGCTATGAGTTGATGAAAAAGCATTTGAGGTTTTCGGGTGTCAGTTGGGTGATCATGAGAATCCTATGTCTCAACTTGTCAAACCTAAAAATGAAGTCCCTCATAGGTTCATGGGGCTCCTTCTTCATTTATGTGAGCTGGGCTAGCAAGGCATGTGCATCTTCTACAGGCTTGAACCTTGCTTCAAACTTGGCTTTAAGTGTGTCCTAGTCAGTTACTGATCTAGCTTATAGATGGTAGAACTAGTTTATAATAGCACCTTGTAGTGTTTCCACGAAGAGCCTGACTACCACATCTTCAAATTCCACCCCTATTATGCCATAGGCTATGCTAAAGGCTACAATGTGTTCATCAGGGTGAACTCTCCCATCACCAAAGAATTTGGGGAAGTTATTTCAATTTAGAGGTGGAGTAAGATTTAGTGGACTGAATGAGTTACCCCAGGGGCCTTGAACTACCATGATGAGATTATGAAAAAGAGGATAACAAATCTAGGTGGTGTATGGATAGGCAAAGATCTACTAACAATAGAAAAGGTAGCTCTACCTTGGACTCTCTAGCTTCTTGTATAACATGGAGCTGCCAGATTGTAGAACAAAAATGGGAAAGAACTGGCCCTACTTCAGCTTGAAGCTTGAGGCTTCAAACTACACGTTTTATCCCAGTGGCTCTGGTTTTGTAGACCAGATAATATAATGGAGATAGAAAAAGATGGTAAGGCTATAATGATAATGGGTAAGACACAGAATGGAGTCACCAGAGTTTATAATGGATAAAGGTAGGGATTGCTTCAATTTGAAACTTGAGGCTTCAGACTGCACGTTCATCCCCAACAAAGTCACCAACAACTATTGGGTGAATATTTTGTCAACCAGCTAACTAGTGAGCAAAATAGGTCTGTTCAACCATAGCATAGGGAGATTGGTCATCCAAAGTTGTAGGTTTACCACATCCAAAGGGAACAAATCTCTCCTATCATCAAGGAGAAGTTCTCTATAGGTATAAAGGTGCTATATACTATATATATATATATATACACACACACACAGATATATATATATATATATATATATATATATATATATATATATATATATATATATATATATAAGTAGAAAATAACACACAGGGGTAGGATAAACCATCCATCTCTCTTTTTTCAGAGATGATACTCATAGATCAAAGGAGAAATCCTGGGTGATTGGTGAAGGTACTCTTCTTTCAGAAGTAACATTCAGCCAAGAGCCAGATCCCTTCCTTGATAGTAGAAATCCTGGTGAAATGATAGAAGACACTTCTCTTCTTTCAGAAGTGATTATTCTTGCAAATAATAGGAATCCTTTTGGTAATAAGTGACAAGTAATTGGTAACAAAAAATAGAGTAACCAAAAATCTAAGATGTAGCACAAAGTCTCCACCTTGACTGCCCAAGAGTGAGATACGAAGAACAATGGGGGCACAAAGTCATCCCAAGGTCCTTTACATAGAAACAAAAAATAAACACATATTATAAACAACTATGACAACATAAAGTTTGAAAGTAGCTGACTTCATGACACCTTCCTTATCACTTCCACTAATTCTACTTGTTAGATTAAATAAACAAGAACACATTCAGAAGATAGACATAAGAATAATCTCCTAAAATGATACAAGATATGACAACACAAAGTCTGCAAACAACTTGCTTTCTCATTTAGATAAAATAATATGAAAAACAATCTAAGCTCAAAGTCTTAGTATTTGCCTTTCAATTTGGGTAGAGTTTCACTTCTGTATGGGGAAGATCTCTTTAAAACAATAAAAGAAATTACAATATATAGCAACCAAGAAATACTTGGTGCTTTGTTTCATGGAATGGCCCATGCTGTGTATTCGATGCCTTGAATGCATTTCCAGATTTGTCAAAGGACTACATTGAATATAGGGTGGCTATCTTAACTATGGATTATCATTTCATCCCATATGTCTTCTCCTGAGCTTGATCATCTGGTCTATCCCCTCTAACATTTGTGCAGCTGTCTATTTTGTCTTTACTTAATGGAAGAAACATAGGTTGCATCCTCAATGTTTGTAAGCTAGAAAATCTACTTTACATACTATTCTAGCTACCAGCATAACTACTACGTAGATATTTTCCTCTTTGTCCTCTTTTTACTTTTGTCTTTTTCCCTTTCTGCCAGCTCTTTCGGCTCCTTCTTTAGCTGGTCACTGAGTTTGTTTTTAGGTTCCATGCCACATCTGAAACTTAGCAGATATTTCATTACCTTAAATTTGATGTCCACAGGGACATCATTGGTTGACTGTTTCAATGGTTTGGGTGGCCTTCTCAACTCCTTGGTTCAATCGATTTATTGGTTCAATCACTTTCTCACTCCTTAGTTGAACCATCCGTTGAACCACCTATTTACTGCTTCTTTCCTTGACTGAGGCTGCCTTTGAACCTTCAAACCCATGAGCCATTGAACTTTGAACTCTTTCGATTCAAGGTTCAATCAGTTCATTGGTTCATCCTTTATCTATCACTTGTTCTTTCTAAGCTCTTTGATCTTCATTTCACTGGTTGAACCTTTAAACCTGTGAACTCGTTGAACCTTTTGGTTCAAGGTTCAACAGTTCAATTGGTTCATTCTTTTTATTTGGCTAAGTATTTTGATCACTTGAATAAAATTCATATAACCATATGGCTGTTGAACCATTGAACCTTTAAACCAAAGTGGTTCAATGGTTCAAGCCTTTTTCTCTTTGATAAGTGTTTTGAAGCCGTTGAACCTTGAAGTGGTTGAACTTGTTGAACCTTTGCCAAAGCACTTAACTCTTGCTGATGACATTGAACCTTTGAACCCATTGAACCCATTGAACCAAAATGGTTCAAGGTTCAACAGTTCAATGGTTCAATGGTTCGATCCTTGCTTAGAATCTTGCCGATGAACCTTTTGGTTGAACCTTGCTGTTGAACCAACCTTAAGTTGCCTAAGTGTTGAGAGCTTGCTTCTTTCCTGCAGAGTCTATAGAAATCAACCTGTGGAGCCCATAGAACTTGGCCTCCAAAGTCCATAGATTTTCTTCTTGTAGAGTCTGTAGATTCAAGCCTGTAGAGTCTATAGATTCAAGCTTGCAGAGTCCATAGACTTCTGGAAAATCTTTGAAAAATGAAGAACTTGAATGCTCAAAATAATTTTTGAAAAGGGAAGAGAGGATTTTGGTCTGTTGAACCAAAATAGTTCATATGTTGTCCCAAAAATGAGTGATATTTTTGGTGGACAACAATATGATGACTGAGTTTCCCCCTCTTCATTTGACAGTTCACAAGTTCTTAATGATTATGGCTACCATGCTATCTTGATTCATTTTTTCTAACATCCTTGGTGTTTGTCCTCTCATGAAAACCCTTGGATAATATACCTTTTTTACCCTAAATATTTTCCTCATATCTAAGATTCAATGAGCTTTAATGACATATATGTTATTTGAAACTTCTTTTTCTTCTAAATTCAACTGGTTTCAATCCCTTGGCTCTAATTTCCTTATAAATCTATATATTTTTCACTTTATATCAATTTTTTTCATTGAATATGTATAAAAACTAAAATATATTCATAATTCATATGTTCCATAATTTTTTGTTTATTGTTCACTTTAAAACTCACTCAAAGTTTTAGAAATGTTAAGTTGGTGAAAATGATGTGCAAGAGTTAATTTATACGATAAAATGATGTTAATAACCCTATTGAAACTTTATTTTTCATTTCATTCACCATAATTCACATTCTAATTTACCTATCTCATCACATGGTGATGTAATCATTACACTATTGGAAATATTGTCATTTATGTCAAAGGTTTAGCATTATTGGTGACAAAGGCTCCATAGAATTTAATGGTGTTTATAATTTTCATATCTTGGATAATGTGTTTTAATATTTATTTAATATCAACGAATATATTATTGATTACATAAATTCAAAATAAGGGCCCATGGAGAATTCAAGGAGTCATGAGGTAAAGACAAAAGAGGAATGTGATGCATTTTCCCATGAAGAGTCATCTTGAGGAATTACAAGAGTCACCAAGTGAAGACAAAAGAGGAAGGGTGAAATTTCTCATGAAGGGACACTTTGAGGAATATGAAAAGTCACTAAGATAAATACAAAAGGGGAAAGGATGCATTTAATCATGAAGGGTCACCATGTGACTTTTCAAATGCAAGGATTCAAAGGGTCATGAAAGTTTGACACCATTTTCCACGAGGATTGAAGGGTCATAAAGGGTGAATGCCAAATGTCATTTGGTAAGATATAAGTAAAGGCTTGGGAAGCCATTTGTAAAGTGTGGAAGAGAGCATGGTTTATAATTTTCATATCTAGCTTAGAAGAGCAAAGGAGAGAAAAGAAAGAGATATTGTAATGTGATATCATTTATTGAGAAAGAAACATTGAGAAACAGTTGTGTGGTATACATAATAGGGCTTGGTGCTCTTGTGGGTTGGTGCTCATAAATATTTATTATATTGGTACTCAACAAAGGGGTTGATGCTCCTACAAGTTGGTGCTTTTGAATATTGTAGTTTGAGTTGGTGCTCATTCACATGATATTTTTCTTCATGATTTTCCCACATTGGGTTTCCACATTAAAATTTGGTCTCTCTCTCTCTCTCTCTCTCTCTCTCTCTTGTGTGGTGTTTATTGTTTCAGTTTTATTTCATATCTTGAATTATGGTTAATCAGAATTTAATTAAGTAAAAGTTTATAAGATATATGATATACTGATTCACCTCCCGCTTAATATATCCTATGCTTAAAAATTGGTATCAAAGCAGGTTCCTTAGAAAAGAGTTTAACATCTTGAAGCTAGATCAGGGAAAACACAATGGCCAAGCAACTAAAAAAGGAGAATCAAGAGTTGAAAGAGTTATAATTTTATTTCAACTACACACATAACATGTCCTTTGATAGAGACCCTCTTTCTTTCTTCCCATTTATTTTTTTAGATGCATGTAACTCATAAATTTGAAAAATACTTATAGCACATTATTTGGTTATAATGATCATGGTTCTAGATACCTATTTTACCTACATATATAATTATTTTTAAACATAACACTTGAAAAAACTTGGGTCTTATTAGTAAATAAAAGAGATAGAATGCATTCACAATATAAATGGTGTGACAATTACTCCTTAGAGATACTTATATGTTTGGAATAATTATCCAAAGGGATCTCCTAATTGACTCACTTGATTGGAATTATAGGAATGCTATTTTTATTTCTGAGCTATTGGGAACAACAAAATGTTAATGTTTATTTCATAAAGCAAAAACAACTACAAAACTAAACTAAAAATAAATAATTATTTTTTGGTGTTACATATTGGAATTTGAGTTATTTTTATCATCTATCCAAATATTACAAGTGAAAAGGATTGAGCCTACTCCTATTGAAATTTAGAGGTATCCTTTTTCCATCCAAGTTAAACAATTTGCATGCACCTATTTCTAGAAAATCATGAATAATGTAATGTTAAATATAGGGAGCATGAATATTTCTTGGATGTTTTTCATATACCAAATCATACAATAGAATGTGGAAATCCTTTCATAGAGTTATTAATGTTCTTATAGTGCCATGTTTTTTATCTTTCCTTTTAAACTCCTTGACTCCATTTAGTTGAGATTCAATTTTTGTCTAATTTCATGTGTTATTATATATCTAAATCTAGGGAATCTTTATCATCTATCCAACCAACATGTGCAATGCACATGGAGTGTACTAAAAAACTCCACAAGTGAAAATATTTCCCTACCAAATTCTAGTTGAAACTAATTATAATTATTTATCCATTTTAATTCATTATATACACCTAAAGTATTGCTAAAACTTGACCATCCTAATACTTGTGCCCTACTTCACAAATATTAGTCAGGTTATTTCTAAGAATCTTACTAAACACATATATAGTCCTATATTATGTAGGTTTTTAGGGTAAGCCTTATGATGCACCACCATGAACTCAACTATTAAAGAACTATCTCATTTTAAAAGCATGTACCCCCATTTATTGTGAGCATCAATAGACTCTTGTACCTGCTAATGATGTTATCCCATAAGAAGCATATCATTGTGGCTATAGTGAAATTATTTAATGGGGTTGAATCTTCCCATTAGTAAGACAATCTATATCCATTCTGATGTATTTTGTGTTAGCCCTTAGTGCAACAATGGAGATGGGTAATATAGAGTTCAAAGGCAACTTATCAAATAAATAATTTATAGTGATTGGGATTAATGACATCTTATATATTTTATTACGTAATCCAATATATTGATATATATTTCACTTGTGTGTGAATTATTTATCATCCCTAAATATTGTTGGGCACTAAAGGCCAAAAAATAATATTTTGTGCATAGTGGACTCACAAACATAGTGACCTCCTATGAATATTTTTTTCCCTTAATGCAAGGTATATACACTTTCATGTTATAAAATTCACTAGTTTAATACCTCATCATGCCCAATCTTGTATATATTTTTGATAATGAGTTGGATGGCACTGTGTAGACTACTATTTGTTTGCCCTCTATTTTTTAGTCATTAGGGTAACACTAGAAGTGCTAAAATATGCTACGTTAACTAAATCCTCAACAAAATTATGAATGTTTTAGTTGGGATTTTAGAATTATATCCTCTATGTTTTTAATTTCTTTCCCTAAGTTAATTCAATACAAGTGGTATCACCCATAATTGTATTTACTTAGATTGAAAAAAACTAAAACCTTAAACTCTTGAAACCATATGATCCATATAAAAATTCATCTAAGCAATATTATATTATTAATAAGGTACTTAAATGCCTCATGATCTATGAAAAACATTAATGGGATATAAAAAATGTAATTCTTAAATTTCAAGAGTGCGTAAACCATGGGTAACACTTCATGCCTAGAGGTAGTGTAATTGTTTTTGGTCAGCGAAAGCTTCTTCCTATTCAAGTATATTAGATTTTCAACTTTTTTATGTCTTGGTTATGTTAGGATGACACAAATGTATGATCCAAATTCATTATCATGAACATGGAATGGATAATTTTATTTTGGAATTGAAATATTGTCATGCTAATGAGGTTCTCTTTCAATGTGTCAAATTCCGCTTATTGCTTACCCAAACAAATGAAGTGGTCATCATTTCAAAAAAAAAAAATTCAAGGGCTTGAAAATATTCAAAAAATAATTTAATAACATGTAATAATAACCCATGTAACATAAAAATTCATTCAAACCCATTTAATTATTAGGAACTTCAAGTTGTAAGATAATTTCAATCATCATATATAAGTATCTATTATTTTCATATTGTATGGCCAAGTAACATAGCAAAGGGTGTGGAAAATATGCATATATTCAAGTTGAAAAATATTTGGAGATAATAATAATACTTTAACATAAACCTTATATATTAGAGGAGTGATCATTCATGATGATCTGGGCAACAATTTAGGCGATAACTTGGGTGAAGGTTCTACCCCAATTAATGACAGAACTTTAAGGAGCCATAACTTTTTCACCATAGTTATGATTGACTCTTGATTTGAACCTTTGGAAAGATAATAATGAGTAAAAGGAGGTGAGATGGCACATATATTTTCTTAGTGGGTTTTGACCCTCAAAAACCCAATGGAAGTTCCCCAAATTTCAATTTTAATAGTGTAGTCTAAAAAAGTAAGTTTTTAAAAATAGTAATTCCTCAAATTTTGTATTGTTGTAAATCATGGAAGTCAAACCACTTAATATACCTTGATATTGGTGACCTTTCACATCCTCCTCATACCATACAAATGCGTATAAATGAATATATAACCTAAAATAGAAATCAGACATCACTTCCTAGAGATAAGCATATGGTTATATTTACAATCTTGAGTAATAAAACATATCTTCTTAGATAAATCATTGCTACTATGTTATTTTCATGTTCTTGAGATATATATCAATCAAAACTTATAAGTTTTAGATCACATGAACTCATATATAGTCCAATCATCTAAATAGACGTTTAAAAACTTTTGGATGAATTCTTTGAATACCAAGACCATAACATTAAAAAAAAAACTATTTATGCATTGTTTAATCCAAAAATAATTACATTGTATGAAAAGGATACCCAATATATTAAAAAAATAATTTAAGTATTACCCTCCTCTTTTATTTGGATCTAATGTAACTCTGAGAAACCATCAATTTAAGTACAAATATTTCACCTAGGGACTCCTTCCAAGATATATTTGGTAAAATGAGGTTGAAAATGAATTAGTGATATAAGTAGTATTGAGAAAAAAAAAATTACACATTAATATGGATGATTCCATCCATGTTCAAGGTAGTGACAATTAGGTTTACCCACTCTCACTCATCAACTACATACATGACCCTAACATCAAGCATATTATCAATTTCCTCCTTAAATTTGGTGTAGAGATTTAGATTCACCTAGTAAGGATTTTTATCAAATGACATCATTCCATTGACAAGTTTTATTTTTATTTAACCCAAGGAAGATTGTACAACCATCATTTCCTTATATTTCCATGGATAAATATATTTAAACTCATATAGAAGCTTAAATATTTGTTCAAACTCTTCATTTATCTATTAATATCTAATGGTCATAGTCTTAGGATCATATTATATACCTATGTTGACCTTATTAGTTTTTAAAGGTCCATTTTAATATTAATTCTTATCACTTTGAGCATTTATGACCTTGTGTTTCTAAAAATAATTTTACATTTGGGTGGTTTGAGTCATCATTAGGTTTTTTCTATTATACTTTATAGAAAATCATCTCTTTGTTATGTTTGAATTGATGGTTGCACTCTAGCCATAATCATCATGGTTTTCATTGGAATCACCATCCTCACTACTAATGTCTTTAAAAAATAATGGTAGTACAAGAACATTTTCATTATGCATCTTCCACATGTGCTCTTCCATGATAACATCATCTTCCATGATATCTTCATGCATCCACTATAAGGGGTTAGAGGGTTCATGCTTAGATTAATAAAATTTAAAGGTATGAATGAAATACACCTTCATAATTACCATTAGACCATCTCTCTTTTCACCTCATTAATGGTGTATTATACATGCACCTAAGTTTTATAAGTACCATAAAAAAACATGAACCCATAACCCCATGAGAAAGTGATGTGTAATCTTTGTCGAAAACTCCTCACAAATTTAGAGGTGATTTTCTAGGGATGAATCTTAACCATAACTAGGAAATCCATGATTAATGTTACTACACTCAAATTAAATGTAGACTTACTATTTTTTTTTAAAACCATGTAGGTAGGAATATTTATCACATATAGATTTCTCTCTAAGTTGAACAATCTATTTCATACGTGGATTATTATGGTTGTTATTTGATTAAATAAAGTTTGATTAAGATTTATGTCATATGTTTATTATGAGACAATTATGTGTTTCTTAATTTACATGATTAGTTTGTTATGAGATAGTTGTACTTTTAATTTTGTACAGTATGATCATGTTTGTTAATTAAACAATATTATTTTAAATATGTGTGTGTGTGTGTGTGTGTGTGTGTGTGTGTGTGTGTGTGTGTGTGTGTGTGTTTTAGGATAAATACCTTCATTGTTGTGAGGTGGATGTAGGATAGATCCATCCTTTAGACTATGATAGAGGGAGAGAATCATTGGATAGGGTGGTGTTGATGATGTAAATAACTAATCAACCTTTTTGCCTATCATGAAGGTTAATTTAGAATCATAACAGCCTAATAATAAAGTTCTAAAGGTTTTATTATGATCCTAAAGATGTGAGGGGTTTTTTAAATATTCTAAGAAATAAAAAATAAGTTATAAAATATAACATATTCCATTATAATTTTAAAAATACACTTTATGGAATAATGAATCAGTTTAGATATGAATATGTAATCTATCCTATCCAGTAGAGAATACCTATGAATTACGCAATCTCTTGAAGGAAATAAATCTGATTCAATAAGATAATATATCTCAAGTAATATCTTGCTTTTCTATTATAATATCTTCCAAGTAACCTCAAGATAATAACTAGAAATATAAAGTAAAACATATTTGAGATAAACAAAATTTTAATCAAGAAAGTAATGAAATGAAACTTAACACATTAAGACACAAAAGACAACAAATACAAACAACAAAACAAAGGTAAAATAGCAACTAATCTAAGATAAAGCTAATAAACTATCAAAAGAAAAAAAAAAGGCCAAACAACTAAGAAAACTAAATAAAAATAAAACTAAAGATTAAAACAATTAAACTAGTCTAAAATAAATCTAATGAACTATCTAATCTAAATCTAACTAAGTCTAATAAACAATATAAACTAAGACTAAACTTATAAAAAATATAAATATGAAATATATCTATAAATTATTAATCTAAAATCTAATTAAGTCTAATAAGTTAAAACTACACTACAAGAGAGAAAATAATCAAAGAAAATAAACTTTAAAGAAATACATTAGAAAATCTATCTAAGAAATAATCTAAAATAAAAATATAGAGTAAACTAAAGCAAACTAAAGATAAAAAATATTAAACTAAAGAGACATAAAGGGAAAAATATTAACTAATGAAATAAACTATATTAAAATTAAAGTCAATATAAAGTACAATAAAGTCTACGAGTCTCAAAAGAGTTATTCATCTTAGCATAAAAGATAGATTTTATTTTAGAAACCAACATATTTATTTAAAAATATTTGAGAGACAATTTTTATAATCAAAATAGATCAATGAAATGTCACAAACAAGGAAGTTTTTATCATTATTTATGTTGAATACTTGGATTCTACATATACAACTATAAATAACAATCATCAAAAGATGTTAAAATTGATAAAATTTAGATAATCTATTATAAATAATAATAAGAGCTGGATATACCTATGTTGCTGTGATGTCCCTTACTTAGGGGCTCCTTTATCTGCACAATAAGCTCTGAACAACTGTAATATCCCCTTTCAAACAGGGAATATATAAACACATAAAGCTCTGAATAAGATACAATTTTGTAGAATAGATTCACATATGCATAAACAAATCACAATATAATATCTCAATAGCAAATCAAAGATCTCATCACTTGTTCTTCTGGACGATTACACAATGGAGTCTCTATTATACAAATAAAAGAATATTAAAATCTGGTCTTAAAACCCTAGATTTTGCTAATCTGGAAGTGAAATATGGATTCTAGAAGGTCTCTGCTTTTCTGTGTTGACACACAGACGCCGTCGTCGGTCGATATCTCACCGACGTCGGTCACTGTCAGTCGGCTTTCTGCCGACGTCGGTCTTCAGTCGACCGATGTCGGTCACTAGAAGCTCTTTGTCTGCTGAGGTCGGTGCCTGAGCCAATCTGTACGGACCTGTACGGACTTAGGACGGCCGCCAACCTGTCTGTTCTTAACCCCTGATAGCTGAACAACCTGATCTCAAAAATATATGATTCTAACACAGCAGATCTATATCTGTATAACTTATTGGATCAAAAACTAAATAAGAAATACCTGGAATATCTGTAATAACTTCTGTGTGAAGTTATCTCTCAAACCTGAAATTCTGTGATAACCTCTGGATGAAGATATCTCTCAATTTGGCAATAAATCAGCTGATATTTCACAGCCTCTAAATCGCACACAATGAAGAGTTGACGTTCTCCACTGCAATGGAATCCTGGAACCCTTGGCTCAGTCTTCACAGAAGAATTTCTTCAATTTTCAATAATCAATAATCTATGCATAATTCCAAACTCTCTCCCATGAGAACTCTTATACCCTTCCAAAGGTGTGCTTGCTAAAATTAGATTTCCTCAAATTAGAACTTGGGGTTCTAAAATTAGAATTCCTCAAATTAGAACTTGGGCTTCTTAAATTAGAATTTGGGTCTTAAAATTAGACCAATTAATTAATAATTAATAATTAATTAATATCTAATTTAAAATTAGACCAAATAATTAATTAATTAATAATTAATTAATATCTAATTTAAAATTAGACCAAATAATTAATATTTGATTAAATCAATCAAATATTAATATCTCCCTCAATACATGTCAGATCCTCGAACCGCCTGAAGCTGGTGAACCAGGGAGTGATTCTGCACATGACCATATCAAAACAAGGGTGCTCCGCTGTATGTCAAATATCCCTAAATAATAGGAGCTCAGGCCCAATGTGTCTAAAATAACCTGAATGAGAGCCAACTATAGGAATTCTGTAAATCAAAGCCAAGCCAATCTCCATCATGACCCTCTATCCATCCAATCAGCCTACGAAGGTTGCATAATAGGCTAATCATCAAGCCTGTCAATGTCCACGGAAAAGGGGACATGACAATCCGCCCCTCCAAAAATTGCTTGTCCCCAAGCAATCTCAGAACAATGAACTACTCGATCCACCTGGATCCCAAATGTAGTTATGCTCTACACTGCTGTGAATCAATGCAAGTACCTGCAACATCAGCAAAAATAGAACAAAGAGGAACCCAAAATCAAATTGGAAAATGCAACTCAACCAAACTCTAAGAGCACAACTGCCATAGTCAAGAACACATGAGAACCAAACTCTCGAAGCATCATAACCCACGTAGAATGGACAACTCAAACTGCCAATTCCATCTACAAGAGATGGTGCCAATCCGTCCCATAATGGATGGTAAGAAATTGGAGCCGATCTACACCTGTGTGAAATCAAATCTTCTCTCTCTGGATCAAAAGAAGAATAATGAGCATACCCCACCTCAAAATCCTTGTGAGGTAGCATAGTAGATAGGATCCCTATAATCTCCCCACCCAATCTGCTAATAGCACCAGTACCTTGGATGAGAACACCTTCTGTCACCCTATGCGAATCCAGATGAACACCTGCACTATCCAGCAAATATTCCATGAATGACTCCGTGTAGTAAAAATTATATGTGGAAGCATCAACGTACTCCCCCACACACCACAACTGGTCTCTCTGTAAAGGTGGCACAACCAACTAAACCACACTATCATCTGTGTGAGAAGAATCAATTTGGAGAGGTATCCCAAACTCATCAGAACCAGGTACTCCCAAATCCTGAACCGGTGTGTCAGCCTCAACAACATGTTCCTCAGCTACAACTATAGGAATGTACTCACCAACAACACTCAATGTACTAACCTCTGAGTCTGGGGCTGGTGAAGACCGTAAATGCTCTAACTCCATGGTCATCTCAGCCAAATGAAATTGTGACTCCTCATAAGCTAACTACGTAGTCTCAAGAATCTCAAAAGTCACCTCTAGCTGCTGAGTAAGCTCACTCACCTTATCTTCCTCGACCAACAATGCATCATATGCTGTGCTACCCCACTCCATAAGACAATCTCTGTCGGTGACCAATTGCATATAATCCTATCTCAAAAACTGGATAGCCTCCCATAAAGAGTGGATCTCTGTCAAGGATAGATAACTACCTCCCTGCTCGATGCTAGTAGGAGAACCCCATCCATAAACTGCTAACAACTGACGAGCAGCATCAAAATGCTTACAAGCGGTGGAAATGTCTCGCTCACTAACTCTCAGCTGATTAGACACATGATGGCACTAGCTAGATTGTCTCCCACACTCCTCCTCTGATGCATGGTCCAAAAGAATAGACTCAGAATCACTGACCGCTGTAATACTACCATCCATACTCTGTGAATCAACTCTAAAGCTCATATCAACATATGAAGTATCAACAACTGTAGCATCACTGTCTAACTCTTCCATACCGAAAGAAACAACTGGTGAAACTAAGTCCTCAAAACTATCCACTGCATTCTCCTGAGTGTCATCTGCAATAATAAGATCCTGGGACTCTTCTAAAATCTTTGCCATAGCTGAGAGATCATCGACCCTCAGTGCACTAACATCTGAGCACACCTCCACACTCTGAGTGCAAGCATCTAACTCATCCTCATCTTCACTACCTCCTATCTCATAATAATCATAATAATCATAGGACATGCTTCTCTCTCGCCTAAGTGATCTGTAGTGCTCTCTCCTCAGCTTAACAAAGCGATCAAAAGGCAACAACTTCTGAACTCGAGGTGGTACTAACTCCCACTCCTCATTTGCTGTCATATACCGTGTGGGTTTGTTTCTGGATGTAGGATATGCAAGAGATTCATTCAACCTCTTCAAACTTAGTTCCAGCTTCTTCATATCATTGTCCCACTATCTCTGAGTATATGAAGTCATTATGATACTTTGCTGATTCAATCTACCCAAACTACCCAACAGGATGGCAAGACATTAGCTCTGATACCACTGTGATGTCCCTTACTTAGGGGCTCCTTTATCTGCACAATAAGCTCTGAATAACTGTAATATCCCCTTTCAAACAGGGAAATATAAACACATAAAGCTCTGAATAAGATACAATTTTGTAGAATAGATTTACATATGCATAAACAAATCACAATATAATATCTCAATAGCAAATCAAAGATCTCATCACTTGTTCTTCTGGACGATTACACAATGGAGTCTCTATTATACAAATAAAAGAATATTAAAATCTGGTCTTAAAACCCTAGATTTTGCTAATCTGGAAGTGAAATCTGGATTCTGGAAGGTCTCTGCTTTTCTGTGTCGACACACAGACGCCATCGTCAGTCGATATCTCACCGACGTCGGTCACTGTCGATCGGCTTTCTGCCGACGTCGGTCTTCAGTCGATCGATGTCGGTCACTGGAAGCTCTTTGTCTACCGAGGTCAGTGCCTGAGTGAATCTATACGGACCTGTACGGACTTAGTACGGCTGCCAACCTGTCTGTTCTTAACCCTTGATAGCTGAACAACCTGATCTCAAAAATATACGATTCTAACACAGCAGATCTATATCTGTATAACTTATTGGATCAAAAACTAAATAAGAAATACCTGGAATATCTGTAATAACTTTTGTGTGAAGTTATCTCTCAAACCTGAAATTTTGTGATAACCTCTGGATGAAGATATCTCTCAATTTGGCAATAAATCAGCTGATATTTCACAGCCTCTAAATCGCACACAATGAAGAGTTGACGTTCTCCACTGCAATGGAATCCTGGAACCCTTGGCTCAGTCTTCACAGAAGAATTTCTTCAATTTTCAATAATCAATAATCTATGCATAATTCCAAACTCTCTCCCATGAGAACTCTTATACCCTTCCAAAGGTGTGCTTGCTAAAATTAGATTTCCTCAAATTAGAACTTGGGGTTCTAAAATTAGAATTCCTCAAATTAGAACTTGGGCTTCTTAAATTAGAATTTGGGTCTTAAAATTAGACCAATTAATTAATAATTAATAATTAATTAATATCTAATTTAAAATTAGACCAAATAATTAATTAATTAATATCTAATTTAAAATTAGACCAAATAATTAATATTTGATTAAATCAATCAAATATTAATATCTCCCTCAATACATGTCGGATCCTCGAACCGTCTGAAGCTGGTGAACCAGGGAGTGATTCTGCACATGACCATATTAAAACAAGGGTGCTCCACTGTATGTCAAATATCCCTAAATAATAGGAGCTCAGGCCCAATGTGTCTAAAATAACCTGAATGAGAGCCAACTATAGGAATTCTGTAAATCAAAGCCAAGCCAATCTCCATCATGACCCTCTATCCATCCAATCAGCCTACGAAGGTCGCATAATAGGCTAATCATCAAGCCTATCAATGTCCACGAAAAAGGGGACATGACAGTTGCCTACAAAATTACTCAACCATCAGAGAAAGTACAATTGGGTCTATCTGCAAAATCCATGTTATCTCAAAGAAGTTGTATAGAAAAGAGAGAGATGAATGATTGACTTCACAAATGTATAAGTCTTCAATACCTATGTTTTTCCTCCCCTTTAAATAAATCCTTGATCTTCTTTGATGCTTCAAACTTAGTTGAAAAAGAAGTTATAATTAACCTTAGTTATTAGTTTACTTTAATTAATTGACTTTGTAAAAGTCAATTAATATAAAAAGTTATTAGTTAAGGTTTAATTAAGACGTAAAAGTCTTAATAGATCATGTGTTTTGAATATAGACCAGGTACTATCTAATGGGGGGACCCCTATCAATTAATAATAAAATAGAATACATATATCAATCAATAAATAGACAAATTAAAGTTTAATAAAATTCCTATTTATATGAAGCATAATCCATATTTCCAAAAATTAACTTAAGCATATATATATATATATATATATATATATATATATATTAGAAAATTAAAGTTTTCTATACTTTTCAAAACATCACCACCAAAATATAAAAATTAAAAGTCAAAATATAAAGTTTGAAAGTATAAAAATATGTCAACCAAAGTTAAACTAAAAATAAATGTTTATCCCCTAATTATCAAAATCTGAAAGCATCTCAATTACAGGATACCCCTACTCATTGACACATTCATTACATTCCATTTCAACTACTAGAAGATGAACTATGTTTATTCTAGAATTAGTTGTAGGATCATCCACATTTAGCTTAATCCTTTTGAAAACTTTGGCCTCAATTGGAGTGTCTCTATCATTTTGACTATCTGACCTCTTATCTGAAGTAGTAGGATGAATCTCAAGTGTACACTTTCTGCAAGCTGAAATATATTTCTCCAAATTTAATTTATTGCATCCTAAAATAGGTTCCCTTTTATAAGATGAAGGCATATTATAAATTTAAGGTAGGGCAAGGTTAACAAATTTATTGGCATGAACAATCTCAATATCAAGTTGTGTGACTTCATTGGTAGGGGGTGGTTCTCTAACATGCTGAATTATTTTAGGAGTGGATGACTAAATTAGAAAATGACATGGATTACTTTGAAAATGGTGAGAGGAACTAATGTGAGGAGTCCTAACATCAAACCTATGTCCATAAAATCCCCTATTGCCCTTATTATTTATAGGGTTGAAAGACAAGTTATTCAATATGTTCTAAAACTCAGGATCTATTGCATCAAAGTGGATAGACACCCTAACACCTCTATGAAATCTAAGCCCAAATCTACTAGCCCTAAAATCACCCCTTGGGAAATTTATATTTAAGTTTAGCTAATTCACATTACTACTAGAAGCCTAATTTCCCTAATCTTAATTATCACTATCTCTATCTGATCTAGGTTGATTCCATCTAGAAATCTTAAATACAATATAAAAATCAACATGTACATATTCAAAATGAAACCATACTTAATAAAAAAATAATATCTATACTATTAAATGATTGAAATAGACTGAACCATTTTTATTGCAATCTCTGTAGTTTCACAAGACATATCCTTTGAAAACTATCTAGGATTTAAAATAAAATTATATGAATATAAATTTATTTTCATAATATTATATGAATATAATTTTATTTTCATGGTATTATATTCCTCTGATTTTTGTTTTCATTGTGAATATGAAATCACATATATATCTGTGTCAAACCAACTTGCATAAATTTCTAAATCAATTTAGTCATTCCAATTTTTTTAATTCATATTTAAACTATTACTACATCACTTACTTAGAATCAAATAAGAGACTAAATCAACAAAATATGAACTTTGAACTAAAATCATTTTCCAAACTATAGCTTTCCTATACATGTAACATCTCTTATTGATCTAAATATTCATGAAAATATATTTCAAGCAAAACCACATCTTTTTACTATCATATTTCAAATTGAAATGAACTTTATGAACTTCTGAAATATAAATAATATACTACCCAAAAACCTTAAATAAAACACTAATATCTTTCCACAAATATATTATGCTCGAATTTTCTCTCACTATTTACCTTTGATTATCATTTTAAACTTATACAACCATATTTAATCTCTACATGCATCATTTCATTAAAAAAAAATCACCTATAGCTTCTAGTTATATTCTTTTCAAGAAATTTTAATAGGAATAAATATAAACACTTAAAATAAAAAATATTTGTCATAACTATTCTGAAAAAATTTATCATAGTCTTTCATACAATCATTATTTTGACCTTTAACCACAAAACAAAACCCAAAATTTCAAAACTGAGATGTAAATCTAGAAATAACCTCATCATTTTTGGATTTCAGTGCACTATACTTCCAAAATAGATTTATCCTTCAAAGTAAAAAATTCAAATTGAAACTAAAACTAAAAATTATAGCCTCACAATACCATATAGTCACTTTTATATGTTCAAAGCACTTTCCAACATAACCTATCTATCATGGCTAACCATAATTATCAATCATTTTCCAAATATTGATAAAACAAAAAAAGCAAAGTTTGTTTTTATAGAAAACCCTAAGTGCATAAGCTTTGATAACCAAGATTTGTAAAATAAAAAAAATCTTTTGAAACCCATAATCCTTTTGAATATACTAGACTTTAAAATATTTCATCCTTAACAAAAATTACATGCATAGACTATGGCTTTAGAAAACTAGGATATCAAATATTGCATATGACAAAATATCGAATCCTAAAATTGAAGTGTAAACTATGAGAAAATAACTTCCTTTATTACAAAATCAATACATGACACTTCCATAACATAACATGCATGAATTATTTCAAAATTAAACTGATATATGTGTAATAATAATCCTTCAAAACTCTTTTCAAATATCCATGAAATAAACATACAACGTTTATTCTTATAAAACTTGAAGTCTAAACAAAACTCTAAAATTGTATACAATATATTCAAAACAACACTACAATTTTCTCACAAAAATCTAGAACTGAATATATGTCTCAAAACAAGAAATACCTACGTACTCTCAGATATCCTACTTGAACCTAGTAACCAACACATGTATTTCATCAAATACTAGGATATAACAAAAACTAAAACCTATTTTCACCAATATGAAGCAAATAAATGATATATTTAACAAATAGAAACTGTAAATGTTATCTAACCTTCCAAATAGTCATGCCAAGACCTATCAAATTAAAATTATCCCATGCAAACTAGAGTTTATTTCTTTTCATGCAATTGAAAATTCTTTCAAAATTTTGACTGAATAATTATCAAAACTTTTTAAACTCATTTGTGGCATACTTGGATATGCTCCCTTGTAATTTTTCCACTTCAAATCCTTAACTGCAACTCGAAATCCAAATTGACATAGTTTCCTTTCCATGATAAAGCTTCAAGAATGAACAAAATAATGAAAAATAAAACTATTTGTAATGCAATTTCCTCATCATAACCACCTTTTTAATGTGTCTAATTTATATTAGCTTCATCCAATAAAGGATATACATATAAATTATGCCAACTAGGTTAGCAAAATAATCAAACTTAGCAATCACTAAATTCCCTACTAAACTCTTTAATAACATCTACCATTTGAGGTATGTACACCTACCAAATATTTTATCATGATTTATAAACGTCCTTGAATATGCCTTTCATTAAATTATCTTGCCAACTGGTGCCATGCTATCTACCAACTCCACAATGTTCACCAACTAGATCACTAACTCACCATTTACAAGTCTCAAAGCATAGACCAAATTTCCTTTGAAACACCAATCTTTATGCCCTTCAAAACTATAGACTTAGGTTAAGCCAATTAACCTTTGAAACAAATCTTTATGCCTTCAAAAACACCATATACTATTATTTAATAAATTATCATGGCCTGATATATTCATTAGTATCATTTGATAACTTAGGATAAATAACCCTAGGGTAGGATTCTTCAAAAACATAAAGTCATATCACTTTTTAGAACTTAGGCTAGTTAATATTTGACTTAGGATCCCTAGTCAAATAAGAACATAGGATTAATCATTTAGAACTTTGGGATCCTTTATATCCTAAAGAAATAATTTACCTAAATTTCAAGTCAATCTAGATCATATCAATTCTTTCAAAATGTTTACTATATCATAACTGAATTCTACCTAATTGAGGTACATTTATCAAACTAATAAACTCATATGATTCTCAAAAGACAAAGTTCATAATAAATGAAATGATGAATTTGACCATAAAATGTAGTGCTTTTTCAAATTGTAATAATTATGATTGGTCTATCTATATATTTACAATTCAAAAAATGAAATGAGAGAAGAATCATTATAATTTATTTCTATACTATTTTGATACGACTCAAACCAAATATGACATTGCCAATGTCTACCAAATTAGTCATCATAGTCTGCTCAAGTTATCAAAATTAAAGTTATAATCTAGAAATTGTTATGATAATACACATTTACTGAGATCAAAATAGATATTTGAAAATATCATAGCAAATAGATATGTTTCTAATTTTGAAACCACATAAAGTGATCCTAGTCCAAACTAAAATTGTTGTATCATAATCTAAATAACCAACTGAGAAACAAAATTACCAAGCATAAACATTCACAATGATAAATATATATGCACATTTGAATCATTTATCCATTATTATTTTTGAGACCACTTAAAATATAAACATGAATTCATCAACTAATCATCATCAGTTCATAATTAAAAATATGCATCCAAATATACTACTAATGGATCGGGTCCATGACATAGTTTTAAACTTTATGACTGATTCATTTTTATGATAGAAAAGTATTAGTTTTAAAAAAATTGAGGGGGTGTGAAAAATAGGCATAAAAGGTGGTTTAGATGGAGACATTGGGTGATGATAGAGATTAAAAGTAGAAACACATGTACACACCATAGTAGTATTTCATATTATGTGATTAATTATTTGAGTAAATAGTTGTATTATGCATTATTGTTTACATGAATGTCATCTATGAGATTTTGTATTCTTAAATCATTTAATGTGATTATGTGATTTCACTAATCTAGTTGTTATTGATATTAGTTAGTTGATTTGATAAATCTATACCTATCTAGTTTAACATAATTTACTATGGTGTAGTACATAGTTAAATATTCATGCTTTTTTTGATTCTTTGTTAGAAATAATTGATTTATATTATTAATTTTGACCAAATTTGACTTTTAGGTCAAATTGGGGTACCCCTAGGTAAAAACATGACTTTTAGGTGTTTTAGGGGTCCAATATAGATGTCACAAGGTGTTTCTTAGGTCATTTAATGTCATCTGATATTATACTAGCCTTATTCCTTAGTTATTTTAGTCCTTTTAGTCATTTTGGGTCATTTTGAGGTCAAAAAGGGGTGAAAATCCAAGTGATAATAGTTTTTAGCACGCCTGATGGGACTCTTGGTCTAAGAAGTTGAGATATTTTTGGTGTTATCTCTCAATAATTAGCCTTTGGATGCATCTATTCAAGCATCAATGGCAACTCTAAAGCTACATCAGCTAGTCAAGTAACTTAGGTTTCTTTTTAAAGATTTTTGGAGATATTTTCCTTTGTGTTCTTTCTTTCATGAGGTTTTATGGATTAATTTAGTGTTGAGTTCTATTCTTTACAAGTTGGTGAGACATTACAAGCTTGTGCTATTCCTTATCATTAAGAGTAACTTCTTAATAAACCCTTTCATAAAGTATACCAGCCCCAATATAGTTATTATCAGCCCCAATATGATCATATTCAACCTTGTCATGAGTTCTATTAGTCCTATAGCCAACCTCCTCAATATCTTGCTTCTCGTAGTCAACCTAACCACTCCTTAAATCCATCCATTCCCACTTTCAAGCAAACACTTTTGGGCTATGACAGGTACATGTTAGAACTTGATACTCTAAGAGGATATGGTCAAGAGATCACTAAATATTCCATTCACAAGGTGAGAGATGCCTTATATTTGGTCAAAAGAGAGTGGGAACCTATTGAGAGAGCTAATTAGCAAAGGCTTACAAATGAGATTCTAGATGTGAGTGGTTTGATTGCATCCTTGGAGGATAAGCTAAGCATACATGAGAGGTATCCTTATCAGGTCTATCAACCTTCATATACACTTCCCTAAGTTTTTTATAAGACATTTTTTTATCCCTACTCATAATCCTAATCAAAATTTATAAAGTCATCCTTTTCCAAATCAGGTAGAAGAGAGATTTGGAAAGACTAGCCTTGTGTTTAAATCAAACCTTGATAGACAAATTGAGTTGGCTAATAAGAAAATACAATAGTCCATCTTAGTATAAAAATAAGTGGAATATATGCCCTCATTTCCCTCTCACGTTACATCCCTATCAATTCAAAAAATTACTTCTAATCCTAATATCCTAAGTGTAGACACCGAAATCGTGTCGACTCCCCTGGTCATTCCCCGTCTTATTCTTCTTCGCCTATTTAACCCTTGTCGATCACTTGTTCCACCAACCTTGACCCTGGCAGCATGTAAAAATGAGCACAGAGCTAAAGCTAGACTCTATCCTCATTATGCATCTGCCGACGACGGTCTTTACCCGGCCGATGTCGCCGACGTCGGTCACCTATCGGCCGACGTCGGCAATCCTACCGACGTCGGTCACCTTGCCATTATCCATTATCAGTTATCATTCAGTTTCCCGAAACAGTTGATGAACCGTCTCTGGAACCGTCCCCCACCTTCATCAACCTCCGCCAACCATTCGAGACCCAATCCCCGAACGCTATTCAACCATTCAAAATGCTGATCAATCAAACCTGAGCAATCATTCAACCAACCTGCGAACTCCGACATCAACACTACGACATCAACACTCTCGGCATCAACCAATCTGCACTCAATCCGGCACTGCACAGACAACTCCAACCATGGCTTTCATTGCGTCTTCTGGCAGGTAAGTATTTATTCTGTTTATTTTATTTCTTCCTTGGTTATTCTTTATCAGTTCTGTCATCCCAATTCTTCAAACCCCCGGACTCTGTTCAGACCCGACCTGACCTTACCCAGACCCTGTCCCGACTCTGTTCAGACCCATCATCCCTCGTTTACATCCCTGCCCCTGTCTTGACTCTCTCAGACCTTGCCCAGACCCTGTCCCGACTCTCCCAGACCCTGTCCCGAACCTGTTCAGACTTTTCCAAAACCTGCCCCTACCGACGCCGGTCACTACCCTGACCGACGACGGCACCTTAAACGACGTCGGCACCTTCCCTAACCGACGCCGGCACCACAGAGACCGACGCCGGTGACTGTGCAGAATAGTGCTGCATATCAGGTACGCACTTTTATTTTCTATCATTTATTTCTGTTATTTTATCTTTCATTATTATCTACTTTCGTCCAATATTCTGCTTTTTTATCAGTGGGTTGATATCCTTCTAGGGAGTCTTCGTACTTCCGGGATCGGGCGTTCGCCTGACAGCCCACCATATCTTTGACTAACGTTTTTCTGTGTTTTAGCCTTTTCTTCGCAGGTGTCATTCCTCCACAGCCAAAGAGGAGAATCTTTCAATGTCTGATTTCGGTGCGCATGACTTTATCAGGTACTCCTAGCCTTGACCATTTCCTTAGTTTCTTTATTCTTCTTTGAATGTAGAAAGCAATTTTTCATAGAAACATTCTGGCACGCCTGGTGGGACCCTAGGTTCTCCTTGGGTTCTTTCTTTCTTTCATTCATTTAGGTGCATTAGGTTTCTTCCTTTTCGCCTCCTTTTGTCTCTTCTTAAACGACATCATAAGCAGAACTAAAACGAACATTTCTTTCTTTCTTGCACTTCTAGACTAGTTAAAACTCATATTCTTCGACTCTTTCCCCATTCGTCTTCATACGAACAAACATTTCGACTTGGGCATTAAAACACTTTGCATTCATTTCTGTTTGCCTGCATCTCTTAGACCACACATAGTAATTAAAACCACATATTGAATTAATCTAGATCACTTGATGTTACACGACCAAACCACCTGCACAAAACAAACATAAAACTTACCTAAGACAAGGCCCGACTGGGATTTCATCCCCCAGCGGATACCTTACCCGTCCCGGTGACCCTACTTGGATTTCATCACCAAGGGGGAAGCCCACTCCGTTCTCTGGCGGAGGATAAACTCTAGTGGAAGTATATCTTGGCTAAGCGAAACTAGCTAACCACTGGAATCGTGAAGTGAGGGGAGCTTACTCCTTAGCACCAGGCCTGTACGGAAGCTAACACAGATTTCTTGAGCACCATAACAAAACCTGAAACCATCCATAGACTGCTTCTTCTAGGACCCGACTCACAAAGCCAATCTTCCTCTACACACATATTCTAAGGCATAAGCCACTATAATCCTAATAATTTACTTCTAGGGTTTTAGGATCTGCTTGTGTCTTCATCTTTTGGTTCTTATATGCTTGTTTGAGCTCGTGAGGACGTTCTTCTTTGCCTTGAATGGTTCTGACTCGTAGCCAAGCCAAGGCTCTAGTCGATCACGCGAGGCATCATCCTCTTCCATCTACCCCGCCTACAACCAACCCTATAATGGAGTTCAACTCAGAAACTGAAAGAACTCCTACCAAACCATCTCCAACCCAAACGCCTATTATTCTAGAAGGGGACCAAGACTTTGCACGATTCTTGGACCTCAATACCAAAGCCCTGCAACACTATCTCGCGAATAGCCAAATGCGAGACCCCTTTGGCAATCCAATTTATGGAATGCCGACTTCTCTCCTCGCGACTGCGGTCGTATCAACAACGTCCGTAGTCCAACCCTTAGACACCCAGGCTATTGCCTCAACCAATGACCAACCTTTTACCAACCATCCAAGTGTGGCCTCTCCTTCCATTGTTGGGCCCACTTTCACCGGGGTTTCAGCCCCCAATCAATCTCAGTCCACTCAACCACTTTCTACCCCCTTTCAAAACCTGGTCGTCTCTATTCCGCCCACCCTTACTCCTATCAACACTAGGGTGGCTACCCATCCGTTAGCCCATGTTACCTCTAACCAACCTCCCATGACAACATCAAACCTAGCCATACCTTCCATCCAACCATCTTTAGTCACTTCTTCTGTCCCTACGACTAGTCATCCATACGTTGCGCCCTTATTGGTACAACCGACTACGTCGTATACCTCTTCCAGCCTCTTTCAAGCGCCTTACAATCTAGGAGGTGCTCCACCCGCCAATCCGTCAGTAGATATTATCAAGATGCTGATGGATAAAATGTCCAACCTAGAGACCTCCATTACCGGCTCACGCAACACTCTCTCATACGAACAAATCTGTAACGAGCCCATCCATCCTTCCGTCCCCATCAGACCATATCCCAGCCAGTGGGAACTTCCTAAGTTTTCTCGTTTCCAGAGCAAGGAAGACCCACAACAACATTTACGGGCATTCAGACATGCCTGTTACCTTATCGCCCACGACGATGCGTTGCTCTTACGCACGTTTCCCATGTCTCTCTCGGGTGCTGCACTTGATTGGTACAGCTCTCTTCCCAACCATTCCATCCTCACGTTCACTCAGCTGGCCCAGCTCTTCCTCGATCATTTCTCCATCAATATCACCAAGAAGGTCTCTATCACAGACCTCTATTCTATTCGCCAGTTCGAGGATGAATCTATTGCTAATTTCGTCGCTCGGTGGAGGAGCCTTATCAATCAACTTTCATTTTCCTTACCTCAGCCTGAGCTTATTGAACTTTTCTCTCAAGCCTGTGCTAAACATATTTCTTCTACCTTGAGGGTTCAAACCTTCCGCACTTTTGACGAAGCCTTCACGATGG
Source organism: Torreya grandis (assembly GCA_037957365.1). Classification (NCBI taxonomy): domain Eukaryota; kingdom Viridiplantae; phylum Streptophyta; class Pinopsida; order Cupressales; family Taxaceae; genus Torreya; species Torreya grandis. Next base: position 657,324 of record JARHVA010001541.1, on the reverse strand, counting down.
CTCGTAAACTTGAGTTACGTGCCGTTGAGGAGAATAAAGTCAAGTTGCAGAGTAAGAATCCCAACTCCAAAACCAATGACCCTTCTTCTATGCCCTCCTCATCTAATCCTAAATCTAAAGCTTCAACAAATGCTGTGGTTGTTAGATCTTCCTCTTCTTCGCCTTCAACTAATCAACCTGAACCATCCACGTCCATGAGCGCCACTCGCCAATTTCAGTAGAGATACATACAACGATAGTTTACTCCACTTGGAGAATCATACGCGTCTATGCTGGAAAAACTCATCAAACAAGGGGCCATCAATCTCCCTCAGATCCGACCTCCACCACAATTTGATCCCTCACGCGCCATCCCTGCGTGGTATAGGGAGAATGACTTCTGCCACTACCACCGTGTTAAAGGTCATGACACGGGCAACTGTAAAACCCTTAAAAACATAGTCCAAGACATGTTGGAAAAGGGTGACCTTATCCTCGACAATCCTAATGCCCCTCCTAATCAGGGTATCGATATCTTCAAACAACCATTCCCTAATCATCCACCAACCCAAAACAATGTCCAGACCTTGACTGACAATACCCATGAACATAATATTCGAACAGTCAATACGGTCTCGCCCCTCATTTCTAACCAACCCCAAGAGGTGAGTTCATCCATCAGTCCATCACATGTGGACGAACCTCTTTCTCCGGCTAGTTCTCCCTCAACTTCTCTCATTTTGGAGGACGCCTCGACCTTACCAGCACCGCCAGTTTCACCATCTTCCTTTTTGCTGCCCATGGAGGACCCAACCTTTCCTACTCCTCGACCACAAGTGGAGGGTACTATCATCCCTGCCCTTTACCCACTGGAGGAGCTTCATTCACCAGTTTCTTCTCCACCCAGAGAAGAACCTATCTCTCCTTCATCTCCAACCAAACATAAACCTGTCACAACTTCACCATGCTTTGGGCCCGAGACTACTACATTCGTCTCACCTTCAGTCCCACAACCATCGGCATCTTCTCAAGAGCCTAAACCTCATCCCGTATCTTCTCAGCCATTTTCCCGACTAGTGGAGAGACTCAAACTTCTCCCTTCTAGGAAAGTGGAACATCAGGGATTGTGGGACCGTCTCACAGCTCTTCAACAAGCTCGGGCCCTCTCATCTCATGCTGCTAATCCACCCATGACGGAACCTCCTAAGACTATCAACAAAAATCTGATCTCCACTTCCAAACCGTCTACATCTTCATCAACTTCATCAAAACCAAAACCCTCATCTACTCCGCCTAAACCTATCAAATCACTTGGCGTTCGCCCCGTCTCCAACCTCACTCATCCACAAGTGAAGGTGGACTTAACCCAAACTTCAAACAATAGTAGTCTTCAACCTAAATCTCAAAAGACTGCCAAACCACAGAGGTGAATGCCTCCTCTTCCGTCACCATTGCCCTCCATTTTGGGCCCGCATCCTTCAACCTTAACCAGAGTCCTTCCCGCTCCAACCTCTAACCAAAACCGGTTGCCTCCTTTGCTTCCTTTACCTACCGCTAGCCTGCCCTCTCCCAAAAGGGCGATACCTCTCACGAAGAGTGTACCGTCTCTGCCTGTCATCGCACCATCAACCCAGAAGGTGGTACGAAAACCCCCTCCCATTTCGCCCAAGCAAAAGTCACCGACATTGCATACATCGATGAGCATTGACCCTTTAGTGGGCTCATACTCTTTGATCTTGCAACGACTTTTGCAAAATTCTAGCATAACTCTTCCACCCATCAAGCCCTTTCAACCTCTCGGGTCTAAACCTTCCTGGTTCGACGACACGAAGATTTGTTTATATCATCGTACACCAGGACATGACACCGAGACTTGATGTGCCCTCAAGGCTGTCATTCGCCGTTATCTGGAGAAAGACACTCTTCTCTTCGAGGACACTTTCGATCGCCCCCCGACTCCTTCTCATAACCCTTCAACCTCTTCAAACCCATCCACATCTCATCAACCTGTTACAACCCCTTCATCATCTTCACCTCCCATCTTTGAAATCAATGCCATTCACATCACCACTAGGTCAAAAAAGGATAAGGCGAAAGAAAAAGCCGCCATTCCTTGGACCTACCCTTTTGTCAATCCACCTCAACCACCTAAGCCTAAGATTTCTATCCTTGGTGCGCCTCAACCCTCTTCTTCTTCTTCTTCCTCTTCCGGACCAATCCACGACTCCATGTTGAAACAGCTTCACCAGACGCCTGTGAAGATGTCCCTCTACGATCTCGTCCAAACCTCACCCCAACATCGTCAGGCCATCATCCAAGCCCTGCAGGCAGTGGAGGTCCAACCTGAGGATCCCCAGCCACTTACTGCCCTTGTCCACTCCTTAGCCCCTGTTGCCTCCATCACATTCAGTGATTCTGAGATTCCCACACCCAACACGAAAGATCAGGACACTGCCCTCTTCATCACTACCTACATCGATCAGACACGCATTAAACGCGTTATGATCGATGGGGGCGCTAGCATCAACATCATCTCCACCCATGCCTTTGATCAGTTGGCTCTTCCCAAGAATTGCGTCTCCAAAACTGACGCGATCTTGCACTCTTTTAATGACACTACTGCCACGACCATTGGCATAGTCATCCTTCATATCCGCGTTGGTCCACGCATAGTCCCGGAGCTCTTCTACATCATCGAAGGAGAGTTCCAATACAACATCTTGCTGGGCCGACCCTGGATCCGTGCCATGGCTTGTGTCCCCTCCACCCTGCACCGTTGTGTGAAGTTTGAGCATGACGGACAAGTCCACACCATTCCCGCTGACCCTTCGCCTTTCAAAACATGCAATACCACCTACCGTCCAAATGATGTCCTCATTCCTATCAAGCCGTCAACCCCGGCACCGCCTCCATCCGTGGAAGCTTCGACCAGTTTGCAACAGGCGGTCACCCTTACACCTACCCTTCAAGCGAAAACCACAGACCCCATGGAAGACGTCTTCCAAAGACTTTCATTGGGAGAGTATCGCCTGCTGGCTTTAGACATGTTCCAAACTCCGCAAGAGTATGGACGCCTTCATCACAGCCCTAGCTACGACCATCGGATCGGGATGATCATACCTTATGGTCCCCCTCACCTCCACACCAACCTCGTCTATGGAGGGCTTAATCAAGCTCCTACTGACAGTAATCCTCTTTCTTCACCCCAACCTTTCACATCAGATTTTTCGTTTCTTGGCAACCCCGCCTTTGCACATACTTACCTTTACAGGTGTGCATGGAAGGGTTTTGGTTTCGGACGCTATGAGCAGGGCTCCCATCCGCCTATCCAACCGCTCAATGATGACAACGCCAAGAAACGGTATGGTCTGGGATATCACGACCCCACTCAAGACCCTTTAGACCTTTATCCTGAACCAATCCTTGATCAATCTCCTCCACACTCACCTATTTCGCCACCTTCACCTACGGAGTCAGTGGTTTCCATTCCTCCTAGTTTTTTTTTTCCATAAACACCATCCGCCTGGACCCCTTGACTTATCAGCTCAATGGGGTATCCAAGTCTCTCCCTCTCATTCTTCCCACCATGATCGAAGATGAGTCGGCAACCATTCACACTGTTCACTGCGTTGACGATGACGCCATTCTTTCCTACATGGGCGCTGATGATTCTTTCATCCAGTGCTCCCTCCCTTCTGAGACCCAGTTTATGTTAAATAAATCAACCATTGACATCAACCTTCCTTCTTCTGATGTTCCTCATGTCTTAAAGATCGGCCAATCTTTAGACGCTCAGGAGCAGCTTGACTATACCCAGTTCCTCTCCGACCATAGCAAGGCCTTTGCCTGGACTTACAGTGATATGCCTGGCATCGACCCCACCAATCGTTACCCATAACATTGTCACCAAACCAGAGGTTAAGCCTGTCAGGCAAAAGCTTTGAAAGATGCATCCTCGCATTGCCCTCCTTGTCAAGGAAGAGCTTCAACGTCTCCTTTCTGTCTCCTTCATCCAGCCCATCGATTATCCATAGTGGGTCTCTAACATCATCCCAGTCACCAAGGCAACTGGGGGGATTCAGATCTACATAGACTATCGTGACCTTAATCTAGCCTGTCCTAAAGATGACTTTCCTCTTCCTAACATTGACCAGCTTGTTGATCTTACGGCCGGCCATGAGATGCTATCTCTTATGGACGGGTTTTCAGGATACAATCAAATCCTGATTGCTCTGGAAGATCAGCACAAGACTACTTTCATCACCCCATGGGGGACTTTTTGCTATCAAGTCATGCCTTTCAGCTTGAAGAACGCAGGCGCCACTTATCAGCGTGCCATGACCTACATTTTCCACGATCTCCTCCACAAAATCATGGAGGACTATGTGGATGACCTTCTCGGCAAATCCAAATTTTGCCGTGACCATCTGACCATTCTCAACATCATCTTTTCTCATCTTCTTCAGTACAATGTCCGTCTTAACCCCAAGAAATGTGTCTTTGGGGTCCTCTCTGGCAAACTTCTCGGCTTCATCGTTTCCTTCCGTGGCATCGAGATAGATCCCGCCAAGATTCGCGCTATCCTTGAAATGCCTCCCCCGACCAATCTCAAGCAGCTTCGCAGTTTGCAAGGCAAGCTCCAGTCTATTCGTCGCTTCATCTCGCAGCTTTCTAACCGCTGCCAACCTTTTCATCATCTCCTTAAGAAGGACGTCATTTTTACATGGGATAAGGACTGTCAAGAGGCTTTTGAAGCCTTAAAACGCTATCTGGTCTCTCCACCAGTTCTCATTCCACCTAAAGACGACCAAACCTTCTACCTTTATATCTCAGCCACTCACCATTCGTTAGGTGCCATGATAGCGCACCGAGATGAGCATCACCGTGAGCAAGCCATTTATTATATCAGCCGAACACTGATCGACTATGAAACTCGGTATACCCATATCGAGAAACTCTGTTTGGCGTTAGTCTTTGCTGCTACTAAGCTTCGCCACTATCTTCTCAGTCACAAAACCTTTGTCATCACCCACACTGATCCTCTCAAATATATGCACTCCAAGCCATATCAAAATCAACGTATGGCTCGGTGGCTCATGCTGCTTGCTGAGTTCGATCTCGAATTCATCTAGCAAAAATCTATCAAGGGGCAAACCATCACTGATCAACTAGCAGATGCCCCTCTTCCTGACACTCAACCTTCGTAGTGTGAATTCCCTGACGAGTCTATCGCTGCGCTTTCCTTCGACGACACCACCTATCAGATGACTATGTTCTTTGACGGATCCAAATGTCAACTTGGTGGAGGTGCCAGGGTCATTCTCATCCCTCTCGAAGGGGAGCCCATGCCTTTGTCTTTTAAACTCGACTTTGATTGTACCAATAATATGGCCGAATACGAGGCCTTAATTTTGGGACTTCAGACCGCCCTCTCTCTTAGCATCAAGTCCATCAACATCTTCAGCGACTCGCAGCTCGTCGTCAATCAGGTCAACGGTTCATACCTATATAAAAATGAAATTTTGCAAAGGTACAAAAATCGTGCTGACATTCTCCTTGCATCTTTCGATCATTTCCTCCTGCAGACTGTTCCTCGATCCACGAACAAGTTTGCTGACACTATGGCTTCTCTCGCTTCACATATCCCATCTTCCTCATCTGCATCCAGACTTTTTGTCACGGTGCGTCGTGTGCTGTTGCCTTCATATATCTCTCCTCACATTCATCATGTCAACACTATAGACCCAAGCCCACAAGATGCTTGGTATAAGCAACTTGTGGACTTCTTATCTCTCTCTATCATTCCTCCCAACCTCTCTAGTAATGCACGACGAGCTTTTATCAAGCGTACTGCTCGCTATACCATGCTAGGGGGTCTTCACTATAAGCGAGGCTTCGACGGCCTCCTTCTTCGTTGTCTCACCTCCACTGAAGCATCTCACGCCATCCAGCAAGTCCACGACGGGATTTGTGGCAGACATTTCAGTGGAAATTCGGTTGCCAAGCGCATCCTTCGTCTGGGCTATTATTGGCCTACCCTTCATCAAGACTGTAGCGATTATGTTCGGCGTTGCATCAAGTGTCAGCAGCACTCTAACTTGCTTCATCTCCCCAGTCACGCCTTACAAATTGCTCAGGATTTCTGGCCTTTTTCTCAGTGGGGTTTAGATCTCATCGGTGAGATTAACCCTCATTCGTCTCTTCGTCATCAATCCATCATCACAGCCACTGAATATTTCACCAAGTGGGTGGAAGCCATTCCTCTCGTCTCCACAAAAGCCGACAAGATTGTCGACTTCATTAACACCCACATCATCTGTCGTTTCGGTGTCCCTCATAAAATCATCACTGATAATAGCAAGTCCTTCAAAAACAAAACTGTCCAAAAGCTATGTGACTCCTTCGGCATCAAACTCAGTTTCTCTTCGCCTTACTACCCACAAGCAAATGGGCAGGCCGAGGCTTCCAACAAAATTCTCACCAAAATTCTCATGAAAGTGGTCAGTGACACAGGCAGGGATTAGCACATTCACATTCCCTTCGCTTTGTGGGCTTACCGCACTAGCATCCGAACCTCCACAGGTGCTACCCCTTTTTCTCTCGTGTACGGAACAGAGGCTGTCTTACCTCTCAAAGTACAGATCCCGTCTCTCTGCATTTCTCTACATGATATCCTTTCCAACGATGACTTTCGTCAAGATCGCTTAGCTCAACTTGAGTTACTTGACGAACGCCGTCTTGCTACCCTTAATCATCTCCATGTCTATCAACATCGCATCAAGCGCACCTATGACAAAAATCTGTGAGAACGAGACTTCAACATCGAAGACCTCGTCCTCAAAGAGAATCAACACGTGACCAACATGGAGCAAAGTAAACGAGGCAAGTTTGCTCCTAATTGGCTCAGACCTTTTATTATCACGTACAAGTATGGATCAGGGACTTACCGTCTGTCTTCTCTTGATGGACGCCCAGAACCTGAGCCTCTTAATGCGTTGCATCTGCGACCGTTCTACTACTAGTCGAGTATTCGTCCACTTGACACTTAACTTGAGCTCGTCCCTTGAGCAATCCCCGTCCTCTTCATCCTACTTCCTTTCAACCCTATTCCTCTTAACAATTCCTATAACCCTTTTATGATGTATGGATGCTTTGTCCTAATAAAAGGGAGCCCTTGACCTTCTATAATCTTGTCCATGACTCACATTTCTATAAAAACAAATCAAGATGTCAAAACATATCCATGGTCACTATATCAATATCAAAATCAAACAAACAGACTGCTCCCTCGAAGGACAACTGTACTATCATTGCTGTAATAAATAGACTGCTCCCTCGAAGGACAGCTATTCAAAAGCCTTTATATTAAACAAAAATCTAGACCACTCCCTCGAAGGATGGCTATGACTAATCTGGCAATAAACAGCATTATTTTAGAAGCTTCCCGCATTGATCAGCTTCACAAACTGACCACCAAGCAAATGACATCTCTATGCAGGCTTCCCGCATTGATCAGTCTGCGCCAAAAAAAAAAAAAAAAAAAAAAAAAAAAAAAAAAAAAAAAAAAAAATGAGTCACGGACTTGGCTTGTAGTTGTCTCAGGGTCTCCTATAAAAAGGGGCAAAGTTATCTCTGCTCTTAAAACGGGTTACCCTCTTTCCTCCTCCTATTACCTGCTCAAGGGACTTCGAGCTCACTTTAATGTCTAAGTGATTCGATTACCGCTCTAACATAACTATGGTCAACGACGTCACGCATGAATGGAGCTCTTGGTTCTCATAACCCCTATCTATGCTCTCTTTTTGGTCCTTGTCAATGCACGAGCAATATGCTTTTCACTTCTTCTGCACTTTGGTCACATTCACCCTCATCACTTGTCACTCAACTTCGCTCAACTCTCTTTTCAGACCATCAACATGACCTACCCTGTTCACCCTAGTTTCTATGGACACCAATACACATGGAAACTATCGACTCACCACAATTTATGTTCAGCATAAACCACTACTTGCTGAAGCATAAATAAACCTCAATTCATTTTTAGCATACATCCATCATGCATATGGAATATTGCTAGGGATGAAAAACCCCTCAACCAATGTTGCAAAATACACCATTTGGAAAAGGCTGCAACATCTTTTTTTCCTCACCATCCCTTTGACCCTTCCTCCCTTCTAGGGAGAACTACATCGGCCTGAGGCCTTATCACCAGGGCTATGTAGGCAGCACTCAGTTGACATGGGATCTTCTGGGGTTAGCTCGGCCGCATCCTTTCGTCCATTCATCCATCCATCGACCACCAACCATTGGAGATCATGCCTATCTCCTCCGACCTTGACCACTTCCAAGACGTTGTTGCCTTGGTTGTTTTTGCATGTATGCTACCTCATGACTGGTTAGCAGAATTGTGCGCAGACCTTTTTGGACCCTCACAAGTATAGGATCACACACCGGTTGATCCGCACTACTTGTGACTTTTTTGTGTTTCTAGGAGCACTTCCTGAGCCCGAGATACCTGGAACGCGACGACCCATTTGGAGCTTCAGCTTAGATTGAGTGACTCGATCAGCAGACGACTAAATGTTGGGGCTCGGTTACTTCAATTTTGGCACTCCTCGACCCTTGTCCTGTGACACTTTGGCTTGACCATCTCGTGCAGTGGTATGCGCGCAATCACGACTTTTGCAGCGTTCACCCTCACCCCTTTTTCATCCACTCTTTGTCAAATCAACACCCGATTCCCGGTTCCCTTCCCTCAACTCCTACTTTGAGGGGGAATACCTTATCCTTACTCGGGGCATTTTGCCTCCTATTTTTGTCTTGCAGTTCATTCGAACAACCAACAAGACAAAATCAACCATATCCCTCACCTGGGGCACTCACTCCTATTTTTTGTCTTGTAGTTCGTCCAGAACAACCAACAAGACAAAAAGGGGCAAATGTAGACACTGAAATCGTTTCGACTCCCCTGGTCATTCCCCGTCTTATTCTTATTCGCCTATTTAACCCTTGTCGATCACTTGTTCCACCAACCTTGACCCTGGCAGCATGTAAAAATGAGCACAGAGCTAAAGCTAGACTCTATCCCCATTATGCATCTGCTGACGACGGTCTTTAGCCGGCCGATGTCGCCGACGTCGGTCACCTATCGGCCGACGTCGGCAATCCTGCCGACGTCGGTCACCTTGCCGTTATCCGTTATCAGTTATCATTTGGTTTCCCGAAACGGTTGACAAACTGTCTCTGGAACCGTCCCCCACCTTCATCAACCTCCGCCAACCATTCGAGACCCGATCCCCGAACGCTATTCAACCATTCGAAACGCTGATCAATCGAACCCAAGCAATCATTCAACCAACCTGCGAACTCCGACATCAACACTACGACATCAACACTCTCGGCATCAACCAATCTGCACTCAATCCGGCACTGCACAGACAACTCCAACCATGGCTTTCATCACGTCTTCTGGCAGGTAAGTATTTATTCTGTTTATTTTATTTCTTCCTTGGTTATTCTTTATCAGTTCTATCATCCCAATTCTTCAAACCCCCAGACTCTATTCAGACCCGACCTGACCTTACCCAGACCCTGTCCTGACTCTGTTCAGACTCAGCATCCCTCGTTTACATCCCTGCCCCTGTCCCGACTCTCTCAGACCTTGCCCAGACCCTGTCCCGACTCTCCCAGACCCTGTCCCGAACCTGTTCAGACTTTTCCAGAACCTGCTCCTACCGACGCCGGTCACTACCCCGACCGACGACGGCACCTTAACCGATGTCGGCACCTTCCCTAATCAACGCCGGCACCACAGAGACCGATGCCGGTGACTGTGCAGAACAGTGCTGCATATCAGGTACGCACTTTTATTTTCTGTCATTTATTTCTTTTATTTTATCTTTCATTATTATCTACTTTCGTCCAATATTCTACTTTTTTATCAGTGGGTTGATATCCTTCTAGGGAGTCTTCGTACTTCCGGGATCGGGCGTTCGCCTGACAGCCCACCATATCTTTGACTAACGTTTTTCCGTGTTTTAGCCTTTTTTTTGCAGGTGTCATTCCTCCACAGCCAAAGAGGAGAATCTTTCAACGTCTGATTTCGGTGCGCATGACTTTATCAGGTACTTCTAGCCTTGACCATTTCCTTAGTTTCTTTATTCTTCTTTGAATGTAGAAAGCAATTTTTCATAGAAACACTAAGTTTGAACAAGATAATGGAATCACAGGGAAAGAAAGAAGATAAAAGTTTGGATGATAAGGAGTGTGAGGTTGTGAATGAAGTTTACCCTTTGTAAGTTCATCCTACCCTTCCTCAAGAAACCTCTTTTCTTACATATAAATTAACTTATAATCCTCATCCTCATGATGATGCATATCAACTTCAAGAGAGACTTTTCTAAGAGAACCTAGACAAGCAAATTGAAGAGTTAGAGTCAAAGATGAAGCTACTAAGTCAAGGTGTGATGAAAGGTTTAGACCCAAAAGAAGATCCTATACCTAGACACACCACATCCAACCTTCATAAAGAGAGTCCTCAAGATAAATCAAATGTGAATTAGGTGTTTTTTAAGTGGAAGGAATAAAATCAAGTGGTTTTAGCCCAAGGTCTGCCTCCCCTTCCTTATGAGCTTCCAAAAGAACCCGCTACATTCTATTTTCAATCTGATTTTGAGTTCTATATGCCACCTCCATGAAATATTAAATCTTGTCCTCACCCAATCACCCTTTTCCTTGATGAACCTATCATATGGGAACGTAAAGAGGACCAGTTGGTTGATAAGGAAAGAGAACTATTTCTTGAAGAAAACATAACTCCTTGGTAGCTTCATTGGGCCAGGTCACATGACTTTAAGATGCCTAGGCTTGGCATCACCATGATGGAAAAAGAGATGGAAGATCTTGTAACCCTTAAATAAGACTCTAAATTTGGTCAAAAGGTTATAGATGATCACCTCAAACATGAATATTAATGTGATATCATAAATGGGGAACAATTTCAAGTCTTTTCCAAAGATGTTATAGTCTTAGAAAGTTCTCTTGAGACCAAGGTGGAATTTGTTGCTCTTGAAGATGATCTAATACCTTAGCTTGATCCTTAAACACCATCATATGCATTTTAGGTTGAAGAATATAATATTAATTACCTCACACATTAAGAAGATAAGATTGAAGAGGTAGTGGTTCTAGAGGATGGAGAGGACAAAGATGATTGGTAGTTGCAAATAAAGCTCTTTCAAGGGTTTGAAGAGCTTTACCAAGTACATGAAAAGGTGAAGAAATAATCTCCCATGGAGGAAAATGATCAATACTGGATAGAGTATGTACAACTCCTTGATTATATAGAAGAACTTGTAGCAGAGAAGAAACCCAATCTTATTGAGACCCTTATGGAAACCAAGGATGAGGTTGAAATTGAATATCCACATGGGAAGGTTAAGGTTGTTTAGATGAAATAAGAGTTCATTTATATAGCTAAAATGTTTAAAACTACTTGGTTTTCAATGATTATCATGCTAATGGATTTGGCAAACATCATGAGAAAGTTGGAGGCATCAATACCAAGGATCAAAATGATACATGTCTCACTAAATTCTTCATGTCATGAAGAAAGAAGAGTTTCAAACTTTCCCTTTGGTATAAGAGGAAGTTCTCATCTTAGGTTAGTTAGTTTTTTTATTTTAGTGTGTGTGTTCCATAAGTTCTCATGAAGCACATGTTTGTTGTCTTATTTTGTGTGTGTCATTTGCCTTATGTGATTGAGGTAATTATTAGTTTTGTCTTGGTGGTCAATGGTAGAATGTTTCCTTATTTGTCTCAAACTTTAGATGAATACCTAATTCCAATGGATTGATAAGGCTACTACTCTAGTTAGTATAGCAGGTATACTACCCCTATAAGCCACCAATTTATTGACTAAATTTGACTTTTAGGTTAAATTGGGGCACCCCTAAGTAAAACCTTGACTTTTAAGTGTTTTAGGGGTCAAATATATATGCCACAAGGTGTTTAATATGTCATTTAATGTAATTTGTTATTATGCTAGCGTTGTTCCTTAGTTACTTTAGTATTTTTAGTCATTTGGGTCATTTTGAGGTCAAAAAAGGGTGTAGATCCAAGTGACAATAGTTACTTAATCGAGTCAAATTGTTGATAACTATTTACATTTAAAAGGTTACTATTACTTATTTTAATAGTAATATAAATCTATAAAGGACTTAATGAATTATAAGCTTTTCATTATGTATTAATGAATTACTTTGGCATGGTAAAACAAGACTTGTGTTTTAACCTCATAGTGATTGGCAATAAACATAACTTAATGCAAAGTGTTTTAGAATAATATCATTTTTGAAACAATTTTATAAATGTCATTATGTTTGTTTAATTGTTTGATAAAAATTATGGGTTATTGATTAAACCTAGAGGGTTAACCTATAATGGAGGTTGAATGCATAGTGTTTGTTTGTGGATGACATAGTAATAATTAACAATAGTCTTTCAAATTCATATATGCTTTGACTATGTTATATAGTCATTATGTTTATTAGTCAATAGTTCAATTTACATGGAAATATAGTGATTATTATCTAGGCAAGGATTGACAACATTGCTTGGAATAATATAGGTGATTGTAACTTATTATTTAGTCAGTTTGTGAAGTTGATGTTAGAATTAGTTTAAGTCAAGGGCATGCATATTTTTATAAATGATATTTAATGATTATTTTATTAGTCATTAGAAATTTTTGAGATGATTAGGATTTCTAATCATTCATTGACTCTAGGTTAAACATCATTCTTAGAAAAATCATGATGGGAGTTTTGTTATGGACTATAAGAAAAATGGTGGCAGACTGTATCTTAGTGGGGGTTCTATTGAGCTATTTTTACATGCATATTTTTATTCAATTTAGTTAGTCAATATTGGAGGATAAAGTAGAAGAGAGTAAGGTGATGGAAGGAAATCAAAGAAAGGGGAATAAGGTTATGAGGCATGGCATACAGAGGATAGCAACCAAAAAGAGAAAATTTAGAGTTAAGGAAGAAGAGTATATTTGGATTCCTTGGCATTAATATAATCACATGCTAGTTTTGTACTTAAAATTCCTATGTGTAGTGATTGATGGATTTTGAATTGAAATATTTACTGGGTTTTTATTTCTTTGATATGATATGGAAAATTTAAAAAATGGGATGTATGTAGGGCCCTATGGAAGGATCAACCTCCATAGAACCCTACATCTAACCTAGGGTAACCTAAGGGAATTGGGTAGATCTATAGAAATTACCATGGTTATTTAGGCTATAAATGAGTTGTCTTAAACTCATTTTTCAATTCGAAAATATTTGTTCAATCATGGAATGATTATTTATTAATGGGTATACTTGATTTGGCTTAAATTAATTTTGTTTTTGAACCAATTTGATATATATTCATTAAGGTATTTAACAAAATAAATTGAAATTATGGGATTGTATGAGAGCTTGACTATGTAAACCTAATTAGATTTTAGATATAGATGAATAGGTTATTTATACAAAATGGACTCTAGAATATATACATAGATACATGTTTAAGTATATAATCCATTTGAATCGATGACACAAACACACATACACTTGTAAGCTAGGAGATTTACAAAAGATATTGTATATATTCAATGAGATGTAGAGTACATATATAGATGAACTCAAGGTTTTATTTTTGAATGTAATTATGTTGCTTCAAATTTCAAATGAATTTGTACATTTTAAGTCAAGAACATAGTTTTCATATTTGACTCTATTATATATTCCATAAATGCGTACTTATTTATATATGGGTTTGTAAACAAATCAATTAAAGGCATAATAGATAAACCTGGATACAGGTAGGTGAAAGAACAAGCTATTTTTTACGAACTTGAATCTATGCATAGAAGCATACATGAATAGGTTAATGTTGATATGGTAGAGTTAAGATTCAATTCAATTAATTTTATATGAGCTAAACAAATATTTAGCTATGACCAAATATTTTTATTGTATATTTAGATTAGTTTATGATTTGAGTAGAGTCTAACATAGTTGGTTGAAAGACTAGGTATGTGGACATATATATATATATATATATATATATATATATATATATATATATATATATATATATATATATATATATATATATATATATATATATATATATATATATAGACACACACACACACACACACACACACACCTTATGGTAGAGTTAAGATTCAATTCAATTAATTTTATATGAGCTAAACAAATATTTAGCTATGACCAAATATTTTTATTGTATATTTAGATTAGTCTATGATTTTAGTAGAGTCTAACATAGTTGGTTGAAAGACAAGGTATGTGGATATATATATATATATATATATATATATATATATATATATATATAATCTTTATGAGAAAAGTTATGGGGTCAAATATGAGTTGTATATCATAAATCCTAAGTTGGACATAGTCGGTTAAGTGTATGTATTTGATCATATGCATTTAATTTAAATGATAATTTGAATTGATTAATTTGAGTAATTTGATTAAAAAGATTTGGTATAATTGATTGGCTATGTATTAGTGTGAATCACATGAAATTATATGTGTTTTTAGCTATAAAAGTATATGGAGATTTATCTAGTTTATAAAAGGGGCTATGGGGTAATTTTATTAACTAGATGTATATGTTATGTATATGGAATACTCTAAGTCATTAGATAGTGGATATCTTCTTAGAATATATTGTATACAATAAAGTATTTGTACTATATTAAAAATGAATTTGAGAGTTATAATAAAATATACATAAACATAGTATAAAATAGACGGTTTTTGAATATGTTACAAATCTAATTAGGACTATACCATTTGTGTGTGTGTGTGTGTGTGTGTGTGTGTGTGTGTGTTCATAGCTATATTATGTTTGAAAACATTATAATCATAAACGTGTGAATATGGGTGATTATATATATTTAATTGTTTGTATAAAAGCATTATATTAATTTATTTATGAGTTTTAAATATTAATCATATTAAGATGTTTGGACTAGCTTTTGTTATATATGTGGAATATGAACAATTAAATAAGCCTATGTATAATGATTGTTTTCAGGATGAAATAAAATTATAAGTTACTTTATGATTTAGGTAACTGGAAATTTTGATATGATCATAATCAGATGGTATGTTATATTTAGGACTATTTTTGACTATGTTTATTATTTTATAATAAACTAGATGATAGTAGATTTAATACATTACATATAGACTAAATGTGTGTATTTAATATTTATTTACTTAGCATATTTTTATTAGCTAAAGGAAATATTTTGAATGAATCTAATGGTTTTTATATTATTACATATTTTAACCAAATCTCACATTCATGACTCTAAATAAGTAGTGGATGGATTCCATTGGCTTATTTAACACCATCAGTGCAAGATAAGGTGTAATTTGATTAAGTGGTGTGTATGAAATTGATTGCTCCTAGATATTTTTAATTATTTAAATATTTATCCAAATTAATGTTTATAATTAAACATTGTCATTTCATATTTGTGTGATATCATGTTATAATGGATTTATTGATAGCACACATTATGTATTAGATATCTACAACATATGGGTTCTAGTTTGCCACTTTGGATTCTTGAACCATCATTATTTACCCATCCATGAAGGGAGGGCCATTCCCTTGTTAAGAGATAGTGTGGGCGATCTATGGTCTATGGTTGGTGTGAAAAATCACTCAGATGATGCTCTCCCTTCTATCTAGAGTACTACATTAGAGACTACACTTGATATTACAGACTGATACTTAAGTTATAGAAACTCATGCTCCATAGATATTTATATCATGTATTATTATTTTATATATCATTTATAGCTAAAAAATATAATATTTATACATTATACTTATAAAATAGTGACTATAATGTTGTATCAGTTGTTAGTAAATTTGTACTATTTTATTAATGATTTAGATGCAGTATTTATTATTATTCAACATTGTTCATGATTTTTATATCTATTCATAGTGATCCTTAGCTAAGTGGATTAGCTATAAACCTTATGTTTAAATAAATGAATGTAGTTAATTAAAGATAACTAATTAGATTTCTTGTGGTGAAATTTGTATGATGAATATGTTTAATTCATTTTTTTTTACTATATTCTGTTAAAACCCTATGGGGTTGTTACAAGATTTACATGTCACCCACCAACACACAAAAATGATTTTAATAGTATAGACCAATGAAATAATAAATTCATTTTATTTGGGTAATAATCCCTATAATTCATTAAAAAAGGCTATCATGCACAGTGAAAATCATATAGAGGAAGTGTGGAAATGTTCCCCTCATTAAGCTGGAACATCCTTTTCATTTTATAAATGCTATGTGGTACTAAATTTTTTGTGTTTGTTCAGTTCTTCATTTCCAAGGTATTAATTTTCTACCCTATTTTTAATTTAAAAATAATTTTTATGATGCTATTAGTTATAAAACTAGATATATTTTAGAATGCTCAAGATGTACAATAAGTAACAATTCTAATTTTAGAAATTGATAAATATATAAAAATTTTATTTTTAGAAAATGCTAATAATAAATTTGAGTAAATACAACTAGGATTTATTTTAAATATTTTAGATATATAAAAGTGTAAATCATAAAAATATCTAAGTGTGCATGCTTAGGATTGGGAACAAAATATGAAACTACTCCTAGAGAGGACTACTATTCCTAGACAACAGTGTAGGTTATTCAGGTATATTGACTACATAGACTTATCCCAGTTATTTGTGAATAACTATTTACATTAAAATCCATAAATAATATTGTATACACATAAATTAACTCACTTCATTTATAATCAATAATATTACTATTAGTCGACACTAATTTTACTTATCCTGTCTAATCTCATTTATCTCCTTTAATTTCATCATAATATCACTGCTTATAATCATTTTTATATTATTTTACTTATTTATTATTCATCATGATAACATTCTATATCCCCACTAATTTATTAATTCTTTCAATTTTATCTTAATCTTAACCTAATCCCACTTATCCATTATTTAGCAATTTAAAATTTCTATGACCCAACTACCCTAGCCTATTCCTAGGACATCCTACATCCCTAGTCCCTAATCACCTGTATAATCACTTATATTAATATGATACAAATATTAATTATCCCATAAATTAATTATAATATTATCTAATTATATAATCCTCTCTAACTTAGCCCATTTCTTGAGGCTTCTAAAAAATATTAATTCCTTAGATAATCCTCCACCCTTGAACTTGTGGCAACCGACTTTGAGTGGTGACCATTGATCTTACCTCTCTCAATATATCTAAACAAGCCACTCCTCCATGGATAAACTAAAAAATGAACCTATGAGCTTCCATGCTATCATTATAGTCTTGAATCCAACTAATCCATCCAATCCAAGTGTCTTCATCAGGCTATCATAATGTTACAAATCTAAGTCTACTTGTGAGCAATCCTCATCATTAATATTTTAGTATTTTTATTATTTGAATCTTGGTTTTTATAAATTATATTTTAATATTTAATACACATTTTAATGTTTCATTTATCATAGCATTTTATTCTTAAATGGTTCTAGATCTTAATGGTAGCTTGATATTTTGGGTATTTTGATATAATTGCATAATCAAATCCAATAGCTCAAAATTTCATCCTTACATTAGAAACCATGGTGGGAAAACCCCTTAAATATAGCCATCTTGAATTTTAGACATGTTTTTAACATCCTACAAGACTGATTGAGTGAAGATCTAGATTTCATCAAATTGTCATACCTAGGTGAATGACAATGTTGCTCTACAAATTGTAGATTTATAGTCATGATTTTGTAAAAAAGTGTTAGTTTTGCATTAAACACCCCACATTAACCACTAGAAGCTAACATTTCCTTGTAGGTCATCATACTTTAGAAAAATTAAAACTCATAAAAAGTGATATTGCCTTTAAAACTATGATTTTGTCATTGTAGTTGTGATTTTGTGTAAAAATAGTCCTTGAGGCAAAAAAAAAATTAGTTTTTGCATTATTTTTGGTCGTGCCCATACTAACCTTATTGGATTGTAGAGTTAGGACTTAGACCTAGCCATATTAAAACTAGTGGTTGCCTTATGTTAATCAAAATCATGGTTTTGATAGAAAAGTCATGATATTGCCATGTGAAATAGCATTTTTACCTTTGGAATCAAAACTATTGGTTGAAATTACTAACTTTGGTCTTTAACATGTTTTTTTCTTTTTTATGATTATCATTTTCCTATATGAAAGGGAGAGGTGATATTTAGATCACCATCAAATAGCCAAAAAAACCTCTTTTGTTGCTTGGTGCAAAACCATAACTTTCAAGTTGCAATTTTGCTTAAAATAAGTGATTTTACAGAATCATAAGAGATATTGATCTAATCAATTTTTGAAAATATAGATATAATATTAAGACATTTCAAATATTTTTTAATTTTTTGTAAATATATTTTAGCCTAATTTAGATATTATCTCATCCTTTTTTCTAGTCTAACTATGAATTTTTAAAGGTTTTTATTCACTGACAAAATTGTTAATTTTGAATCGCACTTTTACACCTAGACTTGCGGTTTTGTCTAACCAGTCACAATTTTGTATAACCCTTATGTTCACTATCATGGTTAATTAAATTCTTATAAAATAATGACTTTATAGTTTTAGTATTGTCAAAAATCTATGATTTTGTGCTCTTTGGAAGTGATTTTACATTAGTCTGACTGTGTATCTATGGTTTTGCCTTCTACAGTTCTGATTTTGATCTTTATTTTTGACTTCAAAATTATTATTTCTTGAGTATATTTTAAGATATTTTCAATGAATTTTGGGTCATTCCAAGGGGTTTTCAAGTCCCAAATTACATTTGGCTTTAGGGGTGCTTCCCTTCAAAACTATCTTATACCATGATAGGGAGCACATCAGTGGTACTACCCCTAGACCTTAAAAGGGGTACTACCCCTTAACCCCATAAGAGGAGATTCCATTTAAACCTAAAAGGGACACTACCTCTTGACCCCACTGGGGGATACCATCCACATACCCCCGCATCATGTTACCCTCACCCAAAGAAGTTATAGAGCCAAATCACAATTTTTTTAATGCTTTTTATTAACACTTATTAGACTAACATTTTTTTTCATATCAGGGTGAATATAGTAATTATTTTAACTTGTTAATATATTATCTTGTAGGTCTTATCTTTTTTATAATGTCTTGTCTTATAGGTTACCCCTCGTAATTTCTAATTGAAACTACTAATCAATTTCTTTGTAGGTTGCCTATCAAATATATTTTGGTATTTTAATATAATATTGTAAATATATTGTATATATGACATATAAATTAATCAATTAATAAATATTTTTTTCTACTTGTGTGTCACCCAAGGGCTACAATAGTGTATGCTCTCTTCCTTATGTCCTTGTGACAATTCTTGGAAGATCAAAAGCCACTAACAAACCCTCTCATTTTTGTTTTTAGGGGAAACATTACATTGAATTAACACCCACACACTTTTCATAGTCCTAGGGTGATAGTGACCATGGATTTCACCACCATGCACTAATCCACACTCTATGTTCTAGTAGAGTACAATTATCAAGGATAATTATTGTTAGGTTAAGTGGCTGACCCCATACATGTCTTATATGAAGGGGAAGAGTTTATTATTTTAGTGATGGATTAGAAAAAACCTTAAATATACTTAGGCCCCATTGTACCTTATGTATATCAAGGATACCTCTAGAGATATTATGTAACCTATCATAGGACCATCAATCGTAATAGGCAACTTGTTACTAGAGTCAATATCAGATCCCAAGTGACCATCATGGGTATATGGGGTTGAGAAGATTTGAGATATTTCATAATGAGTCACTATCTTACAGCCTCACCCATGAAACCATTAGATAGTGTAGTCATCAGGTTACACACATCAGTTTACTAATCTTAGGTTTGTGTTTTACCTGAATTGGTGTGTGTTATGCTAGATCAGTATTGTTTGTGAACCAAGTCATAATTTTACCTATACACACCTATTTAAGACTCTTTTAAATATCACCATATTATATATATATATTTGTCTCATCATCATCCTTGTCTATATCCTCTTGTATATATTTTCTTTGTATATCCTTTAAGATTATCTCATCTTACATCTCATCCAATCTCTCATCACCCCTCTCATCTTAGTCACATCCTATCCTAGTCTCATACATACATACATACATACATATATATATATATATATATATATAAAATCATACCCGCATACCATATATATCCTAATCAAATATTTTTGTCTCCATCCACCTAGTCCAAACCAGACCTTTTTCTTGATATTATCTTGGCTAGTCATCTTATCCACCATCTTGCCAATCTAGTCATAATCATATTCCAATCCAACTCATCCCATTTTATATACCTATCCTCTTATCAAGTCTATAGTCATACACAAGTCCTCATCCACATTGGCCAATAACTATTTTCACATCAAGGTCTTGATTCTTAACTTGCTTGTGTTTAATCAAGTTTGAATCATACACATAATCACATTCCTATCAACCTATAAATAAAATCATATCAGCTTATTCATATCAATCATTTTGGCATTTATCTAGTCTTAATCTAATCAACCCTTAGTTGAAATCAGTCTCTTGGGCTAGTCTAGCCCTCCATCACATCTTAGATCTTGCCATAGCTCACCTAGTCAAATTAAATCAACATCATCAAGGTATATCTCATGGTCAAATTAAATATTACATTAAAAATATATTCAAACTTGAAATAACACTATAGTAAGCATTTATCCAAATTTATTTCAAACATCCCATCTTCATCCCTCAATATTTCCATTCAATCCTTTGCACATGTTGATTAGGGTTGGTAAACCATATCATATATACATTTTTCCTATCCTTATCTATGGTATATAAAATAGACTTGGTTAATACCTTGATTAAATAATGCCTCATAGCCAATAGGGATTTACTTATTTCTCACCTCCTTGAGCTGAGTACTCTATGTCCTATAGAGTTTGACCCCATCCATCCAACATTACCTCTATTCCACACCCATCCATGAGTCCTATTAAAATATTCTATCCAAAAATCATAGCCATTTATCTACCCCTTGTTACTTTACCAAGGGAATCTAATCATAGCTACCTCATCTACTACTTATCCACCCATCTAGTCATGTTAATAACCATCTAATACAAGAACTAATGATTCCACATCTAATGCATGATGTGAAGAGAGCCCCTATACTCATATTCATATATCCAGATAATCCCTCTTTCACAAACTTGTTACTACCAACATAATGGTCTATCCACTCATATGACACCTCAATCATACCAAGACGAATCCCTCTTGGTATAAAGCTAATAAATACTATGTATACCATCGAACCTATAGTCATACCTTTAATTGATGTCATAATTTACAAAATTATGTCTAATACCTGATTGACCATGGTAACATAAAAATTGATAATGAATCAAATGAGTCTATATCTAGGGGTGAATAAGAAGAGATATGCCAAGATTCAGTTCCCAATCATGATCAAGCATTTCCCTCTCTAAGTCAAGGTCAAGACACCACATTCCTCTTCCATGGTCCCCCCATATTTGACAAATCATCCATAAAAATGAGTCTATTTCCCATGCAAAAAGTCTTCCTATCTCTCATGAGTCTTTCCATGGGCCTATCTTTATTGAATCCATTGTTCCTCCTTCATCTCCCCCTCATCCATCATATCAAAGACCCCACATTGAGATCACTTATAGATAATTAATATTCTAAAAGTAACATTGCATCATGTACATTAAAGTAAACATCAAAGTTAATATAAGTCTTATTTACATTAGGATCATATTTAACACTAGTATATAAATCAAATTACTCATCAGAAACATCATCCCTCATAAATATTTTAGAATATGATGACTATGCTTGTCCTTTTGAAGATAAATCCAATTTTAATGATAATCAGTCACTAGGCATATATTTTGATCCCAATCAAGATGATGAAGTCATAACAACATTATTTCAATCTTTATCTATCAAATATTTTCAAAATGAATATGATCTTACCTTAGACACATGTTTTACATCTAGTCTTCATGATCCTTTTATTGATCTTGAAGAGAATTCTTTGATGTCAAAAATAGGTCTCCTAGGAACCCCAATGAGGACCAAGTTGTCCCACCACCCCTCATTGACCTCATCATAACATCTCACCACCTTCATCTACCTTAGATCCTTTTATCCCCCTTGATGATAATTTAATCACCTCCATTTATAGGGATGAATAGGAATATACATCTTTAGACTCTTCCACAATTAATATAATATGTGTCATAAATACAAAGGTCTAATAACATATTCAAAAAGTCATGCATAATGATAAAATCACCTCTAATCCATCAAGTCAAAATAAAGCACAATCAAATCATCAACCTAATAAAAAAATGTCTTACCCTAGAAAATCCAAATGTTAGGCACTAGGAGACCACAAAATTCAAAATAATATTCATTTATCACATCAAATATCAATATCCTTTGGTGAATCCCAATGCTAGGCATGAGGGGTAGCCAAGATATAATCAAGTATGAAAATCATAATAATGTCAAAATCACTATAATTATGGATGATAATCCTTCAAATAATTGGACAAAAAATAAATCACAAAGTCAAAGCATCTTGAATCTCCCATAGTCTTTATCATATATCACCAATCAAATATAACATGTCTAACAGTGTATGTGACTACTAGTCTTAATCCCCAATCACCAATCACACCATCCTTTCATAATAATATCCTTCTTTCAAGTCCAATATACCCACACCAACATCAATATCTAATCCAATACATAACTCACATCACCCACTGGGGTAATATTATCTCTTATAGGGGTGACAAAGACACCTAGTCTAGATCTGGAAGGATCTAAATAAGGAATCAATGAAGGTCAAAAATACATTAATACATATAGTGGTGATAATATGGTCCCAAAATCATGTATCTCTATAATAGGTGTTGGTTAAAGATCCAAAAAGTTTCAACATTCTTGCATCTCATACCCATATCCAATAAATCAATATGCCAACTAAAAAAGTCTAAAAAAAAAAAAAACATCAAAAATAAAATAAAAATCATTCATCCAATGATGAAAAACAATCTTCTGGTGCCTTGGGAAAGTACCATGATGAAAATCAATTTTTGGCATCTTGGTAAAATAATCTATTGTTTTCATTGTACCTCAACACTTGGGGGAAGAATACACTTCATCTCTATAGTCATATCCCATATTTCTTTCCAACCCCATCCATGTCATGATCCAAACATATTTGTCCATCATGTCCATGTATCCCTTATCCCTTATCCCTATTTGATCTATCATTCCTTTCCATCTTGACCTTTATAAGGATGTTGAAGTTTCCTTGATAAATGTTATAAAATCATCTTGGCATATCCTCCAATGGGCACTCGAGCAACTATATATCTAGTTTTTGCATAATGTGCTCATCAAAAACCCTTAGTATAATCTTCATTGGTCCTCATCCCTTTTTAACATCACTGTCATCCTTCTATCATCCCATCCGTCATTCCATCCATATCTATCCTAGTTTCTAGGCTTGGTATTCCCTTTTGTAATAACCCTATTTGTTTAGTGTATATATAAATCCTCAAAATATCTTAAAATTTTGAAATATGTCAAAATCCTAATAGAATCATCAAATATGGAAAAAGACAAAAATATTCCAAGATGTCTTATCTTATGCATATTCCACCAGTCACATCCATCTCTATGTCCTTTGTCATTCATAACCAAGTCATATCCATCCATCCTCTTATTTTCTTTCATCCCTTATTTTGATTTGGGGTAATTATAGTATATACTACATTAACATTGACTTAATCTCATTTTATCTTGATAAGTCTATCATTTAATTCTTACCATAGTTTACTCTAAAATCCATAGTTTTAACTAAATATTAATCCTAATCATCATCTCTATTCTACTCCAAAATCCATATCCTTATCCAAATCATTATCCTAATCATAATCACTAGTCTACTCCAAGTATATATTTATCCAAATATATATCCTCAATCCACTTTTACATCATGCCCATCCTAGGAAATTCATCATCCAATAAATTATCCCATCAAATCTAATTAGGATAGTTAGACAAGACATAATGACATTACATGTAGATCTCGATGTGTATTACTTGTTTGCTCTTTGTTTTTTGACTTGTTTTCATGTATTTTGTCATGTATATATATTATTTCATGATGTTTTGTTTATTTGTATATGTTTCTTTATAAGTTTTGTGTCGTGTCTCTTTTTATCTCTTGGGTAATGAACAAGGATGCTATGATGACACCAAAAGTTAAAATGATGCTTTTAGGTGCCCTCGATGATGAAAAATTCATTATTCACCCCTTTTATCTACATTATGTCATAATGTTTTCTTGGTCATACTTATATCATGGGGCATATTTCCAAGTGCCATATCTAATGGATTACTTGGAATATGATGAGCATTATTATAGTAATGATGGCTTGATAATTTCTCCTAATCTATCTAATCATATTTATCCCATCATCAAGTTGATCATCCAAGTCCGTTCATCTAATATCTAATCATTCCTTTGAGTAATTTTATCATCACATCTATATCCTCTAACCAATCATCTATAATCTCTCTAGTCATCCACATATAACATCTCAACTCAATTTTTAATCCAATAATCATGCTTAACATATATATAACAAATAACATGTCCAACAATCATCATCACCCTAATAACATAATCCATCATCATCCTCCTCCTCCTCCTATAATCTATCTTGACATCTATATATAGTCTAAACTACATTATCTTGAGGTCTTTTAAAGACTATGCAGGCAATGTTTAGTCACATAATGTGTCTTAAGTTAGCTCAACCACTCTCACTCCCCATCATTATTCATCACATTTGTCTTATCCCTCATCATCCTTAAGTTTTACATTAGTCAAATCCTTGAGCTATAATATCGATCATTAATCAATCAATCTATTTATCAATCATGATCCCTATAATCATCTCCTTAATATTTTCATAATTGCCTGCACCTATTGATTGGGACTAATAAATCACAACATCCATATTTTTCTCATCAGTCATACACTATTATTGATTAGTTAATTCATCATTAAAAAGTTTACAATTTTTTACTTTGATTGGGGCATGATCAGGACCATAACTTTATTATTATTTATTGATCCCTTGTATGTGTCTTTGCTAGGGGCATCATAATTATTAACCACATTATATCTTATTAATTTTATGAATTATAGACTAACTCTTCCCTTTCATATGTTGGTCACTCTATCATATTGATTATTATCTTTCATATCCTTCATCATTTCACTTTAATTTAGCCTTGATATACACTCATCATTAATCTTATCACATTAGTCTTATCTTTGGCTCTATGCTCTCCCAATGTGTGTCTTTTCTTGGGATATATTGATAGCTTGTGGCTTTTATCATCTTAGTCTATTCTCTCCTTAGAAGGAATCCTTGCCTAGGATATGTTGAAATCTTGAGGCATTTTATCTCATCATCATCTTTTTTCCCTATGCATATGTATTTTATATGGGCATACTACATATTTATATCATTATTTAGGCTGAGTTTATTTCCTTAATCATCTATATCATATCTAGCATTCCATTCCCTTGTTTATCCATCACATCCTACCCCTAGTTTCCTCTTTCAAGTGGCCATATGTCTCATTCTTCCCCCCATGTCCCCTTAAAAATCATAGTCACTAACATCATTTCCACTAATATTATATACTAACATTCATCTATGAAATGGTTTTTCTTTGAAAGACTATTACTTTCCACTTCATCCAATCTCAATGCCATTTCAAATATGGGAAAAATGTATTCACCTAGATTTTATCACTTTATTTATCATCACTAATATTAATATTATTCAACACTAATCTTACTTATCCCATCTAATCTCATTTATCTCCTTTAATTTCATCCTAATATCACCCCTTCTAGTCATTTTTCTATTATTTCCCTTATTTATTATTCATAATGATAACCTTATATATCCCCACCAATTTATTAATTATTTTAATCATGTCTTAATCTTATCCTAATCCCACTTGTTCATTATTTATGAATTTAAAATTCCTATGACCCACCTACCCACCTACCCTAGCCTATTCCTAAGATCTCCTACATCCCTAGTCAATAATCACCTATCTAATCACCTATCCTAATCCCCTACTAATTTTACTTAGTCCTTAAATATATTCTATAATTATCTAATTCTAGAATCCTCTCTAACTTATCCCCTTTCTCTCTAGAAGACTCTAATCTAGAGGCTTCCAAGGAATTTTTAATTCCTTGGATAATCTTACACCCTTGATCTTATGGAAACCAACTTTGAATGGTGACCATTGATCCTCCATCCCTCAATATATTTAAATGATCCACTCCTTCATGGCCAAACTAACCAATGAACTTATGATCTTCCATTATATAATTCTAATATTTAATCCAATAATCCATATAATCCAAGTGTCTTCATCAAGCTATCATAATGCTGAAAATCTGAGTCTACTTGTGAGCAATATTCATCCATAATCCTTTAGTATTTTTATTATTTGAGTCTTGGTTTAGAGAAATTATCTTTTATTATTTAATATAGGTGTGACTATTTCATTTATCATAGAATTTTATTCCTAAATAGCTCTAGATCTTAATGATATCTTAATATTCTGGGTATTTTTATATAATTCCACAATCAAATCCAATAGCTCAAAATTTCATCCTCACAATCTTAAATTATGATAGTGGTAATTTAGACATATAGTTTACAAATAATCCTAGACATGACCACTATAGGTGGACATAAGCATGGGTCACTCGAGTCGATTAATGACAAACTTGTTTGCATTGACTATGATGGAAATTTGATTGTTGTGCCTTTGTCTATTGAGTAGGTTAAGATATTTTGATTCAAATGATTACATGTATCATTATCAATCAACCTTTTATTATTGATTGTTTCCTACATATCTAATTCTCTAATAAGGGAAATTAGGCTCACTTAGTTCTCCCACCTAGATTGGTTTTGCAACTGTGCTCCTTAACTATGTGTATGCACCTAAGAAAATGGAATTGATAGTTGAAAATGATAACTATTTAATTTATTTTAGATGAGATATAATTTTATTGTAACTTATACTTGTGAATTATCTTTAATTTGTAAAGAATACGATATAATTTGTCATTGTGCAAAGTGTGTAAGCTAGCGATCAAGTGATAACATGGGTGGATAATGAATGACATTTGATCTATGTTTGTAGATTTTGTTTTTCAAAATTTCCTTATCCAAACTTGTGGAATGCATGGGAAGACCCAAAATAATGTTTCAATTTTTTTGGAAACTAGCCATTATTTAGTGTGGGATACAGTAACTATAAGTGGACAGGGTTGTAATAGTGTTCCTATCCACCTAACATGAACTTGTCTCAAAATATCAAGGACAATGTCTTGAACTAGAGACAGTTTTAGGGTGATATTCAATAATTTGACCATTTTAATTTGAAATTTATATGTATTAGTAACAAAAAACAAATAGTTAAGTTTACATGTAGATAAATGACTTAGAGGAATAGTGAATAAGAGGCATGCAGTTGGGAACAAGTCATGTAGTTTAGGATGTGACAAGGATTAACATTTTCAAGTACTTCTGACTAGATTTATGTGTTTAGATGCCTACCCTCCTTTATTCTAGTAATGAAATTGCTAGAGTAAAGTGAAATTTTGCTAAAAAATAATACAATAAAACCTTTGTTGGGGAAGACCTCTTCCATTTGAGAGTCAAAGATAGAATATAGTTTATTTAAATACATCTCAATTCATTATTTATGAAATAATATGATAAACATATATAGGTTTTACATCTCTTATTTAATAGGAGGTTTCTCATTCATTAGTATGTCCTAGCATTAATATATGAAGGTTGATCTAACAACTTATATCCACTCCCTATCTATAAAATATCTACATGTTTTGTATTAACAAGTCACTTAAAATATTCCACACACATAATCTCACAAATACATTATCACTGACTAAATACACCCATGTGAGCACTAATTCACTTATTTTCCTAACATTCCCCCTAGTGTGAACATGGGATAAAATCCACAATCTTGAATTGTAACATGATTGTTGGCCTCAATATTTTGTTTCTTACTTCCTTTGGTTTTTATAGGTGCCATTTACTTATCAAGTTTGATGTTGAGGAACATGTTTTTTATTGTGTTACATTTTCCCCCTCACTATGCAAAATATTCTGGATGTCAATTTCAATTGATAATGCATCCATTTATAATTTTTCAAAAATAATTTTCCCACCCCCATTTTGTAAAAGAAAAAAAAAAAAAATATGTACCCTTTAAAATAATTTAACTTACATGAAAATATATTCTCCTCTTTTTTAAAAATTCACCCTTATATTATTGTTAACCACACTTGTTATGTTGTTCATTTTTTTCAAAAAAATAAAAATTGAGGAAAATTATATGTGGAGGGGGTCTAATCCCAAACCTCCCCTCAAACCTAATGCCTTAATAAAACTTTTTCCACTGGTCAGGGTAAAAAATACCAAAGACCATGTATCTGATGAAATTGATATTTAAATGTTAGAAACTCAATATGTGTATAAATAAAAAAAGTACTGCCAAATTAGATTTAGGGTTAGGTCAACTTGAAGCCTTCACTTTTCTAAGAAAATTTTATTATGATTTCCATGTTTATGCCATGATTAAGAGTTTATAGGGTGATATTAGATCTATTAAGTTAAAGGGATGTGAAATTAAATAGGGGTGGATTTGAGTGTAGGAACTCAATGAGCTTTACATGGGAGAATTTAGATTGAATAAGGGTTGAGGTGGAAGGACTATATTGTTGAGCCTAAGTCAGAGAGCCATGGTGAAAATTGTTTTACTTGAGCCATTTAGACTCATGTATGAGTCACCATGAGATCTATGAGTCTACTTAGTTATGAAAGGGATGCAGACTGAATGAACCAAGTTATGAAAGGAATCCACAATGTAAGGTGAATATCTCATGAAGAGGAGCTTACACAGGGTTTAAGTTGTAGTGAGTCACAGTTCCATGCCAATTGAGCTAGGGTTGAGGTGAATCTATGATCCAAGGATATTGGGAAAGTCTACAAAGTTTCTAAGGGTGAGACACCAACCATATAAATAGAGAGATCACCAATAATAAATGGAGTCTTGAGTTAAAACTTAAAAACCATTAAAGATCAAAGCTTTACAAATATGATCGATGTAGGTTAAAGATCAGCTCATGAATGAAATTTATGTATTAAAATTTTTGAATCAAAACTAAATACAAATAATAAAATTTAAAAACATATCCTCAAAACATAATATAAATCCTCCAATATCTGTTATATTGGGGTTACACCTAGGTAGAGCCCGTGGTTGCATTTTAGAGATGTATTTTATTTGTTATTATTCTTACTCTTTAAATCCATATGGAGATCTAATCTATAAAATAAATTAATATCCATAGTTATTTATAATAATACAAGAAACCTAATCTATAAAAAAATAAATGAATAAATAATTAACAATGGGGTTGCACATGGTCTACACTATTGATCCATTGACAATCATAAATATAAAAATGGAGTATTTTAGAGAGGTCTAGGAAACTTGATATAATACCAAATATTGTTGAAGACCCTTTCCATTTGATATTTGAATCTTGAACATAGTTTCTATTAGTCAAAATCAATTAATTATTCATGTAATAACATTATTTACATATATCTATGCTTTGCATCTCCTATTTAATAAGAGGTTTCTCAACCACTAATCTCTCCTAACACTAATCTATGAAGGTTTTTATAACAACCTATATTCACTCGCTATCTCTAAAATCTCTATGTGAGTTATATTAAAAACTCACTTATAATATTCACCACACATAACCTCACAAATATAATATCACTAAATAAATTACACCCATGTGATTACTAACTCACTTAATTTCATAACAATCTCCATTATAATAAATCCAAATCTCAAACACAACAACGTATATCAATCAGTCATTGATATTCTTAAATATTAAATAATGATAGTTAAAAGTAAATAGGCCTTTTCAACCCTTATATAACCTAAGAGTTATTTTATCTCCACAAACCTATAAAAGTAATCTAGGTGGGTTGTTTAATAACCTTTATTCTCTCCCCTAGAATATCTCACACACAACTAATTAAATAATGTGAGTTGTTACTACAACTCACATTATTATTTTGTACACCTCTCACTATTTCATTAACATATCTCACCCATACAAATATTAGAGTAATAATGTGATCACTAATAATTTATTCATAACACAAAGGAGAAATAATCAAAGATAAGTGTGTAAAAAACACTTTATCTTTGAGAGGATACTAAAATTGTGTAGAGAACTAAAATTTGACAAAACCTATAATAATACATGAAGTATTCATTTGACTTATTTTTAAATTTGAAAAAATTGATATTTGAAAATTAAAAAGAGAACAAGGTGTTTATGACTTTTTATAAGTATATCATGTGAAGGGCTAATGGGGTATAATAGCCTATAGACAAGGATGGATAAAAACCATTCTAGAGTAGGCCAATTAATTGTAAACTTAGATAAATGTATATTATGAATTAAAATATTAAGATGTGATAAATATATAAATTAATAAATTTGAAATATGTTATATTTATTACAATTCCAAGGATAAATAATACTTAGATTTTTAATGCATAGGTAGATTTGAGTTATTGTATACACCCTAAATTGGTTAAAAAACCACACAAATCATGTATTTTCATAGTCCTTTCATAAAAGACTCTGACTAGAGAATATGAGATTTGTTCACATTTAGCCATGTCTTTCATCTTACTCATCTTGGTCTTGTTTCATGCTTGAGTCACCTTTTTGCTTATTGCTAGTCATCCATAGACTTCCAAAACCTCATTACACCTTAGTCAGGTCAGATTTCCGATGCTTATTCCATCCCCCTAGATCTTGAGCCTATAGGATAGGAGCGCTAGGATTGGACAATGTTGGACCCTAGGGAATCCATTTCTATCACTCCTATCCAAGGTTATGTTGAGCTCCAATGATCATTTTCCCTTGATTAATGAGTCTTAACCCATTTATTAGCTTCGTACTTGAGTTTTTTGATTTTGTCTAAAGGTGAATAAAACTACCCAATTCAAAACAAAGACTCTCCTATATAAAGGACTACACAAGGCATTTTATATCTATCGCTTACTACTTTGGCACATTACATAATAAAAATTAGTTAATAGTATAGCTTAGTGTTCTACATCACACATAGACTTTCATGCTTGATCAAGGAATGGCCTAGGTGAAAGTTCATTCTTGTATCTACCATGAATGTTTATTATGCATGTTTCCTAAGGGATAACTACATTTGATCTAAGACCCTAGCATTGAGGGTTAATGTAGGTAGTGACTAGGATAATAAGGGTTCTACATCATGCGATCATACTTTGACTAACCCAATTTTTACCCATTATGATTTTGATGTATTTTTTGCTTTATGTGTGTTGATAGATCTAGGGTTTTGAGATTGAAACATACCTACAATGAGATTTTTCAACATTCAAACTTGAAAATTTAATATACAAGCTCACACAGAGGTATCAGATATAACCCAAAAAGCTCAGGCCTTTAGAATAATAGTGTTAGAAAAGGACTATAGCATCATACCCTAGGGTGTCCATTTCTAGTGCTCCTATCCTTTCATAAAATGAAATACAAATCTATATTCCTGACATCTTCCCTATCTTGCACCATAATTTCTAGGTCCTAAATCATTCATTACAACCTTTTTTTTCTAGATAAGTCTACTTTCCCTAACAATTGATTTCATGAAATTGATGAAAATCTATATTTTATTGTATTTTCCCCCTTACTTTAGACCCTATATTTTTTAATATCTAAACACTAGTTTCCCAAAAATAATAAAACATCTAGTAAACCTGACTTACTTCAAACAAATCTAAAACCCTAACTACACTTACGGGATTTCCTTCAAATTTTGTACAAAAATTTAATTTCAAAATTATGATTTTTGTATTTTTTTGTGCATTTATTTCATTCAAATATTGTCTTATAATTTAAATTATTGTAATAATTTTCAAAAATTCTAAAACCCTAAATTAAAACCCTAGCTTTCTAAACTAGGTCCTCAAACCCTAAGCCTCCCTCAAATTTTTTAGAAAAATATTTTGGAATTTTTGTAAATTATTTGGATTGTCAAAAATATTTTCAAAATCTCAATATTAGTAGTTATTTTGTGTAAAAATAAAATTTCTAATTTCTAATTTTTGTGCATTTATCCTATTCAAAATTATATTTAGAATTTAAATTATCAAAATAATTTTCAAAAATTCTAAAATCCCAATCCAAATCCTAGATTTCTAAACTAGGCCCTCAAACCCCAAACCTTCCTTGCAATTTTATAAAAATATTTTGAAAATTTTGCAAAGAATTTGGATTGTCAAAAATATTATCAAAATCTCTATGTTAGTAGTTATTTTTGCATTTATTTACTTAATAGTACTTTTACATATTCTATTTGGTGAAATAATTAAAATGGACACTAAGACACTTCTTCCCTCTCATCCCATAGATCAATTTATAAAATTTTATCATAATTATGACAATGAATGGATAAATTTGAAAAATTTCACATTAGCTAAAATTGTGGAAAATGATTTCATTTACAATGAATATAATTACTATTGTTGTAATGAGGAATATGATGATACATGTGAAAGTGATAGTGAAGAAAAATTAGATGCATCTTGTTCTCTCAAACATATCTCTTTTATTCCTTCTTCTAAAGAAAATAATTTTGATAAATGGGAAAGATACTTTTCACCTCATTCTCCTATGCACAATGCACCAAATGAACAAACTAGTTATGCACTTCCATGTGAACCTCTTATCAGTGATTTCCATGTGAACCTACTCTCTCTCTCTCTCTCTCTCTCTCTCTCTCTCTCTCTCTCTCTCTCTCTCTCTCTCTCTCTCTCTCTCTCTCTCTCTCTCTCTCTCTCTCTCTCTCTCTCTCTCTCTCTCTCTCTCTCTCTCCAAAATGCAATAATATAAATGCAATAAAATCAAATTGCCAATAAATAGCTGAAGTGATACATCTCATGCTCTTAACTCTACTTTGTCAAAGAAATGTTTAAATGATCACTCTATTTCTCTTACTTCTCATATTGTAAATGAAAATAATTCTTACACTCTATCTATAGATAACATAGATGCACATAATATTCCAAATTTACATGATAATTTATTGAATATTAGAAAAGAATTAAATTCTTCTCTTACACCTCTCCCTAGTGAAAATGGAAGTGATAATGAGTATTATAGTGAACATGCAAATGAATATGAAAATCAGAGTGACTATGAACAATATTTCATCTATGATAATGCATTGAATAATGATGATTATTATGCACATAGTGAAGAAGATAATGCATCTCATGCTTCTAACTCTTCTCTCACTCTTCCTCTCAAACATAATGGACTGCCAAATGTTGTTTCTACTTATATGCATGATTATATTTTAAATAATGCACATGATAATGTCACATCCTCTACTCAATTATAATGTGATTCACTAAAATATAAAGATACCAATGAATCTTCCAAGCCACCCCTTACTATAGTATCACCTATTTATCACTTTTCACCTAAAGAGAATGGTAGTCCACATCCCTCTACTAAGGTCCAAGTTACCATTCCTTCAAAGGTTTAAGTGAGCATACCCCCTCTTTATGATCCAATCACTAAATGTAGCATTCCCATGGCTAAAATTAATGATCAAGTTTAATGATTAAATGAACCACTTTAAGATGCTAATATACCATCCCATAAGATTATTTATTTGATGTATGAAGCTGGTGAATTACAACACCAAGTAAATCTCCATACCTTATAAAACAAGGCTTATAAGTCTTGAATAGATGCCAATGATTTACATGAAAACCCTCTTCTGAAGACATTTGTAAAAGCTTCATTACCTAAGCATTTCTAGATACCATCATTGCCTCACTTTGATGGAACTATAGATCCATTTGTATACCTTTAGGATTTTTGAAAGGCTTTACCATCTCATGCGAGTCCTTTGATTCTACTAAAATTGTTCCAATAGACATTATTAGGGGAAACATAATGTTATCCTTGAATTTAGTAGGCTCAATTCATGAGATAACCCCTACAAAACTTGTCCATTTCTTAGCCCATTATCTATTAGCACACAAAAAAAGGTAAATCTCTACCTCTTTGTATTTGTTTTTCCCAAGAAAATTGATCTTTTGAGGGAATTTTGCATCCCATGCATTTTAGATAATTTTTTCTAAACTACACTTTATTTCTTTTTTATGTTGTGTCAAAGAATTTTTTTGACCTTACATATGTTTTGTGCAAAGTCAAAGATTTTTTTTGACTTTGCATATGCAATGAGAGAGAATTTTCCCAACTTTGCATATGTAATATAGGAGAATTTTCCCAAATTTGCATATGTAATAAGGAATAATTTTATTGAATTTTCATATGCAATGTGGGAGAATTTTCTTGACTTTCATATGAAATGTAGGATAATTCTCTTGACTTTGCATATGCAATGTCAGAGAATTTTATTGACTTTGCATATGCAATATAGGATAATTTTCCCAACTTTGCATATGTAAGGTCATAAATTTTTCTCTAACCCTACACTCAAGCCCACCACTTGTGGTAATTAATAAACATATTATTTACACACACACACACAAATTTATTACACTTCATT
Source organism: Torreya grandis (assembly GCA_037957365.1). Classification (NCBI taxonomy): domain Eukaryota; kingdom Viridiplantae; phylum Streptophyta; class Pinopsida; order Cupressales; family Taxaceae; genus Torreya; species Torreya grandis. The sequence continues at coordinate 622,302 of JARHVA010001541.1, read as the reverse complement.
TTTTTTATTTTTATCGATTGTGTTTATTTTCCTCCTCACTATTTTTGATCTCTTTTTCACTCCTTCCCTCACCATTTTCAATCTCGTAAACACTTCCCCTATTGTCATTTTCATAGTTTCCCTAGTTTTCACATGGATCTATCTTCTAAAACTACATTTTAGTTGTCAGATCAATGTTAGTCAATTTTCCTACCAAGAAGAAAATGAGGTACATATTTCAAAGTGTGTTTCATATGTTCATGGTTGAATCAAATATGGACCAGATCAGAGATATAGAGATTGGCCATGTGGACATGGTTGAATTCTTATAGAGGCCAAAATAGGAACATACACACTAGACTCCATTGACATACTGGTTAAATTCCAAGTGACAATAGATAAATTACATAAGATCTTGGATAAAAGTAAGGACTTGCTAGTTAATCTAGAAAACTCTATCACAAGGATTTTTGCCATCTCCGAAAGTACATAGAGGCTAGATAAGAATGAGGTTCAAGCCACCATGTAGAGATATAAATCTTATTTAGAGAATAACAAGAAGGAAGAAATTCTTGTGTCTAAGGACACTTAGTTTATTTTTGTAACTTTTCATATGTAATTTTGTTCAATGTAAATTACACGTAGGAAAAGTACATAGTCCTAAGTCAAATTGGACTTTGTCTCTGAATAAGTCAAATATTTATGTTTTTCCTATTTTTTTCTTAGATCCTCTCTATAAATAGGAGGATTTTATTTGTATAAAGGATCACCAATTGCTATAGAGGGGAAATACTACTAAATTTAGAAACAATTTTAAAACTTTGTATTCATATTGTAAATAAAAAAAATCATTCAATATAAGAAAATCAAGTGATATTTCAATCTTTGTGTTGAGATAAACTTGTGGTGTGTTGGAGATGTTCTTATATTTTTCATTTAACTTTATTATGAGTTTAATGAATTATGGTATGAAATTTCTATAAGATAGAAGGTGCCAAAGCTGATTTTGGAGTCTTTGAGATACTTTTTAGTTACTGGGTTTCTGATCACATTAAAGATGAATTACTGAAGAGACTTTGGGCTGCTAGCTATTATTCTTTGATAATTTTAATCTTTGTTGGAAATAAGGTGAAGACTTTGGGCTACACTTTATTCTATCTTTTAATTTTACTCCGCTAGTATTATTCTTGTTAATATTTTGGATAACAAATATGAATATCGATTATATTTGGTTTGATCTTAGATTTTCAAAGTATATCACAAAGAATAGAAGGAAGTTTTTGATTGAACATCAATTCTGAAAAAATAGAATTGGATGATATGACAACACCTATTATGATAAAATTATTGTAAATAAGTGTAAATAATTAAGTGTAGTGTTAGTTAACAATAAAAGGGAGCCTCTCCTTTCATTGAAGAGATATTTTATCTCATCACACTGTGGCTGAAATAACCATTTTGATACCATTGTGTCAGTAACAAAATATTCACCCAACATTTTTTGGTGACTTCGATGGGGATTAAATAAGTAGCTGAGCTCTACACTCTTTAGATTTGAATAGACCAACACCTTATTATTTACTATTGTTTTATTGTAGTTAATTTATCTTCTTCTTGGATACTTTTATGATCTGGTAGAACAAAGCTACACTTATGGTAGAAGGGTAGCGAAACATATTTATCCTACATTTTATTGTTATAAGAGAATAACTTCAATATTTTTCAAACATGTGCAAGGTCTCCTCTTCAATGTATAAGAAGTTTTCCACCTACCAATACAAGATATCCTATATCTAGGGAATCATCCAATGTTTGTAGGGTCCTTCCTATTTATCCTTTGTATGGATTTGTTATTCCTCCCTATAATCCACATAGAATGGATACTCAAGGTCCATGGGGGACTATTTTTGGTCCATTGAATTTGGCACCACCATCTCATGAACTACCTCATGGCTCACCAAAAAAATATCCTAAGTTTTATGGTGATGGAAAACAACATCTAGATGAACATATTTACATATTCTACATTGCATGTGTAGTTCTTGGAGTGGAACATGAAGATGTTCCTTTAAGATTGTTTGTCTAAATAATCTAATGTGTTTTTGTTGATTGGTTTTATCATCTTAAAACAAGAACTATCACAAGTTGGGTTACACTCAAGGCTCAGTTTGAGGCAAGGTTCAAGCCAACAGAAGATTCTTATGCCTTGTTGGCTCACCTCACACAAATGAAGAAGGAAGCATATAAGTCTATGTGTGAGTTCATGGTAAAATTCAATAAGTTTAGGAATATAATTCCAGTAGTTTCTCAACATACGCCTGAGAATTTGAAATGTTTCTTCATTATTTCTAAATTTCCCAAGGTTAGTTTTCTTTTGTGAAGAGAAGCTCCAGCTAATCTTGATGATGCTCAAAGTTTGGCCACTAAAGTAGAAGATGATTTAATCATAATATGGAAAGTGAAAAATAATTCTATCAAGCCTAGAGGTCAGCCTTCTACAACTTCACCTTCTTCTAGCACTATTGATCCTATGGTTCAAAACCTAGCAAATGAGTTACTTGCACTTAAGAAGCAAATGTCTTAAGGCATGTCTTTTACTTCATACAATTATGTTCTAAGGAGAACATATCCAAATGCTTCTAATTATTCCATTAATGTTGAAATAAATCAAAATTAGAATAAGATTTCTTCACCACAAGCAAGAATTGCATTGGAGACACCTCTGAATAATGCAATAATTAATTGGTTGGAACCTAAAAATGATGATGTTCTAAAATAAGATGTAACTCATTTCACCATAGATGAGGAAGGAAAATTTGATGACTCTGATATCAAGTTTCTAAACTTTGAAGAAGAAGAAGTTGAACAAGAATAAGATATACAAGGTGAATCTTATGCCATCTTTACCCATTCACAAAGTCAAACAAATCAACAAGAGAAGGTTGATAAATCTAAGACCAAAGATAAACCACACAAGGAGGTTACTATTTATAAAAAAGGAACTCCTTTGATAATTCAACCAAAAGACACAGTGGTAGACAAATAAGTAATTAATCCTCATCATTCCACTTCTCCTTCAACGTCTAGACCTAGTGCCCAAAACCTAAAACTTGAAAATGAAAATACTTTGTCTTCCTTGGTTGCCCCATATCTAGTTTTTGATATTATTAACCATGCCAAAAATACAAAAATCCAAATGTTAGAGGCTGAGTACCTCCAATCTAATCCTAAACAATTTGAAAGATTGGAAACATTTGTAAAGGGTAAAGGGATCAATCCTGATCAGACTTCATCTAAGACTATACCAATTGACCCTAAGACAAGACCAAATAAAAATAACTTGGTTGTCTCTTATGTCTAATTATATAAAAATAGAACCCTTTTATATTTCCTTATTTTTCAATGGTTATAAACTCAGTAATTGTGTCTTTGATTTGGGTTCCTCCAACAATGTGATGCTAGCCAAAGTAGCTACTACCTTGGGTCTAACTTTGACAAATAAATTTGGCCATTGATTTCAATGGAAACTAAGAAAGTCCCTCTCATAGGCCAAATCAAAGATGCACAATTTGCATTTTCTTCTTTTCTAGAGAAAAGGATAAAAATGATGGTCCTAGTATCTAATGTTCCAACATCATATGGAGTTTTGTTGGGACACAAATTTTGCAAAGATGTTGGTGGTGAAATCAAAATGGATGGGTCTAAGGCTAGAATAACTATTAAAGGTGTTATGTAGAAGCTTTATAGAGAGAATAAAGTGAAGTATACCATGATGAAGATTGAGGATATAAGAGCTTGGATTCTATTTGAAATCTTTGGAATAGGCACTTATTACTTGACCATAGATGAAGATGCTTTTTTGAAGAAGGCAAAAAAAATTAGTGAGTCATACTTTGAGGGGAGTAATTCTATTCCTCAAGAATCAATCTCCGAGGTGAATGAGGAAAATAGTGAAGAAAATTTTCAATTGAAAGGAAATAAAATTCCCAAAGGATTGGTGTCTTTGGAAAAACATTTTGATAAACATAATTGCTTTATCAAACATTAACATTTGAAGCTTTTCAATCATTAAAGTTACAAATAAGTGTGTATATATTTGTGTGTGTGTGTCTATATATATATATATATATATATATATATATATATATATAGATATATATATATATATATAGTTTTATTTTTCATCTCATTTATTATTTGACTCTATAACCCAATGGAGAAAGACACTTAGAGTTATAGGTTTCTCTTTCCTTCAAGCATTTTAAAGAATGCTTGAAGAGAATTCCCAAGTCAGAGCTAGCTGTTATCATTGAATTTAGTAGGCTTAATTCATGGGATAACCTCTACAAAACTTATCCATTTCAAAGCCCATTATCTATAATAATGAAAAATGGGGTAAATCCTTTCATTTATTTTTCCCAAGAAACTTGATCTTCTGAGGTAATTTTTCATCCCATGCAGTTTAGAGAATTTTTTCAGAACTACACTTTGTTTCTTTTTTATGTTGTGTCAGAGAATTTTTCTGACCTTGCATATGTTTTGTGCAAAGTCAAATATTTTTTTTGAGTTTACATATGCAATGAAGGAGAGTTTTTCTAAATTTTTATATGTAATGTAGGAGAATTTTCTTGACTTTGCATATGTAACGAGGGCAAATTTTCTCATCGTTGCATAAACAATGTGGGAGAATTTTCTCAACTTTGCATATGCAATGTAGGAGAATTTTTTTGAATTTGCATATGCAATGTTAGATAATTTTCTTGACTTTATATGCGATGTCAAAAAATTTTACCAATTTTGCATATGCAATGTAGGATAATTTTTCCAACTTTGCATATGCAAGGTCATAATTTTTCTTTGATGCTGCACTTGAGCCCACCACTTGTGGTAATTAATGACCATATCACACACACACACACACACACACACACACACACACACACACACACACACACACACACACACACACACACACACACACACACACACACACACACACACACACACACACACAGACACACACATATTTGAAAATGGTGAGGGAATAAGTGTAAAAGAAATAAAAAATAGTGAGGAAAATGAACACAAGTGATAAATATAAAAAATGAAGTGTAATATATATATATATATATATATATATATATATATATATATATATATTACACTTCATTTTTTATATTTATCACTTGTGTTTATTTTCCTCACTATTTTTTATTTCTTTGACACTTATTCCCTGACCATTTTCAAGCTCGTCAACACTTCTCTCGTTGCCATTTTCATAGTTTCCCTAGTTTGCAAATGGATTTATCTTCTGAGCATGTATTGCAATTACCAGATCAATGTTGGAAAATTCCCCTACTAAGAAGACAATGAGGTACAAATTTTAAAGTCTGTTTCATATGTTCATGTTTGAATCAAATATGGGTAAATTCTAAGTGACAATAGATAAATTACAGAAGATCTTGGATAAAAGTAAGGATTTCCTAGTTAATCTAGCAGGCTCTGTCACAAGGGTTTTTTTCCATCTTTAAAAGTACATCAGGGTTAGATAAGAATGAGCTTCAAGCCACCATGCAGAGATACAAATATTATTTAGAGAAGAATAAAAAGGAATAAATTCATATGTCTAAGGACACTTAGTTTATTTTTGTAACTTTTTATATGTAATTTTGTTCAATGTAAATTACATGTAGGAAAATTATATGGTCCTAAGTCAAATTGGACTCTATCTTTGAATAAGTCAAATATTTATGTTTTTCCTATTCTTTTTCTTAGATCCTCTCTATAAATAGGAGGATTCTCTTTGTAGAAAGGATCACCAATTTCTATAGAGGGGAAATGTTTCTAAATTGAGAAACAATTTTGAAACTTTGTATTCATATTGTAAATAAAAAATTCATTCAATATAAGAAAATCAAGTGATCTTTCAATCTTTGTGTTGAGATCAACTTATGGTGTGTTGGAGATGTTCTTATGTCTTTTCCATTATAATTTATTATGAATTAATTTAATTATGGTATTACATTTCTATAAGATAGAAGGTGCCAGGAAACTGATGCTGGAGTCTTTGAGCTACTTTTTAGTTACTAGGGTTATGATCACATTGAAGGTGAATTACTAAAGAGACTTTGGGCTACTAGTTATTCTTCTTTGATAATTTTAATCTTTGTTAGAAATAAGGTGAAGAATTTGGGTTGCACTTTATTTTATCTTTTAATTTTACTCTACTTGTATTATTCTTTGTAGAGTAATTTTTACTCTACGTCATATTTAATTTATTTTTTTGATTCAAGCACTGCAATTTTGGTTCCTATGCATCTTGGACATTGTGGCAAAATTTTGAAGCAGAGGACCGGTTCATTTTGCCTAAGTGTCAAAGTGCAACAGATGTTGCCAAGTGTCACCTTCTAGTAGTGGATCCCTTTTTCCCCTTTTTGTTTCCTTCGTCTCTTTTTTGCCCAAGTATCAAATTCAAGTGAAAGTCACCAAATGTCAATTTTTGGGAGACAAAGTTAGACAACTGGTGTCCTTTGAACACCTTTTTATAACTTTTGGGAAGGCTGAAGAATGTGCCAATACCTAATAACGGCTAAGTGGAATGCACCACATGTCAGTGTCTAAGTCTCATAGAGGCACTCGTGTTTCATTCTACCTTTTGGAAAAGACTTTCAACAGACCAAGAAGAATAGAGAGTGGAAAGTGCTAGGTGGTAGTTGCGAAGACCCTGAACTACCTTTTTGAAGAAGTAACATAAGTCACCATGTGTTGACTATCGAGAGACATTATTTTAATGCCTGGGTCCAATGCTTTTGTTCAACGCATAAAGGTGTCATTTCATTTTGCTTAAGTGCTGAAGTGTAGCAGAGGCTGCCAAGTGTCACTCTCTGAGTCCCTCTCTACTCCTTCCCTAGAAAAAGTGGAAGGCACCACGTACCCCTAGAAAAAGAAGCAGAAGATGCCATGTATCTTCCCAGGAGTAGTGGAAGTCACCACGTGTCAACTTTTGAGAAACCATCTTTGAGCCTAATTGATGAATAAATATTGTAGTGGGTCCCAGACGTTATTTCAAAGGACTAAAGAAGCACCGAGTGTCAACAAACAAAGACTGCCATGTGCATCCATCCCTTCCTAAAAGTTGTTAAGGCAAGGAATGCAGTGAGTTTTGTTTTAATAAAGTTGTAAAGTATCGAGGAAGCAGACTATGATAGATGTCAAAGGTGGAGCATTATTGAGCATAATAAAGAGAAAGCAAAAGCTGCCAAGTGTCATTCTTTGGTGCCTTTTAGATCAAAAGGGAGAATTTTCATGAATTGACTAAGTGTCCTCTTCTGTTTCAATAGAATAGAGTGCCTGTCTACCTGTTACGACAAAGATGGAGGGAAAGGTCGATGAGAGTTATTCTGGGTAGATATAATAGTTCATCAGGTAGATTTTTGGGGCTTACAAGCATTGAAGACACCATCTATTTGTCCCCTAAAAATAGAGGTAGAGTAGATAGTTGAGCAGCGAAGCAGGTGATTGAATGAGGAAATTCAGGCGCTAAGGGAGGTACTAGATAGGGATCACCATGCCACAGTTAGGGTAGTTCTTGATAAGACCAAGATGCATCTAAGGCATTGAATGTGCCATCTATTTTATTCATTACGAGTGAAGGACGGGGTAGAATTGTGTGGGAAAGAAAGTGATGCAAGGAGACATCCGAAGCTATATAAGAAGAATTGTAAAATCAAAGAAGTGGGGGGGATTTATCATAGTTTTAGACTTGCTAAAGTTCTTGACCAGTAACATCATTTGCTCTTATCTCAATTTTCTTGAGTTGTAAAGCTGATATAATCATGCATGTTTCTGTGCCCTTTATGTGGCTGAATGAATTAAGGAAATTTGAGCTCCATGCCTCGGTTGGTGTTGTCGTGTCATTGGCAAAGTAGTTTATGCTATAGATTTTATGTAGTTGTGATTAAGAATGTCATTTGCTTTTGTCTCATTTTCTTGAATCGGAAGGTTTATATAACTGTACGTGACTTTTGTGCCTCTTATGTGATTGGAAGATTATGTTTAGAAGATTGAACACTATGCCATTGTTGACATTCTCTATGTCTCAGTGAAAGAACTGCCTGTTGTGAGCCTCTGTTTCTATTATTTCAATCTCTTACATTGATCATGCACTTATCTGCTCTTAAATGTAATTGAATCCTATAATAGTCTCATTGTGCTTAGGTTAGGATTAGGATTAAACTCAGGGGCATTGCCATAGTTAGGTTTTAATTCCTATATTTTGTGTTTCTATTTAGTCTCATATCCCTTTTCCCCAAAAACCATACAAAAGAAGAGACCAACTTCTCTAAAATTTGGAGGTTGTTTCAAGATGCATCATCCCACAACTTGAAACTTCCCATTGTTGATTGGTTAAGATCAAGCACAATTTTATGCCTTCAACAATTTCTAGCACTCTCGGTGGGACCAATCTTTCAAGGAGTTAAAGAATTTTGGTGTGTTCTTTGACCAATTAGCCTTTGGAGGTTTTTAACAACACCAACTATGACTCTAAGTCATTATTCGATCAAGGAGTATCATCAATAAATCCCTTTTGGTATGTATAATTTTTTTACTTATAGCTATGAGTCTTATTCTCCTTATATATTTAATCAAGAACAAGCTTCTCCTAGAATCATGTCAAGTAACAAGGATGCAGATGGTTATGAGCTATACCAATCTTATACCCAGTCTCCCCAATATGTCACATCCCATGTTCAACTTGACCTCATTTTCACCTTCAAAAAAACATTGTTGGGGTTTAAAAAGTATGTGTTAGAGCTTGACATCAGAAGGAGATATGGCCAAGAAATTCCTTGTCATGTCATCCATCAAGTAAGGGATGCAATAGATCTAATTAAAAGTGAGTGGGATCCCATTGAAAGGGAAAATTGGTAAGAGCTTACATATGAGATGCTAGATGTGTGTGGATTGATTACATTTATAGAAGAGAGGCTAAGAATTCATGAGAACCAACCTTACCAAGTCTACCAAACTCCATATTCACCACCACAAACTCCATATCATATGTATGCCACCCCTGTTCATGAGCAAGGTCAAACCTATCAAGATCACTTCCCCAATAATGAAGATTCCATGATAGTAGCAAGGGAAGAGGACCCTAAACTCTCACTATCTCCTCAAGTCCCTTCCACCATTCCTCAAGAAGCTTCTTATTTTTCATCACAACCTTCCTCCTTATCCCTTTTTAGAGAAGAATATGTTTTGAAGGAAGTGAATAAGTATGTAGAGGAGTACGCTCAATTCATGGCTAGTCAAGAGGATTCCATAAGTACAGATGAGAAATAAATCACCATAGGTACCCCCTTTGGTGAGCAAGAGGATAAGTCACAAGCTTTTTCCTTAACTTTAGATGATGAGGAGATCATTTCTGAATTTTTCCTCACTTTTCAAGAAGATACGGAGGAACATGGACACTCCCTTGACCAAGTCATTAAGACAGATGACACTATCCTTCAAGAAGGCTATGAACTAGCTAGACATGGAGAAGACAACATCGAGACTCAGCTGAGTATGTAGAAGGAATGCTAGCTTTCAGATTTATCCTTTCGAGAGGATGAAGTCATCAAGGAGCATGATGATGCAATAGAGCTGGAATTAGAAGGAGATAAGCCAAAGGAGAATGGGTATTAAAAGGCACAGAGTGAAGAATAAATAGCTGATGATTTCTTGATGACACACGATAGCATGAAGAACCAGTATTCAACAAGCTTTCAAAGACAAAAGTAGCTTATCAAAGTTGAAAGCATGTTTGACTCAGACTCATTTGAATGCATGCAAATCTGTGTGGCCAATGCAGAGGACATTCCATCAAAGATATACCCATTTCAATTACCGGTATGGCAAAACAAGTTGTTTTGTCATAAAGAAGATGTTAGAAAGTTCATTTTTGATCCTGGAGGGAAATAAGGATTTGTAATTAATGTAGTTAGGTAGTTTCCCATTCTTGCATTACTTTGTTTTCTATTGTTTTTCCCACTTTTCTTTGAAAATAAGTGTTTTAAATGCAGGGTCGGTGTCTTGGATTTTTTTTTTATTCTTTAAATTTTGCCACATTAATGCTTCCCCAAATCTTTCAAGATCTCTAAGGTACCTTGGGCTGCATAATGTGTCCACCTCGCTATTTCCTGAAGATTGAGTAGGATTTGCTAACGGTCACCCAAAATTAATGCTATTTGGGACTTGATAGGCCCATAAATATTCCTTAGCAAATTTTAAAGTTTACAAACTCTCAAGCATTCTTACAAAAATATCCTGCTCATTGTGATTGATAGCGCCTAGTGAAATTTGTTTCAACAAGTGTGTCTTTTATCTTACACAAGGTTCATACCAGGTTATCATACAAGAGATACAGAGATGGTGAGATCATCAACTTCATAGCAAGGAATAGGGATACTTAGATACCTTGACAGGTTACTAGATAGAAAATCATATGCTACAACTCTTGTACAACTGCCAAGAAGCTACCTAAGAAGAAAAGCACTGGGAGTCAAACAAACTAGTGACCCATCCAAAGTAAAGGACTATGTAGATGGAATCGTGGACCTAATTCTGCAAAAATCCAATAGTAAGAATCTTGGAGAAGGGGCACACCAAAGGTGTTTGCAAAGAGCCAGGGAAAGGCAATATGAAACATTCAAAATGAGGATATGGACCTCACAATTGGCTTAGTTCATCATCCTAGCTGTGTACCCATGCTTGGATATAATTAAATTATGCATAGACTTGCTCCATTCACAATCTTACACCATTCAGTAAGGACCATTCATGCTAAAGATCACCCCACCAACTATCAGGGACATGCTTGCCCTACAATACAATGGTACCACCACCTTCCCCACCATTGATAAGATGTAGAAGACATGGGAAAATGTCAACACTCAGACCAGGTTCTTGAGGTCTGAGTTAGAAATGGCCGATGGGGATACCATAGTACTCACACTCCCTATACCAAGGACTCAGTTCACACCCACCAACCAAGACGTTCTGTCAATGATGGCCCTCATCTTTGGCATGCAAGATGATATGGATGTATACGCTGAGCAAATGGCCATCTTGTTTAGGCTAAAAATAGTCAACAAGATGCAAGAGTACCATCTTGACTTCTCAAAACACATCGCCTTCTCAATGGTGGAGCAGCTAACCTAATTCAGGTCAAAATAAATATTTATGTATTCCTCCTTCTTGTTCCATCTAATCCTACATTAGAACCCTGACCTTGTTACCCACTACATGAATTTGAACCTATATGATCCAGCTTTTGACCCCTAAAGAACCATCCTTATGTCTGCATGGACACATGTTTTATCAAAAAATAGTGACACGTATGATTTTTAGGAACTATTTGTCACCCCTGTTCTTCATTACCTTAGCCCCAAGCCTATTATAAACAAGTTATTCCCAAGTGTGACGGACCTCCTGGTCAATTGCCTAATCCCATGTGACTTCTATTTTGGGTCCCGCCACACAATCATAAGAGTCCATGGATTTGTGGAGAACCAGTGTTGTTACCAAAGACCTTAACTCTTCAATTAGCATTCCTTGAAATTGCTAGGTAGGTGTCAATGGTTGATAATGAATATGGCTCTGGGAAGAAGAAGAGGAAAATGTACAATCTTATATGGATGGCAGGAAATGTAAGCCTAGAAGGTAGAGAAGCTAAAAATGTACTACTGAGGAAGCTAGCCTTCCTTAGATTCTTGTTGGTAGAGGACAAGTGGGTTTATGACCCAGCTGATTATATAGCCTCCATAGTGATGACAAATCAAATTGGACCCATGATTGTGCATGAAAGCCACCCCTTTTGGGAGACCAAGAAAAATCTTGTAGAAGACACCCCTGGTCTCTATGTGTAGCTGACAGATTTTCCCATTCCCCAGAATAGGCCATGGGAGACCTTCTATGACAAATAAAGGGATTATGATCCTAAAATTAGGATGACCTCTGGTTTGAGAAGGATGCTGAGGAACAAAGGATGGGATGTAGAAAAAATTGAGGCCTATTTGAAATATAGGCAAGAAATTTCCAAAACCACCCATGCCTTTGGAGGCATAGATTCAGATGAAAGGTGGGAAGAACTCTAGGATGAATGGCATCCATCCCCTGTATCTAGCCCAGAAACTAGCCAAGTGCCAACACTCAGGGTAGAGCAGGAAGTTAGAGCAGGACCCAGCCAGTAACTACAGACTTCAGAGCAAGCTACAGCTACCATAGAACAATCAAGGAGTGTGGTGCCACCACCACCATAGGCTTCCCCATCATCAAGAGTAATTAAAGTCCCCAGTTTTCCACATGTGCCACTAGCAATAGTAGAGGTAGAAGGGAGACAAATGTAGCTAGAGGTGGAGACACCCAAAAAAAGATGGAGGGTGCAATTCCAATTGGATCCAAAGGAGGAAGAAGAGCCTTCACAACACTTAGCACAGAGCACTGCAACTTCTCCTCAAGTAAGTATTCCTCCCCCTCCTCCCTCTCAACCTATTCCTCACCCTATCAGCATGATGCCTCCATCTAGTCAGATGACACCTCCTACCACTGCTACCATTCCCATTTCACAAGTCACCCCATCATCAGGGCCTTAGGCCCTAACATTACCCCATTTCTCTCCCTCTATTCCTAGAAAGATGCCCCTACAACTCACCCCTAGCCAACCAATGGCTCTCCAATATGGCCTACCACAAGGATTTCCTTTTGTAAGGGGACATATTGTATCCCCTTCCACCTTCCAGATGCAGGCTAATGTGGCTAGAAAGGCAAGAGAGGCCTAGTTGGAGAAGAAGAGGATTAAAGAGAATAAAGCGCTAGCTATTCCACATTTGAGGTCACAATTTGACCCTATCCAATAGCAACTGATGGTGACCCATTTGTCACCCAATGTTGCCAAGCCAAGTGAGCAAATGTAGTTAGAAGACTACATGATGAATGTGGTGGCCATTGACATGTACCTATTCAGGCCCTAAGACAGAGTTGAGCTACTGACCTAATCCACTTCTGTGATCATAGAAGATTATTTGAAGAAATCAAAAAGAATGTAGAAGATGGAGGCTGATTTGGCCCAAAAAAAGGCAAACTATAATAGTTTGGCTGAGGAAATAAATAGGAGAGATAATGAAATAGCTAGTCTATAGAAACAATTGCAAGATACTATTTCCCTTCAGACTCAATGAGTAGTCCAAGCCCAAAATGATTCATTGAAGACAGAGCTTGTACTTGAAAAAGATGCAACAATAGCTCTAAGATGGGAAAATGCAACATTTCAGGGAAGAGTCGAAGGACTTCAACTGCAGGTTACCCAATCATAGCAAAGGTTGTTGGAGGAATAGAATAAGGCTACAGCTTTTCAAGCCTAGTTCCAAGCAAAGCAACAGAGGATGACACAGTCGGCAATTAAGCTGACCAATATGCCAAGAGGTGTCAGAGTAGTGCAGCTAGTGAAGGAGCTCTATGAGTTAGCATGGGAGAGAATCTCTTCAGAGATTGTCTAGCTCAGGCCATTTTTTACCTTCTTTCTCAATGCACAGCAACTATGCAAAGGGTAGAGAATCCAGTATAGAACACTCTAGCCATGATCTCTAGGAGAGTCATAGACTCCCATTCATTATTGGAAAAGCTCTACAACATGATGGATGTAACATTGGCAGCCACAAGAATCCTGAACAGAATGGCTGCCGTAAAATAGGTCAATGAGGAGCTCAAATGAAATGCCATGGCCAATAGTTGCAAGAACTATCTTGATGTCATGAAAGAAGGCATCAACAAGATGAGATGCCATATTGAAGATCTAGTGCAAATATGCCTCCCTTCCCCATTCCCAGACACAAAGACGGTCCTGAAGGCCGATCAACTTGAACCATTGTTTCTCACCAAACAAATGGATCAAACAGTTTTCCAAATCTTGCAGGATGATTCCTCACCCCCAGAGGTCAAAACTATTCTGATTCCTATTTTCTAGCTGGAGTTTAGACTAAAAGCCACTATCTAGGTCTTGCAAGCATTTTCACATAAGGATCTCATTAACCTGGATCTAGCTTTTGTTGAGTTGTAGAGCAAGTAAGGATTATCTGACCATGAGTGGTCTATCTACCAAATAGCTCTTTTGAAGCTATAAGTTCCATAATTTTGAAATTTTGACTAAGCAGGAGTCGGGTTCTTTTTGAGTAGGCTCAAAAGTCCTGAAGGTCACCAGTAACTGTAGAGTAATTTTTACTCTACGTCACATTTAATTTATTTTTTTGATTCAAGCACTACAATTTTGGTTCCTGCACATCTTAGATGTCATGACAAAATTTTGAAGTAGAGGGCTGGTTCATTTTGCCAAAGTGTCAAAGTGTAATAGAAGCTGCCAAGTGTCACCTTCTAGTAGTGGATCCCTTTTTCCCCTTTTTGTTTCCTTCATCTCATTTTTGCCCAAGTATCAAATTTAAGTAGAAGTCACCAAGTGTTGATTTTTGGGAGATGAAGTTGGACAGCTGGCATCCTTTGAACACCTTTTTGTAAATTTTGGGAAGGCCGTAGAATGTGCCATGCACCTAATAATAGCTAAGCAGGACACACCACATGTAAGCGTCTAAGTCTCATAGAGGCACCTGTGTTTCATTCTACCTTTTGGCAAAGACTTTCAAAAGACCAAGTAGCATAGAGAGTGGAAAGTGTTAGGTGGTAGTTGCAAAGACCTTGAACTACCTTTTTGAAGAAGCAATAGGAAGTCACCACGTGTCGACTGCCAAGAGACTTTGTTTCAACACCTGGGTCCAATGCTTTCATTCAATGCATAAAGGCATCATTTCATTTTGCTTAAGTGTTGAAGTGTAGCAGAGGTTACCAAGTGTCACTCTCTGAGTCCCTCTTTACTCCATTCCCAAAAAAAGTAGAAGATGCCACATACCCCTAGATGAAGAAGCAAAAGATGCCACGTATCTTCCCAAGAGCAGTGAAAGTCACCATGTTTCAACTTTTGAGAAACCATCTTTGAGCCTAATTGATGAATAAAGATTGTAGTCGGTCCTAGACGTTATTTCAAAGGACTGAAGAAGCATCGAGTGTCAACAAACAAAGACTGCCACGTGCATCCATCCCTTCCTAAAAGTTTTTAAGGCAAGAAATGCAGTGAGTTTTGTTTTAATAAAGCTTCAAAGTATCGAGGAAGTAGACCGCGATAGATGTCAAAGGTGGAGCATTCCTGAGCATAATAAAGAGAAAGCGAAAGTGGCCAAGTCTCATTCTCCAGGCCTTCTAGATCAAAAGGGAGACTTTTCATGAATTGACTAAGTGTCCTCTTCCATTTCAATAGAACAGAGTGCCCGTCTACCTGTTATGGCAAAGATGGAGGGAAAGCTTGGCGAGAGTTATTTCAGGTAGATAGAATAGTGCACTGGGTAGATTTATGGGGCTTGCAAGCATTAAAGATGCCATATGTTTGTCCCTTAAAAATAGAGGTAGAGTAGATATTTGAGTGGCCAAGTAGGTGATTGAATGAGGAAATTCAGGCACTAAGGGAGGTACTAGACAGGGATCACCATGCCGCAGTCAGGGCAGTTCTTGATAAGACCAGGATGCATCCAAGGCATTGAATGTGCCATCTATTTTATCCCTTGTGAGCGAAGGATAGGGTATAATTATGTGGGAAAGAAAGTGATGCAAGGAGACATCTGAAGCTATATAAGAATAATTGTAAAATCAAAGAAGGGGGAAATTTCTCATAGTTTTAGACTTGCTAAAGTTCTTGACTAGTAACATCATTTCCTCTTGTCTCAATTTCTTGAGTTGTAAAGCTAATATAACCATGCATGTTTCTGTGCCCTTTATGTGGCTGAATGAATTAAGGAAATTTGAGCTCCATGCCTCAGTTGGTGTTGTCTGTGTCATTGACAAATTAGTTTATGCTATAGATTTTTTGTAGTTGTGATTAAGAATGTCATTTGCTTTTGTCTAATTTTCTTGAATCGGAAGGTTTATATAACTGTACATGACTTCTATGCTTCTTATGTGATTGGAAGATTCTATTAAGAAGATTGAACACTATAACTTTGTTGACATTCTCTATGTCTCAATGAAAGAACTCCCTGTTGTGAGCCTCTGTTTCTGTTATTTCAATCTCTTACATTGATCATGCACTTGTCTACTCTTAAATGTAATTGAATCCTATAATAGTCTCACTGTGCTCAGGTTAGGATTAGGATTACACTCAGGTGCATCACCATAGTTAGGTTTTAATTCCTATATTTTGTGTTTTTGTTTAGTCTCCTATCCCTTTTCCCCAACAACCATACAAAATAAGAGACCAACTTCTCTAAAATCTAGAGGTTGTTTCAAGCCGCATCATCCCATAGCTTGAAACTTCCCATTGTTGATTGGTTAAGATCAAGTGCAATTTTATGCCATCAACATTATTTTTAATATTTTGGCTAACAAATATGAATATCTATTATATTTGGTTCATTAAGTGATCTTAGGTTTTCAAAGTATATCACAAAGAATATAAGGAAGTTTGTGATTGAACATAAATTCTAAAAAAGAGAATTGGATGATATGACAACACCCATTATGATAAAATTGTTGTAAATAAGTGTAAATAATTTTGTGTTGTGTTAGTTAAAAATAAAAGGGATCCTCCCATTTCATTGAGGAGAGATTTTATCTTATCACACTGTGGTTAAAATAACCATTTTGTTATCATTATGTCGGTAAAAAAATATTCACCCAACACATATAATTGGTTCTCTCATCTACTCTCCATTGGATTATTACACACATATGATGAATTATAGGAGGCATTTATTATACATTACATAATAAACATGGGCCCTCATGTTACATATGATAAATTTTCCAGATTGCATCAGAATAATTTAGATTTAGTTAGTGAATATATCTTATGATTCAAGATGCACATGTTAATATTGATCTATAAACTAGTAGATTTAGATATTTAGCATATCTTTGTTAAGGGGCTTCATCAACCTATACTCGATCATCTATTATATCAAATAGAGTCCTCTTTTAGGGAATTATGTTATATAGTTATAGACTTGGAAAATAAATTAGAACTAATTAAGGTAGATTCGTTTATTGAATTACTCTAGATTTCATAATAGTTCCTACATCTATATATCTTAACACATCATCCACCATTTCCTAAATAAGATATGAGAGCAAAACCATAAAAACAACTAGTTAAGAATAGAGTGTCAATTTCCAAAGCACAACCTATAATATGCACTATAGAGAATAGAAACAAGGCATCAATATAGTTTTATTCAAAGTAAGATAGCCCATGTCTAATATTATCATAACTATTGGATAGGAGGTTAATCACATTACCTTATACTCATTGATGAGATCCACATCTCTTACATAGATAGCCACATCATCCCTTTTGTAACTATCATTGTATCTATAGACATAGAGATAATGATTGTTATAGACTAAGAGATTGTATTAATAGATGTATTGATAATGGAATCATATAATTCACATAGGGGGGATCAATATCTCATCCATAATGGAACCATAGACCTCAATCATCCATGACTAACTTATCCTAGGACATTCCTTTATAAGAATCATTGATCACTCATCATGAGAGTAATGCAGGTTCTTAGATAGAGCCGCATAGAAGATCTCCTATTTCACCTATTCAAAAGGTTTGGAAAACATTAAAATGAGAAAAACCTACATATAGTAGTGTAGTTTGAGGAGTATATAGTGCACTTTCATATACATATCCAACATAGTCATAGGCACTGTAACAGAGTATCGCTCTAGAGAGCCATTCACTATGACCATATTTTTAGGGTCTTATCTCATGTAACAACCCATTACAATAAATATAAAATGAACCCACATCATAGAGTATTTCTCTAGATAGATATTCACTATGACCAGATTTTTAGGGACCTATCTCACACAGCAACCTATTATGATTGAGATTAGACTAGCCCCCATCATAGGTTTTAGCTCCATATTGATCTATTACTTAGTCATATACATCACAAAAAAGGCCGTAGGGTACTATTTCATGAAGTAATCCATTATGATTGTGGATAGATGAACCTTATTCACAATAGATAGCTTTAGTTACACATCCAATAAGTTTACATTTAGCAGAGTCTCCATGCATAGCTATAGTTAGTGCACAACAAATAATATTAGATATAGTGTATGTTCCTACATAGCATGAGTAGTATGGGCACACATTAAGTTGGAAATTAGGGTTCAAATAGATCTAATACACATTCATCTTAGTATCAATTCATAGCTTCACTTAACATGGCAATGATGGAGCCAAAGAACTAGCCTTTATATTATTGAGACACTCTTGGGGAATTGAGAACAAAACACTCTCTTACATCCCCTCCTACTAACAAGTAACATTAATAGTTACAAATAAGCCATCCCCAACCAAACCAAATTATCCAAATCTAGACCTTACCAATATCCCATTTTACCAGTCTTAAATCAACTCGCTTTATCCAATAAATTTATAAATTACAAAATAATAATTTTTTACTTACATATAATTTAAAATAAAAACATAACACCACACTTAACATATCATGAATAATCAAATCACTTGATCCCAAGTACCATTTTTCCCAAACATCCACAACCTTTAAATCAATACCAAATCAACTACTTCTAAATCAACCATTTGAAAATTAATATACCAATATATTTCAAAATCTATAACATAGTACACGAGTTGAAATCAAAATAATATCCATATATATAATGAAGCTTTAAAAACATATACATCATATCAAGATATGATCAATCATGAATGGGTGTCATGCCCTCACTCTTAGTCTTTCTCTCCCCACCAATACTATTCCCATAATCCACTTTAACACTTGATGACCCCACACCTCCTCGAGCTCCCAAATTTCTCTTACAATGACTCTCTCACTCTAATCACTACCCATTCTCCTTTTTAGAGTCCTCATATCACCTTTAAAGCTCCATATACACATCCATAATCCTCATACTCACCAATCCATAATAAGGTGGGGGCATCTTATGCCTATCTAGCCCAATCCTCAACTCATCTCTCTCTCTCCTACTATTTTAACATATGCAGTTATCACTATAAAAGTTCTATCAAATAAACGAACATAAAAACTAGTTGTTATTATCTCTCTCTATCAAACCCTCCTCCACCACATCATCAAAAACATGCCATGTGAGTTCTTAGAGTGTTGACTCAATGGTGGTCTCCCAAAACCCATCATCTCCACCTCCTACCTTAGCCTATGCTTCGTCCTAAGCACCTCCCACCCCACTTACACACAAATTAAAACACTAAATTAGATATATAATTTAAAATCAAACTAAAGCATGAGCTTATACATAATTTAAATAAAATTGATACTTACATCCCATCATCTATATCAGTGCAAGATCATCATACTCGGGAGCATCCCTTCCATCAATAGATATAATGGTAACCACCTATGCCTCATCCACCATGTGGTATATACCTATATACATACAAAATCATATACATCAAGAATATCTATAGCCACATCTTACACATCCAAAGGTAATGGTGCTAACTCAACCTTAGTAGGCCTTGCACAAGTTCCTACCCTCATTGGTGCCCATGCAATCCTCACCCATAACCATGATGCTAGAGGCACATCTATGGTAGCCCAAACTATTTAGTCACATAATCATTCTTGAAGTGCTTGTATACTCCAACCCAATGGTCATGTAACCAATAACTAACCATTATATACCACAATTTCACTCCATCCTTAGCCCACATAGGAAATCCTCTATAAGGCCTCCATGTAATATCATGAGCCACCAATCTATCTAAAATTTATCTATAGTGATATATCCTAGGAGATTATGTAGCCAATATATTCATCTAATGCTCACCAAATGGCTATAGATGTGCCCACTCTAGCCTAGGTAACCCAATTAGATGTACAATTATAATGTGCTCATAATCCCAATAATGAAATAAGGTAGCTACACTCAAACCACCACTAAATGCCTCCTATGTAAACTTATAAATATCCTTGTATAGATGGGAAATCATAGTCCTACCCCATGAGAACATAGTGACATACACCTCCACACTATGAATGATCCTATCCATCCTATATGCAATTAACACCACAATCTCATTCATGGTAACAAAGGAAGCCAACAACATGGCCAACCACTTCCATAGATGTGAAACATTATATTATATTTTAATCAATAGTAACACATCACTATCACTACCTCTTTGATGTATACTTGAAGGTTTAGTAGCAAATTACAAGGATGCACAATCAATAACATCAATACCCATGTCATCCTGTAATGTCACCCACCATCCACTAATTGATAAATGCAAAATACAATGCAAATCCTCTAGATTCACATTAATCTCCACTATAAGAAGCCAAAATGTACATGTGTTTACATTCCACCTCTCACATAAGGTAGTAATTAGATATCTATCCCACTATATAGTGTTGAGGTCACACACATAACTCAACCCTGCTCTATCCATCATAGCTCTTTCATCAATAAACAATGGTAAAAACCAAAATGTTTTCATAACCTGATCTCTATGGAACTCCCTCATCTATACCTCACCCTAAAAAAACACTAAAAAACAACATATATATTAGTCAACCATGCTAAACTAAATAACCAAGATAAACAACAAGTAACAAATTAGAATCTCAAGAAACTAGTCTTAGTGGACAATAACATTGTATAAAGTACACCAACATTAGATAGGAGCATTGGAACATGGAGAATAGTGTTGAACCCAAGATAGGAGCATTGACTCCTAGACATGAGCACTGAAACTAGTAAAACATTTCTTAGGCTACGTTGAACAGCTCAAAAACATCAAAAATAGGCTTCTAAATAGGCAAAAATCAAGCATTAAGCTTACTCACCAAGCTAACATCACCTCCAACCTCTACCTGAGCTACCAACTATTCAAATTGGGTCATGAAAAGTGCTCATCTCCTTGGCATATCTCTTACTCCAGAGCTCCAAACTAGTCAATACACAAATGAATCAAGAATCAATCCAAATTTCTTATATCAAACAAATTTTTCATCCAAATAAAAATACCATTTTGCCCATAACAATAACCCCATAATGTTTTTTTGTAAACCATTTTATTTCACATAATCATGACAATGATACCTTTGATATCATGTGAACTTTATTTTCCTATTACTTCATTTACCTACTATGGTATGCACATCTCTATAATTCTCTTACACCTAGACATAACCTTGATTCTCACTAATAAAAACTTATTCCACATTCAACAACTTAGTCTATCAATCAAACATATTCTCAGTCAATTCAAACTATACCAGCCTTGTTTCTATCATTACGCCACTAGTCATCACTTTTGGCTCAACCTCCTCTATCATGAATTTTGTCCCTCTCCCCAAAAGGGGGGAATTATTCTTACTATTCCTATTTTTACACTTACCCAACATACCTATCCATCTGATAAGTGGATACACCATGGTTTTTACATCTCTAGTATTTATATTATCAAATTAAGCTCAGATCAGTTGAAATATACAGTGATTCAGATTACATGGGTAACTCAACATTACTCAAGAAATTCAATGGGATACACTTTTAGTTTACAAATACATAAACTATTCAGATATAGTGGTTTAAATTATATGGATTCATAGTGACTTTGATACAAATTCATACTTAGATACCAGATTTGGGGGCATGTACATTACTACACATCTCACACATACAACGTTATATATCATGACATAGTTAGAGGACTAGATAGCAAATTATAGGCATAGTATAGAGCACATTGTTTGGATCTCTAGTTTTGCACATGGGGCATGACCAATAGGTCATATCATATGTGGTTATATAAATTACTAGATTATACATATGCATTACTCATATACCAAATTTAGGGGTATGGCATAGATGTTCATGTTCACCATCTAGGATTATATAGATTGGAATGGTAAGACATGCCATTCTCTTCTTTCACATTTACCAAAGTTTTAGATTACACCTAGTTGTACCCTAGTTGTCACTAGGTTAGAATACACAGTCATCTATAATGGTTGTTTCATTATATTACCCAGACCCAGACCACATGAGTTTGTATAGGATAGAGGATAGACATTGGTTTTAGGCCTCTAAGCATTTCTTAGTTTTAGTTTAGATATTCAGAGTGGGGTCATGATATATTTTTCTCTTCACAACATATAAATTCTATACACACACTCTAGATTACATAATATTATGTGGGATAGAAGGCAAATATTGGTTTTGGGCCTCTGAGTATTTCTCATTCTCGTCAAATTTATCATAGGGGGAAAACATTTCCCTCCTTGATGTTATATAAATTCTACTTCTAGATTTGATATAGGGGGCATCCATTTTATGGATTCTTTCTTTTTCTAGGCACTATTTGGCTCTGTATCCACTTCCTTGGCTAGGAAGTGAGTTGGAACCTTTGTAGCAAATTTATTTCCATGTAGGTAGGTTCATGTATGTATTCTCTTTTCTTTGTTTTACTCTAGTATTTCATTTTATTGCATCACTAGATTAAAAGGGGGGTAAATATATACACCCTAAATTGGTCAAGTGACCACACATATCATGTCTTTTCATAGTTTTTTCACAAGAGACTCTGATTGGAGAATATGAGCTTTGTTCACTTTTAGCCATGTCTTTAATCTTACTCATCTTGGTTTTGTTTCATGCTTGAGTCACCATTTTGATTATTACCAGTCATCTATAGACATCTAAAACCTCATTCCACCTCAACTAGGTCAGATTGCCCATGCTCATTCCATCCCCCTAAATCTCAAGCCTGTAGGATAGGAGTGTCAGGATTGGACTTCATTGTTGGACCCTAGGGTGTCCATTTCTAGTGCTATTATCCAATTTAATTTTGAGCTCCAATGGTTAGTTTACCTTGATTAATGAGTCCCAACCCATTTATTAGCTTCATCATTAAGTTTTCCAATGTTAGCAATATGCGAATAAAGCTCCCAAATTCAAAATGAAGAGTCTCCTATATAAAGGACTACACAAGGCATTTTATATCTAGCACTTACTACTTTAACATAGTACATAATACAAATTAGTCAATAGTATAGCTCAACATTCTACATCACACATAGACTTGCATGCTTGATAAAGGAAGGGCCTAGGTAAAATTTCATTCTTACATCTACTATAGGAATTGATTATGCACGTTCTCTAAAGGAGAACTACATTTGATAGGAGACCCTAGAATTGAGGGTTAATATAGGCAATGATTAAGACAATAGGGGTTATAGATTATGCAATCATACTTCCCTTAACCTGGTTTTTCCCCTTATGTTTTTGATGTATTTGTTGTTTTGTGTGTGTAGATAGATCCAAGATTTTGAGATTAAAATGGACCTATAGTGAGATCTATTGACATTCAAACTCTAAAATGTCATAGACATGCTCACTCAAAGGCAGAAAATAGAACCTAGAAAGATTAGGCCTTTAGAACAATAGTGGAAGAAAAGAACTATAGCACCAGACCCTAGGGTGTCCATTTATGACACTCCCATCCTTTCATAAAATTAAAGATAGATCTAGATTTTTGACATCTTCCCTACTTGCACCATAATTTCCATCCCCTGAATAATTCATTAAAACCTAATTTTATAGATAAGTCTACTTCTTTCCCTATACAATTGATTTGATTAAATTGACACAAATCTATATTATAATATATTTATTCCCTTACTCTAGACCCTTTATTATTTAGGAAATAAACTCTAGTTTCTCAAAAATAATAAAATATTTGTACATATGCAGAAGTGTGTAGGTTTAGGAATCTGAGATAGTCGTTAGATTATGGAAATGATTTTTCTGGAGCCTTAGTCACTACCATCAACCTTAGGACACTACCATCAAATATAAGTAAGAAATGAGCTAATTTATTGGAGTTAATTTATGATGCAAAACCTAATCCTCCTTATAATTAAGGAAATATTTGAAAAGTATGTTCATTATCAAGATAAGATAGACATCCTCAACAACCTGCTATAAAGAGAGTTACCTACATACCAATACTCTGAGGAGGGATCAATCCCAATGTAGTTCTCCCCACCTATGTACTAGTAAAAGTGTAAATTATGTTAGAATGATAGTGGTCTTGAATGCCTTGAGTGTTGTTGAGATTGGATATCTAGAGAATATGAGCTTAGGGTAGATATAGATGGTAATATATGTAAATAGGGTAGAATAAGGATTAATAACCTTGAGTTTTATTAACTTATTTCATGTTTGAATAGGTATTTTGCATATAATTTCCATCTAGTGGATAGAGGTCTAAAATTCATGTATTTATAGTGTTTTGTAGCTTGTGTAGACAATAACATGTGCTTAGATTAATAACACCACATCTTGGATAGTAGCTCCATGTTTTGAATTGTGCCTTTTTTACTATTCTAGATAATCTAAATTATCTTGAAACTAGGGTTATTATATAGTAGCACCTCATGTTGGATAGTAGCTCCATGTGGTGCTATTGTATATATTTGGGTGCTAATTTATATCTGGTCTCAATTTTGTGTCATTGTACTAATTTTTGAGTCACTATTTTTTTTATGTTTTTACCTATGTATATACTTCTAAAACTAAGCCTATGTGCTAAAAAATGTTATTTGAATGCCATGTAGGATCTTAATATCTGTGACAAACCCCTATGAATACCCCCTATTTTAGGGTAGTTATTATACCTATGTAATAACTATCCTCAAAATAAGTAGCTCTACAAAATGTGTGTTATTCAGAGCATTTATGATAATGGTGTGATAATCTAATATAATGTACAAACATAACATATGTAATATAATCTGAGCATAAGCATGTAATGTAAGATTTATGTTATGTATAACATTGCATAGGGGTGTCAATATAGATGTAATCAATTTATATAATAATAAATTTGAGTAAAACTAAGTAGCTATCTAGAGGGATGGAACATGATGCCTATCAAAACACCCAAGTAGGAAGGGTGGATACATGAGGTCCCTCATGTTATAGAGAACTAGTGTGTGTAAAAATCAAATACAAGTGAAATGGCCATGACACATATAAGTAAGCATACATAAAAAAACACATGAGGCATGAAAATTAGGCTAAAGGGACACAATATAAGGGACATGGGAATATGTCACTAAATATGAGAAAATAAGACATACAAGGACATGTTCAAATGTCCACATATGCAAGTGACAACCAAATTGGCTTAGAGATACATAGAAGGACATGTTCAAATGTATGTATACACAATTAACAAAGCACATGCAAGTGACTTTTGTACATTTCCAAGGCATACATACTATGAATATAAGTGACATAGAGGCAAAGAACAATGACATATTTGAATGGCCTTGAATAGAAGAAGCATAAAAAAACCAATCACATCTAAACTATGAAAGCTATAAATGAAAACATGCATGAATGTAGTATAAATTTATGTAATAAATATGATCTAAATGTGCTAAGTCTAAACTAGTGATAGATGGAAAAAAAATTTGAGTATGGATAGTAATGATCAACATCAAGATATAACAATGCTAAAAATGGAATGTAAATTATAAAAGGATAAAATCTAATAATTAAAATTGGTATAAGTGTTAGGAACCCATGTCCTACCCTTCTCTTTACATTATTAGTGTATTGGTCTCTATGGATTCATATGCTTTGCAATTCATACCTTCAACATATTTAATTTATCCTACATACATGGGAAGTAGTAGTTTTTAGAATAGATTTAGTATTTAAGTAAGTGTTGAGGCCCAATGAAGGCATCCATGAATATTATTGTATTGATATTTCTCAAAGGAGGTTTCCCCATTAAAGTGGATTATGATCTAAAGGTTATTTTGAGTTATTTTTTGACGTTTATTTTATTTTTCATTTATTTTATGTAGTTCATAAATTTGTGTATAAGTTTCGAAACCTATGGCTAGATTTTAGAGATTTATTTTTAGTAGTGGTTTTATAGGAGCTGTACCATTTACAAATATATTTTTCCTTGCCTCTATTTTATACATCTTCATTTTAGGTTGACATAAGGGTAAATACCCCTCTAAATCATTTTGGGAAGTACTTGAGCATAATCCCTAAAACTCATTGTGAGGAGTACCACAAGAACCCCAAAGTAGTTGGCCCATTGAGAGGACCTATCAATGAAAAGGGCAATGGTGTCATCCTAATTTACTAGTTTCTACCCATAGAGTCTACTATGAGCTATCATTAAGGGGTAAATTTGTGTCCATATTTTTTTTAGAGAGTGGTACTCATTTAGACAACATTGATGGCTAGAGATACTCCTTAAAATATCTAGGCAACTAAATAAACTTGGGGCCCATATCTGACATAATAGTTTTCAAAAACATCAATAGAGTTATTATAGTCAAGATTAAAGTTGGTAATAGTTGATAAACACAAACTTGTCAATAGAAATTTGGTCGAAGTAACTAAGTAGAAATTTATTTCTAAACCAAAAAACTTACAAAAAACCATTTTTTGCCATATCTCTCTTTCTATAGTTCTATTGACTCTAAAAATTTCATAAAACACTCAAAATTCCATTCTGCACATTTTATTCCTTGAGGGTCCATATATAAATTCCACTTCTATTAGCCAAAAATATCAATTTTTGATTTTTGGGGTTTTGCCATAACTTCTTTAATTTTTATCTTCTTATTTCAAAACTTTCCCATAGTGTTCCTTTCCCTTTTTTCTCCTTTGTCCCTCTCAAACAAGTTTTCTAGTTTTTCCATTAAAATTCTAAAATTGGCCTTTTCATTTGTTAATCCTTACCATGAAGTGCCCAAAAACTCATCAAAGTACATTTTCCCCTTCTAATTGACTCCAAATTAATAAAAAAATCCTCATTAATCATGTCTTAAAACTTATTTTTCTAGCTCTTTCAAAAAATAAATAAAATAGCAATGGTTATGATAGTCACCCGTTCAGGCATAAAGATCATGGAGGAAGAACTCACATCATTGAAAGCCTAGTTCATTGAGTTAACTAAGATGATGCATGGATTAAATTAGTAGAATAGCATTTTATTCAACAACTTGTAGAAGGATTCTTTTCCAGAGAATAGTTTCTCTTCTCACCATACATCACATGGGCCCAAACTAGACTTCTCACAGTTCAATGGTATATATCCTACAGAATGGATATATCGAGCTAAGAAATTCTTCAACCTTCACAATACTTATTCTATCATCAAAATTCTAATTACTTCTTTTCACTTGGAATGAGAAACACTTCAATGGTACCATTAGTATCTCAAATCGAATGATGAAACTAATTAGAAAACCTTTGCATCCTTAATTCTAGGTAAGTTTGGTCCTTCTATATTCACATACTTTATAGGAAATCTCACCAAAATTTACTAGACAAGAACTATTCATGATTATAAGATTAAATTTGATAAACTATATAATCACACTAAAGATTTATTGAATGACTTCTTAAAGAGTTATTTTATTAGTGGCTTTAAAGAGCCAATCCACTTAGAGGTGAAAAATTTTCATCCCAGTAACATGATGGACAACTTGGGTCTAGCTAAGTTAGCAGAAGATAAACTCTCATCACAACATTAACTTCCCACTTTTACACCCCTGAAAAATACAATGAACCAATAACTAGCCACAACAACATTGATCAAATGCCTTACTAGGATAAAGATGTGGGATCATAAAGAGAAATGATTATGTTATAATTGTGATGAAAAATGGGTTAATGGTCTTAGATTCATCACACAAAAGTTCTACATGCTAGATGTGGAATCACTGCTAGAGCAAGATAATGATCTTGATATCTAGGAATTCTAGGATACTCAAGCACAAAAAGCCCTTCTAATGACTTAATGTCTTAGGATTCCCAACTTGATATCTCTCTACATGCACTCATAGGTGTTACCAAACCTTAAATAATGAATTTTAATGGGTTATTTAAAAATATCCCTCTCATAATCCTCATTAACTCTGGCAACATGCATAATTTCACCATCCCTATATTAATAAGCATTCAAAAAACTTTATACATCCTTGTTCTAGTTTTGAGCTCATAATTGCTAATGGAGGAACATTTCCATGTAAAGTGATGTGTCATAATGTGTGTGTCATGATAGTAAATTACATTATTCGCTCATATATATTTTCCTTATCATTAGGGGGATGTTATATGGTCTTATGAGCATAGTGGCTCTACACATTGGGACCTATTCTATGGGACTTATCTGAGCTTTAGATGCAATTAATATATAGTGGATATAAGTACACTTTAAAGGGGTTATTTCCTATATCTAATAACATCATATATTCCCATTACATGGAAAATATTTCAAATAAATGATCACATGGGTCATTTCCCAGTTACACTCCATCCAACTCCAACTCCTTGCTGCTACTAACTACCCTACTAATTTTCAAGCTTTCCTCAACAAACATGCCACTATTTTTATAGAGCCAATGGGTTTGACCCATTCATGCCCTAAATATAATCTCATTCTACTCATTTTAGGAATCATCCTACCTAACATCTAGCCATACTTTTATCCCCATATGTAATAGACTGAGATTAATTAACTAGTATGGGAACTCCTCAAGTCAGGAGTTATTCAACAATATGGGGTAAAAAAATTATCCAAATTGGATCTTCATATAGGCTATCATTAGATCCAAGTGCATGTTGGTGACATTCCAAATATATCCTTTTATACTCATGATGGTAACTATGAATTTTTGGTGATTCTATTTGGAATTAAAAATGCTCCTTCAACATTTCAAGCCCTAACAAATAAAATATTTTGGCCTTTCCTTTGTAAATTTTCTTTGGTTCATTTGATGATATTTTTATCTAAATAATCACATGGGCCAAGCATCTTTAACATCTTAATAGGGAATTAAACATTCTAATATATAGTCAATTATGTGTTAATTAGTCCAAGTGTTCCTTTGGTCAAGAAGAAGTTGAATATCTAGGGCACATTATTTTAGTTGATGGAGTCCATATAGATCTAGAAAAAATTAGTGCCATGCAACAATGGCCTTGGATAAAAACCCTCAAGAGCCTTCGTGTCTTCCTATGCCTTATAATATACTACCATAAGTTCATTAAGGATTATCAAAATATAAAGGCTCCCTTGACTTCCTTATTGAAGGATGCATTCACATGGGATATCACAACTAACCAAACATTCATAACACTCAAACAAGCTATGTGTAACACACTAGTTTTGGCCATATAAAACTTCACCATTGAAAGTGATACATGTGGCAATGACCTAGGTGTTGTTCTTCTCATAGAATGTCATCCCATTAATTTCACTAGAAAATCCCTTTTTAGATGAAAGTTGGCTTTGTCTACATATAAAAAGGAAATGATGGCAATTATGCATGTAGTACAAAAATGATGTCCATACTTGGAAATAATTTATGCATAAAAAATGATCACCATATTTTGATATACTTCCTAAATAGTGTCTCATCTTTGGCACAATAGATATGAGTCAAGAAACTCATGGGCTATGATTATGAGATTAATTACAAGAAGGATAAAGGTAATGTCATGGTGGATGCTCTTTCACACATTTTGAGGACCAAACTTCCCTTTTCACCATATCCATGCCCATTTTGAATTGGTTGGAATCTGTACACCAAAGGTATGCAAAGGATCCCTCCTTACACCACCTCATTTAATAATTGACCATTAACCCCTCTACAATACCAAATTATTCATGTGATGGTTCTTATATGCCTTACAAGGGTCATCTAGTGTTTCTCAATAACATAGACCTTCATTCAGCCCTATTCTATGAAATACATGCTTCTCCATCTATGGGGGATTCAAGATTTATCAAAACATATGGGTAGGCATGTCAAAATGTCTTCTAAAAGGGGATGGAAGGGGAAATTAAATATATGGTGGTTGAATGTGATACTTGCCAATGTAACAAAGGTGAAACCAAAGTGATTTGTAGTTTTTTTGAGCCTTTACCCATTCCTACTAGTATATGGACCAGTATTTCTATGGATTTCATTTAAGGGATCTCTAAATCTAGAGGAAACACCATGATCCTAATCATGACAGACCACTTCTCTAAATATAGTCTTTTTTGTGCCCTTAACCATCCTTATATAACTTCCATGGTCACCCATGTTTTATTAGATTGTCTCTTCCATCTTCATGGCATCCCTTATTCAATTGTCTTCGATCATGATGCAAATTTCACTAGCCATTTTTGGATAGAGCTATTTTTATGTATAGGCACACAACTAAAAATGAACTTTGAGTATCATCCCCAATTAGATGGAAAAAATTTCAACAAATGCATGGAAATATTCCTTCATTGGTTTTCATCAACACATATCTGGTGGGAAAAGTGGCTCCCCCTCATATAATGGTGGTGTAGTACCTCATACCACACTTCTACAAAAATGACTCCATCTAAACAAGTTTATGGTCAAATATCCCCCATACTTATCCTATATACCCAGAGTAGTTCCCTAGTTCAAGTGGTTGACACTATGATTAGACATCAGTATCAAACTATTAACACCCTATAGGATAATCTCCATCTAGGATAAAACCAAATGAACCAATAGGTAGATCAACACCACTCTGAGCGCACATTTCAACTTGATGATATGGTTTTTATTCATCTATAGCCATACAAAGAATCATCCTTGTAACTAAAAGGTCATCATAAGATTGGCCTAAAGTTTTATGGGTCATATAAGGTTCTTAAATAGATTGGGTCTGTTACTTACAAATTGGAGCTTCCACCTTCCTCTATAATTCACCAATTCTTTCATGTCTCTTGTTTGAATAAAGTTCTTGGAACCACCATCAAAGTGGAGATATTCTTACCCAAACTTGATAATAAAGGCTTCATCCTTATTGAATTGCATGTAATTTTTGATAGGTGCACCTACCAACTTCACCCCCACTCAATCATGAAATTCTTAATCCAGCATGGCATGCAACTAAAAGATGCCACATGGGAATGACTTATAAATTCAACAACAATTCACACATCTAAATATTTGAGGTTAAATTTTTCTTAGAGGAGGGGATGTTAGGAACCCATGTACTACCCTTCTCTTTAAATTATTAGTGTATTAATCACTATGGATGCATATGGTTTGTAAGTAATCCCTTTAGCATATTTTAATTATCCGACATACATGGAAAGTAGTAGTTATTAGAATAGATTTAGTATTTATGTAAGTGTGGATTCCCAATGAAGGCATCCATGAATATTATTATATTGAGCTTTCTCAAATGAGGTTTCCCCATCAAAGTGGTGTGCAATCTAAAGGTTATTTTGAGTTATTTTATTGTTCATTTATTTTCTATAGTTCATAAACCTATGAAGAAGGTTCCTCATAATAAGATGCCCATAAGTGGGAGAATGTGTCAAGTGAATACCTATGCATAGGTGTATATTCCCCCAATAGGTAGACAATAATTTTTTTATATTAGTGTAGTGGAGCTAAGTCTTGTAAGCAATCTATAAGCACTCAACAAGAACAAGTGAAGCATGTAGTATGACAAAATTGATTATCCTATGATAGCTAACATATGTAGTATCTGGAATATATATGAAGTTTAAACATAGCAATGCATACAATATATAAATTGTAGTGGTTTTTTAGTAATATTTGAGTGTTTTTATGTTTTTAACATGTTATATTATTTTTGGATTTTATGGATATAAAATATGTACAGGTAATATTAAAATGAATTGTGTATTGTTTATATATAAAATATCCTTAGATCCATGATGTTAAATGAGGTTTTGCTTTCCTTGACATCAAGTAAAGCTAGATGGTATATTTTTGGTTTTTATTGATATAAACTATGTAAAAGCAATATGAAAATTGTATTATTTATATGTAAACTCTCCTTAGATGTATGATGTTAAGTGGGTTTTTGATTTCCTTACCATAAAGTGAAGCTATAGGTGTACTTTTGGGATAATATTTTCTCTAATATGTATGGTCTAAGCCAATTTAGTTTAAACTTTCCTTTGTTCTCTTCCTTGGAATTAATGTTTTTGGGATTTTATTTTAAAACCAAATCATTTATTTCAAATACCCTATTTTGAACTCAGTTATTGTAGGTTCTTTGGATTCATTTTTGATAAGATTTGAAATGTTCCACAGATTTAATACTTATGTGATCCAACTTTTCTAATTCATGAAGGTGTCTTTATTTGTATTGATCATCTATGATGATCCATTTTAAATATACCCTTAAAGAGATGATTTATAATTCCAGTGGAATGATGGATTTTGTGCCATATATGAGTGAATAAGGAGTAGCTATTGTTGGTGTGTGTATGTTGGTACGGTAATACCATAATGCATATATGAGTTGATTATGCCAATCATAGCCAAATTTGGTAACTATTTTGTTGAAAATACTATTGATTGTCTTATTCATTAATTTTAATTAACCATTTCCCTATGTGTAATATGGAGTAGAGAACATGTGTCAGATTTTATACTTGGTGCAAAAAAAATTCACTATTTTATTCTTGAAAGTGGTTCTATTATTTGGAATTATGAGGACTATGAGGCTAAAGAAGGAAATAATATTGGTCATTATAAAATGATAAATATACTCTTACTTTGTGGATTGTAATGGGATAGCTTATACCCATGTTTTAAAATATTTTTTAGCTATGATAATGAACTTATGGCCTCCTATAAATTCTAGGTTTATCTTACCAATCATATTAAAACCAAATAACATGAATGGCTAAAGGGATATGATAGGTTGAAGCTACTATCAACGTACATGGTGTATGTTGTCATGGAATTGACATTTGTACATAATTAATCTTATTCTTGGAATTCTTATTCTATTTCTAGTCAATATTAACCTTGTTTGAGTAATTTTTTTGACATTTTTTTACCATTGAAATGAATATTGACCAATTTTGGTCTACATACAAAATTTTTCCTAGTCTAAGAATTAAGTGGAATTAGTAGAAAGTCTAAATAGGCAATTTGTAGAGGCCATATATTGTAAGTGTGGTAGTCTCAAGAAAATATGATCACATGGGTTTCTCTATCTTGGTCCCTAGTTGCTACACACTAAGTTTTAGATCATTCACTAAATCATGATATAAGTTGTGCATGTTCAAAGTTGGCTCCTCAGTCAGATTTTGCTAAGTTTCCCATACTTAGCCAAATGAACTATACCATCTTTAGGATGTCATGTGGGAATGAATAGATCAATCAACTTGAACATTTTATATCTTCACTAAAAGTTATCTCATGACCAATAGATCAAATGGGTTCATCCCTTTTATTCTAAAGAACATCTCTTGAAGATTTGGTACCTCCATGACTTTTGCACTTCAAGTTACAGGCCTTCAAACTTAGACCTAAAATATAAGAAATTTATGCTAACATCAAAAATAAGTTCAAGAAAAAATCTATTTGTTCTTAAATTTAATAGTTTACAGGACATCAAAAGCATATACATAGATGTCAAATGATGTTAGCATGATGTCAATTTTAATCAAAGAAAGTAGTTGTTTGGGTTCAAAGGGTCCTTAAAAGGTTTAAAGTTGGTTGAGATCTAATGGTCTGTGGGAGCCCTCATACTGACACATAATATCTAATGATCTGTGTTGGAGTCAACTAAGTCTAAATGTCCCCAAGTTAAGGCCTTTAAAGATCTACAAGTTGGACATAATCCAATGGTGAAGGATAATAAATCCAAGATCCAACATAGAGAAATAATTGACAAAATGATGGGTTTAAGCTAAATCCATGGCTCATGCTTAATCATACCAATGATCTAATGGAGCACAATAACTAACAATAAAGTGGAACTAGGGAGATCTGTGGTGCATGTGAACTCATACATCTTGATCAAATAATGCATGTGAGTCAAACTAGTCAGTGAATCCAAAGACATAATGAGTCAAGGACAAGTGGTAAAAGCTTGTTTAGTTGGTAGTTAATCAATGGTTTATGGGCATCCATTCCTAGATAGATCCAAAAAAGTGAAGTAGAGTCAATAAGTCATCATATCTATGGAGATAATTAACATAAAGATAGTTGAACATGATGTAGATAGTCTGAGTTGGTAATTGACAACCAATAAGTGAGAGTGATCTCAAGACATTTTCAACAAAATTCAAACAAGTTTAAATGGACCTAGGTGAAGCAAATATCAAAGAGTTGAGCTCAGATTTAAACTAGAGTTGAACTAAGGCCATAGTTTAGAGACTAAAAATTACCATTAATGCTCCATATAATAGATATTTTAGGTCTAATACAAAAGTTGAGGATGGACCAATGACTATAAAGTAAAGTTGGGTAGTTTGTTAACTTTCATAGATATTATGACTATGTGAAAACCAATGGTCTAAGATTGGTTTTCATATATAGTAGACCTATATCTCACCTATCATCATTGATAATGCAAGTATAGCAAGCCACCTAATGTAGATGTGGCACTTTTTAGCCAATTTCAAGACATGATCCTCATCAATAGATCAAGTAAAAGTATCATGGAGTCTCGACATAATAACTGGGTGGATGAATATGGATATTGACCATTCAATTATTTTTCAAGGCCTTTAAAATAGTGTGTTATTGATAAGATCTTGACTTAGTTAGATCCTCGAATTGGTGTTAATCCATCATAAATGATTGGTCCTTTTTTTATGTAAAATTATCTCTCTTTCCTTCTATTTATATAAATTCAAGTTTCTAAGCCTTAAAATAGATCCATTTATCTCTCTTTTTGGTATGACTAGACTCGACCAAAATTTTTACTAGAACACCTTTTAATGTGATAAAGATTGAATTCCATCATTTTCTAAGCTAGATTGAAGTGTGTTCTATGAATTCATGGACTATTTTTAAGTGAATATATATTTTCCTTGCTTATTTCTAATTTTTTCTCACCTTCAAGAATGGCTTAATAGTCTCACAGGTCATTATAAGTGCAATCTATAGTTTATTGTCTAGTTTGAAAGTGAATATTTGCCCTCTCTTACTAATTTAGTAACTGATTAATGCATCATTCTAAAATATTTATGTGAGATTGATGTTATTTGGTCTAAAAAATGTCTCATAGTGTTTTTTGTGTAATTTGAAGTGATCAAATCATTAGTACATCACCACCTTTTTTACATACTTTTGTAAGTGTTGTCAATTATCTCTCCCTTTACCAAGCAGGTGTTAGTTTAGGTTTAGTGTAGGTGATAGATCCATAAGGAAGCCAAACTTCTCCAAAGTTTTGATCCACTTTTAGGATACCCATATCTTATGATCAGTCCCATGTTGGACTATATTTGATTAGGAAGATCTGAACAATCCCCTCCTCAGCTAGGGTGTAAATCTAGAACCCTAACAATTTTGGCATGCCTGGTGGGACACTGAGTTTATTTAGTATAATTAAAGTTTGAAGATTGAGAAGAAATAATTTTAGAATTAGGAGAGATATACCATCATAAAAAGCTAAATATCCTTCAGGTTGTAGAGCTCATAACATCTTTCAGACAATGTTGTCATGTCAAAAGTTACAACAAGAGCGCCAATTAAAGGTTATTATTTTGAACATATTGAATTTCCTCTTACTTATTATAAAATATGGAGATTCAATAGTAGAAGGCATTATCTTCTAAAACATTATTTATCTTTTGGTCAGTTTATTATTTTAGTCCAATCTATTATCCCCATAAGCCAAATCCCTTTTTCCCAAATGGTTATTAGGAATCAAGTTTTTTTCCCATTTAATAGGGGTAGTCCCTTGAATTTGGCCCAATATGATGACATTCCTATGTTTTCTTTAAAAGGTATCCCTTTCTTCTCTAGAGAATGGGATAAAACTACTGCTATTGAGCATATCCAAGATATTGCCAATCTATGTTCTATTCATAATGTTACTGAAGATAATGTGGCTATCAAATTACTTACTACCTATTTCAAGGAAAAAACATTGAAATGGTATAGGAATCTTCCTTTGACCTCCATTTCTACTTGATATGAGTTAGGTGTAGATTTAGTTAATAAATTTGAAGAAAAGTATGATCATCTATCTTTGGTTGAATAATTGACTACCATAAAAATGTACCCCCATAAATTTATGTCAAAATTTAACCTCAAATTCCAAAATACATGGATTAGGATCGCTACATTGGTTAGAGAATCCCCATAGTATGCATTTTTGTACTTATTTAAGGCCTTTAATTCTGATATAAGTGTCATGATATAGTGCATGGGTGGTAATAACTTTCCAAATGCCTATGAGATTACTATGAAAGCATAAAACAACTTTATTCAATTTGGTAAACTTGTTCGAAGGCATATAATGCCCTTTTTCTATAATTACAACATGTTCCCCCCTCAAGTTCCCCAAATTCCATCTATAACTCCTATTCCATATCCAAAAGTCCAAGTTGTAGCCCTTCATAATCAATCTAGTAAGATTGGTGATTTGAAAATCATGTTATAAGATTTCAAGAATGAAATTGTTTCACTCAAGAGACAATATTACCAAGGTATACATTATCAAAATAAAAAATAGAGTACTTATCAATCTTTCAATAACTAAAGACCACCTTATCAAGGTTTTAAGGACAATAGGAAACCTTATCAAAATCAAGGAGCTATAACCCAGACTAATAATTATACAACCCTTTATCCCAATGTTCCTTCTAGATCAAAATATATTATTCTATAAAATAAATTAATACAAGATCCAAGGTGACAACCTTTCAATCCAAATGACATTCAAAATCAAGATTTGGTATCACAAGAGATTATCTTGCCACAGATAACATAAAAAGAGTTCCCTCTTCAAGGTGGTTAATATAAAGACATGAATATGGAAATCTAAGGAAAATCTCAAAAATTTCCAAGGTAGCTTGATGTTATCAATGTTAATTGGAATTTAGATGATCACATTGTGTTTAACCAAGTTGGTGAAACTAGCAACACAAATGGTTAAGTGACAACTCTAACTAGAACTAAAAAACACGTAGTTGAAAAAGCTTAGGATGTGCGAAATACTTCTATTGTTCCTAATTTTGTGTTAAATAATTTCAAAGATCAAGTTATTGTTCCTATGGCATAGAAGATTCAGAACATAGAGACAGTGAAAGTTTCCCAAATGCCCCTAACTATAGAATAACTAGTGGCTCAAAAGTTATAGCCAAAGGTTAGTGGAACATATTTTAACATTATTAATAAAATAAAGAAATAAAATGTTAGTATTATCATTTGGGATCCCCTTGCCATCTCAAGGAAAAAAGACATGTTGATTCAAGAACTTTTGGATCTCAAGGTATCTAAAGAACCAGCTGAGAAATAAGAAGCTATCTTGGCTAATTCAGATCAACAAATAAAGAAAATTGATAAACATAGACATAACATGACAAAGGTGGATAAATCCATTTTAAAATCAAGAAATAACCATATATTTTATCTCTCTTTTATATTAGGTGACTGTTTAGTCTATAATTGTATGGTAGATAGTGGAGCTAGTAGCACTCTCATTCCTAAACAAATTACAGACAATTTTGGTTTTGTCTATGAGAAAAATACTAAAGGAGTATTTTAATTATATGGGTTACTAATTAAAATATTAGAAATGATAAAATACCTAAATCTAACATTACATGTTTGCCCCAATGTTATTATTCAACAAGATGTAATCATAGTGGGCCTACTTCCCTATTTTGCCATGTGTTTGTCAAGAGATTTAACATCAAAAATTGGAGGATATTTATTAGATAATTCAACCTATATAATGTTTAAAAATAGGTATGGAAATAGGGTGACAATATATTTTGAACCTACTACAATATTTCATTTGGAGCTATATATGCCAAGCATGGGGAACACTAATTGTGTTATCTTAGACAAGGTGTTAGAAAATAGTGAGGTTAAATCTGAATAACCTCTAGATGGAGTCTTAGATATTTTCCTTGATGAATGGGACTCTAATTTACGTGAGCATGATCCCTAAAATTTAATTTAATAAAAAGTACTTGGTGTCTATTATCTTTATAAAAATCATGCACCAATTCTAACATTGATGAAAGATGAACAACCTAGTGATGGACTGTGGTAGATATATTTTGATGGATCAAAAAAAAACATGGAACTAGAGATGGAATGATGTTAATTTATCCAGCTAATCAAATTTATTTTTATTCTCTCAATTTTTAGTTTGGTTTTTCCAATAATGTCACTAAATATGAATCACTAGTGCATGGTTTGCAATGGCCAATAACGATGAAGGTTAATTCCTTATAAGTCTTTAGAGATAGTGAACTAGTAGTTCACCAAGTAAGGGGACTTAATATATGAAAGAAACCACTAATTAAGTCTTATAATAATATATTATGGGGCCTAGTTTAAGACTTTTAAGCCTTCAATATTTAGGCCATATCAAGAAATTAGAACAAACATGCAGATAGGTTGGCTACTATTGGATCACAATTCAGTATCCCAGATAATATAAAAAGGGACAAAGTCTAATCACACATAAAATTAGTTTTGAGATCTTTGTCATAGACAACCATGAAAATTGGAAAGTATTTGAATATGAAAACCATATTGTCAAATTATTATAAGAGGAAGTTGAATTTTCCTCAAGGAAACAAGACAAGCATTTACAACAATATGATTATTAGATTGGGAAATTAAAGACAAATAATTTCCCTAAAGGACTAGTCACCCTAAAAATATATTCAATAAATATGATGAATTAAGGAAATTAAAGTTTGATTTTTCAACTAAGGAAGAACACTACACAAATGTAGATATTAAAAATGGTAAAAATTTAAAGCTAGGTAAAGTTTACACATCTTTAGAGAATGAAGCTTTTATTAAGTTATGTTTAAATTTTATAGATGTCTTTACATGGTAGTAAAATGATGTTAAAGTTTTTGATCCAGGTCTAGCTCAACATACCATTGAGTTAGAAGATGAGACTAGGCTAGTGAGATAAAGGCAAAATCCAATCAATCTAAATCTTGAACCTCTAATGAGAGCTAAACTTCATAAGTTCATTGAGTCAACCATAATATTTCCAATTAAGCTCTCAACTTGGGTATCAAACCTTGTCCAGTATGGAAAAAGAATGGTGAAATAAGGTAATGTGTTAAATTTCATGACTTGCAAAATGCCTCTCTCAAAGATCACTATATATTACATCAATGGAATAGATTTTACAACTAGTTGTAGGTTCATAAAGGTTCTCTTTATTAGATGGTTATAGTGGATATAACCAAAATTTGGTCAAAGAAGAAGACCAGTATAAAGCAACCTTCACCACAAAGTGGGGGAAATTTACATATATAAAGATGCCTTTTGGTTTATATAATGTTGGATCCACTTTTTAGAAAGATATGGACATGGCATTTAAAGGTCTCCTTAACAAGTTTATTCTTGTTTATCTAGATGACATAATAGTATTCTCTAACAACACAAATGAACATATGATTCATCTCAGACAAGTGTTTGAAAGGTGTAGATAATTTGGAGTGATTTTGAACCCAAAAAAGTGTGTTTTATCTATTCTTGAAGGTAGGCTTCTTGGACATGTCATTTTAAAGAAAGGTACAAGCATAAACCTTGATATTATAGAATCAATTCTTGCACTATCATTTCCTAAGCATAATAAAGCCTTGCAAAGATTTTTAGGAAATATTAAATTCATAAGGAGATACATTTTAAATTTTTATACTTTAGTTATGCTACTTAAAACCATATTAAGGAAAGGTCAGATTTTTAGTTGGTAGAAATAAAGAGTGAAAAGTTTTAAATAAATCAAGAAAGCTATAGCCAGTGCTCCCACACTCCTAAACTATGATTTTACAAAAGATTTATTATTATATAGCTATGCTAACCTTGACACAATATTAGGTATTCTCATGCAGTAGAATAAAGAGACTTTATAACAACCAATAGCCTTTTTCAGTCAAGGCTTAGAAGAATATGAAATAAGGTATTCTTTTATTGAAAAACATGTTCTTTTAGTTATAAGGTCTCTTAAAAAGAGGCACTTGATGTCCAATAATAAGATACACTTAATGGTTTTAAATCCAAGTGTCAAATAATTTATTCTGAATAAAGATATAAGTGACAAAAGAGATGGTTGGATAACCAAGGTCATGGAATATGACATTGAGATAAAAGTCACAAAGCTGGTTAGAGGAAATGACTATGTGAACATCTAGCCCAAGACTTGCAAAAGTCTAATGAACATGTTATAGTCTCAAATGATCAAGAGCTTGTAAGCAATTAGGCCTTAACTTCTAGTTGGTTCCAAGATATGGTAATATATCTACAAGATGGTATTTATCCTTCTCATCTCACTCCTTCAAAGAGGAAATATTCCATATTATAGTCAATTCTTTTTCTCCTTGTTGATAATGTATTATTTATAAAAGACATCAATGGTATACTACTAACATGCATATAACCAATTAAAACATATAAACTACTTGAAAAATTCCATGATGGACATGGTGGAGGACATTACTCAACCAATATTATAGCTCACAAGATCATGAAAAGTGGGTATTAATAGCCAAGTTTATTTGGTAATTGTCATGCATGAATCGAGAAATGTAGAAAGTGTGCCATGTTTGTTGGAAAAGTGAGACTTAAATCCTTCTTCTCTAGCCAATTTTAGTTAATCAACACTTTGTCCAATGGGGATTGTACTTTATTGGTGTTATCAACCCCCATCAAGCTCAGGACATAGGTGGATCCTGATTGCCACAAATTATTTTACCAGATGGATATAGGTAGTAAAATTAAAAGAAGCTAATGAAACTAGTGTTTTAGACTTCTATGTAGGTTTAATCATCATATTTGGGGTCCTTTCAACTATAATTTTTGATAATGCTATGGCTTTTGTAGGATCTAAGATCAGCCAGTGGATAATTCAACATAGTATTTTTCTCAGTACCTCACAAAACTATTATCCACAAGGCAATGGACTTACTGAGTCTACCAACAAGAATTTGCTAAATATCATTACAAGGACTATAGAAGACAATAAAATATCATGGAATCTCAAATTAAATTTATCTTTGTGCAATAACAATATCACTTATAAAATATCAATTGCCAATTCTCTGTACAAACTAGTATATGGTAAGGATGCAAGAATTCCTATTTATTTTAAATTCCCTACTTTGGAATTAATACATCAACTTGAGATTTTGGAGACTGAGCTAATGGAAATAAGATATGCTAAGTTCATGGAGCTAGAAGAGACAAGGCATCAGGCTATGTTGGCTATGGAGGCCCATCAAGCAATGACAAAGAGATATTTTGACGAAAGAACTTCTTTAAGAAGTTTCTAAGAAGGAGATTTGGTCCTCAAGTGGGATGAGGATAGATCCAAGCCAAGAAAACACACAAAATTTTATTCTCTCTAGAGCAGACCATACATAGTTTACAATTGTAAATTCCATAATGCTTTCTAGCTTACAAGGATGAATGGTGAATAACTTCCTATCCCAGTCAATGGGATACATCTCAAACACTACTATCAAGGAAAACTAAGTATCCTATACATAGATTTATTTTGTTTTTATCCAAGTGCTTTCTAACAAATTAGTTTTTTTACTTCTAGTTTGTTCTAAACAAGTGCTTCTTTCTTGCACAATCATTTAGTAGTTTAGTTAGCTTTTTTTTTTAGGTCAGTTTCCCTTTTAGTTTATATTCTTTCCCTATTATTGGGATTTTTCTATCTTTTCAATTAAAGAGGATGTCTTATAGTCATTTAATGGTCTATGTGCTATCTATGATTATCCAAGAGTTATGTATATGGTCTGAGTTCTCAAGGATAACAGGCATGTTGCCTAGCTAAGTCATCAAAGATGTTGACTAATTTTGGTCTATATACCAAATTTTGCCTAGTCTAATAATTTAGTGGAAGTAGCAAAAAGTCTAAATAAGAAATTTTTAGAGTCCATATCTTGCATGTGTGGTAGTCTCAAGAAAATTTGATCACGTGGATTTATCCATCTTGATCCTTAGTTACTACATGCTAAGTTTTAGATCATCCACAAAAGCATAGTATAAGTTATTCATGTTCAAAGTTGGATCCTCAATCATATTTCACTAAGTTTCCCATACTTATCCAAATGAACTAGAACATCGTTAGGATGTCATGTAAGAATGAATAGATTAGTCAACTTGAACATTTTATATCTTCACTTATAGGGCTCTCAAGACTAGTGGATTAAATGGGTTCATCCCTTTTAGTCTCAATAATATCTCTTGAAAATTTGGTGCCTCCATGAATTTTTTGCTTCAAGTTATAGTACTTAAAAGTTAAACCTATAACATAAGATGTTCACACTAATGTTAAAATGAAGCTCGAGCAAAAATTTATCTATGCTTGAATTTGATGGTTTACAAGACATAACATATGTCTACCTAGACATCAAATAATGCTAGAGAAAACATCAATTTTAATCAAAGCAAGTAACCATTTGGGTTCAAAGGGTCCTTAAAAGGTTTAAAGTTGGTTGAGATCTAACGGTCCATGGGATCCATCATACTAACACATAAGATCTAATGATGTACATTGGATTTAACCAAGTTATAAAGTCCTCAGGTTAAAGCCTTTAAATATCTACAAGTTGGACATAATCCAATGATGTGGGATAATCAAGCCAAGATCCAATGGAGAAAAATAGTTAACAAAAGGATGGGTCCAAGCTAAATCAATGGATTGTGCTCAATTGTACTAATGTTCTGATAGAGTGAAAGAAATAATAATAAAGTAAGACCAGGGAGATATATGGTGTATGTGAATTCATATATCATGCATGAGTCAAACTGGTCATCAAATCCAAAGAACTAATGAGTTAAGGATAAGTGGCACAACTAAATTCAATTTATAGAAAATCAATGGCTCATGGGCATTTGTGCCCTAAAAAATCCAATGGAGTGAGGTAGAGTCAATAAGTCAACAAATATGTAGAGCCAATGAACATAAAGGTAGTTGAACATGATGTAGATAGTCTAAATTAACAA
This sequence comes from Torreya grandis, assembly GCA_037957365.1. NCBI lineage: Eukaryota > Viridiplantae > Streptophyta > Pinopsida > Cupressales > Taxaceae > Torreya > Torreya grandis. The sequence continues at coordinate 579,199 of JARHVA010001541.1, read as the reverse complement.
TCAACAGCTAATAAGCGAGAGTGATCTTAGGATATTTTTGATGAAATTTAAATATGTTTAAATGGACCTAGGAAAAACAAATATCTAAGGGATGAGTTTGAAGTTGAACCAAAGATAAACTAGGGCCAAAGTTTAGATACCAAGCATTACCATTAATGCTCTATATAATATATCTTTTGGGTCTAATACATAAGTTGAGGATGGATCAATGACTATGATGCAAAGTTAGGTAGATTAATGAATTTCATAGATATTATGACTATGTGAAAACCAATAGTATAAGATTGGTTTTCACATGTAGTAGACCTATATCTCACCTATCATCATTGATCATTTTTGATAATGTAAGTATAGTTGGCCACCTAATGCAAATGTGGCACTTTTTATCTAGTTCTAAGATATGATCCTCATCAATAGATCAAGTGGAAGTAGCATGGAGTCTTGAGATAATGATCAAGTGGATAATTAAGGATAGTGAGCATTCACTTATTTTGTAAGGCCTTTGAAATTATGCCTTCTTGATAAGATCCTGACTTAGCTACATCCTTAAATTAGTACTAATCCATAATAAGTAGTTGGTCCTTTTTCAAAACATAGTTCTCTCTCTTTCCTTATTTTTCTATAAATTTAGGCTTTTAAGCCTTGAAATAGATCTATCTATCTCTCTTTTTCTTATGACTAGACTCTACCAAAATTTTTACTGCAACACCTTTTAATTTAATAAATATTGAATTCCATCATTTTCTATGCCAGATTGAAGTGTGTTCTATGAATTCATGCACTATTGTTAAGTGAATATATATGTTACTCACTTATGTCTAAGTTTTTATCACCTCTAGGAAGGGATTCATAGTCTCACATGTCATTATAAGTGTAATATACAATTTTTTTCTAGTTTAAAAGTGGATATTTTCCCTCTCTTTCTAATTTGGTTATTGATTAATGTATTATTCTAAAATATTTATGTGAGATTGATGTTATTTGTTCTAAAAAGTGTCTCATAGTGAGTTTTTTGTGAGTTAGGGTGATTAAATCATTGGTATATCACCACTTTTTATACATGATTTTGTAAGTTTTGTAAATTCTCTCTCCCTTTAGTAAGCAAGTGTTAGTATAGGTTTACTGTAGGTGATAGATCCATAATGAAACTAGCCTTATCTAGAGGTTTGATCCAATTTTAGGATACCCATAGCCTAGGATTAGTCCTGTGTTGGACTAGATTTGAGTAGGAAGATATAAACAATCCCCTGGTCAACTAGGGTGAAAATCTAGAACCCCAACAATTACCATCACATTCACTGTCATGTATTTTTTGAATAGACAATTTAGCTTCCTCGGCTATGAAGCATCAAAGTAAGTGTCCCTAAAAATATCTCTTAAATAAATCACTACCAATGATGACATATCAAATGTAGTTTCATTGTATTTATGCTTTTAATTTCTTGTGAAAGTATCAAGTGTACTATATTTATTCAAAAAGTTTTATATTTTTGAGAACCATTCTAATGGTGTTATACTATAAGTGGCAACTAGAAATGTTAGAATGATAAGGTATGCATGGGAAACTAATGGATATTGTAATGATTTAGTAGTGAAAATATCTTGGTCTACATCTATTGACGGGGATCAATGATGCAACACTTGCCATTGCATCAACATGATGGTTATATTTTCATGGGAGGTTATCGATAGAGAAATTATCAAACTAATCCTATAGACATTTAACCATGTTTTTATAAGGAATCATGTGCTCTTAATTTTTTTGGTAGATATATGTAAATTGATTAAAAATTAATTTATATTCCTCATAAATTTTTATTAATTTAGTCATGAGAGCTTAACCTACTTGAAGGCATCAAATAAGATATTTGTATTATATGATGTTGTTAGTACATGAAAAATTGAGTCACTATGCAAGAGGTACTATGTGTCCCAATGGATCAATGTAATCAATTCTAGATCTGGCACTTGATTCACATCTAGAACCATCAAAGAACATTATCCATGTATCTAAAGTGGTATTATATGTAGTGAAATCATCTGTGAAATCACTATTGATAGGATTTATATCTAGTAATGTGTCTGTTACTAATTGATCTACAATTATATGTCCTTTTACTAGTTTTTTAAAATGATCTTGAGATCAAATTATGTGAGTAACATAACCCATTTTATAATATGACCTGAGAGATGTGGTTTTGACATTAGGAATTTTAAAAGATCAACTTTCATAATGATCTATGTCTTGTTATTAATCATATGGTGTTATATATTTTCGATATCAAATACAAGTGCTAAGCAAAGTTTTCAATTGTTGGATAATTTCTCTCATAGTCAACTAGTGTATTACTAGTGCATTAAATGGATATTATTTATGTTAATCATCATGTTGGGCTAGGAGTGCACCTAGTGCATGATTTGTTATTGAGAGGTAAAGTAGAAGTGGGTTTCCAAGTATAATTGGAACCAAGATAGGAGGGCTGAGTAATTAGTGCTTAAGTGTATTAAAGATTTCTTGACATGTGATGTCCCATTCAAGTTTCACATCCATTTTAATTAATCTAGTGAATGATTGAGTTTTATCTATGATTTATGCCACAATCTAGTGAATTACCTAATTTTTTCCTTGGAGGGAGTGGATTTTCTTTAAATTGGTAGGAGGAGGCATATCCTTAATGGATTTGAATTTCTTAGGATCAACATATATGTCACATTGGGATATAATGAATATGAAAATTTTCTCAAGGACACTCTAAAGACACATTTATTAGGGTTGAGGTGCACATTATATTTTTTGAGTCTTTCAAAAATTTGCCATAAATATATTATATGATGTTGCCACTCTTTTGATTTTACCATAAAATCATCGACTGTCTTATGAATGAGGTTATGAAACATATGTCATAGTCTGTTGGTATCTTTCACCTATGTTTTTAAATCTAAATGGCATGAAAATATAGTATAAATTTCCTTATGGTGTATTAAATGAATGATTTTATTAGTTTTCTTAAGAAATATTGATTTGATTGTATCTAGTAAAACTATCCATAAAGGAGAACATCTCATAATCATCTGTGGAATAGAATATAATATCAATGTCGGGTAAAGGAAATTTATCCTTAATACATTTTGTTAGGTCCTTCGAATCACAAAAACATTAGATTTGGCCACTAGGCTTTACAATAGGAACAATATTAGTAACCCATTATAGATGAGTAATTAGTCAAATGAAACTATAACCTAACAATTGTTGGATCTCATCATTAACAAGAAGAGAAACTTTGGGATTAATTTTTTAAATCTTTTATTTAACTAGATTTACATCAAGATATAATGTGATTCTATGTATTACATTTGAGGTATCAATGCCAGGCATATCAAAATAAACATAGGCAAATACTTTAAAAAAATCTTTCAGAATCTAAAGAATACACACACACACACACACACACACACACACTTGTATACTTTGGTGAGTGTTCAAATGACTTGGATTATATATTACCCAACACAAATGATACCATCCCTATAACACCATACACTTTGAATTGATCTATGTCACTTAATGAAGAAATAGTCAAATTCAATTATAGTACCATAATTGTTCTTTATATCATATTATTATTTACTAACTTACATATATATATATATATATATATTTATGTAAGTTAGTAAATAATAATATGATATAAATATCAATTATGGTACTATAATGGAATTTGACTATTTCTTCATTAAGTGACATAAATCAATTCAAAGTGTATGGTGTTATAGGGATGGTATCATCTGTGTTGGGTAATATATCATCCAAGTCATTTGAACACTCACCAAAGTATACTTGTCTACTGATGGAATGAGGAAACCTATTATTTTGATATAAGGAAGGGCGATTCTCATATGCATCTAGGAATTCTAAGAGAGCCTCTTCATCAATGAACTCATCATGAATGGGTAGATCTAGAGAAATTGCATCATCTATAAAATCAAGGTAAATAATTGAGAGTGTAAAAAGATGGTTTATAGTATCATCTTCTCATAGAATAGGTGGACAAAACATGATATGTTGAGAATCATGGTGAGAGGATCTAGAATTAGATGTGTTATCTCTATATCCAAATCCTCGTCTACCCTATTGATCATATGCTTCAATGGGATTAAGGATTCCTTGATCATGTTTTCTAAGGCCCTATCCTATGTATCCCATCTTATGGAAATATAGAAATGCAAAAGGTGAAGTGAAATTATTATCTTTTATGTTGTGAATAACTAGGGGAGTTGTATGTGTGCTTCAAACTATAGACTGGAGTGGTGTTGTATTAAAATCTATATGAGGAATATAATTTGTGAAGGCTTTGTATGTTGATAGTTATTAAATGGTTATTTATCTATAAGACATGTATATATATGACCTCTATATCTAAATTTTAAACATGCATGTAAAGTGGATGGAATTATGTGTATATCTTAAATCCATGGTCTCCTAATCAATATATTATAATTAGATAATTAGGCATACCTCGATATGTTGTAGGTAGTGTTATATGCCCTAGTGTAAGGTTTAATGTGATTTGACCTAAAAATTTGCATGGAATATTATCAAACCCTTAGATGTTCATATTAAAAGGATATAAATCCTTATAATGTATATTAATAATTCATAGAAAAGAGATATTATAAATGTTTAATCTTGATCTATTATCGACCAACACCCATTTAACAACTACCTTATTAATTAGTAAGGAAATGTAGAGAGGTATATGCAAATTTATGATGTGATAAGCTGGAATATCTTCCTTCTTGAAATAAATATTCTCTTTTGTCCATTTCATTGTATTAATTATGAAAGCAACATTAGTGAGATCAGATGTTTGAGGTACCTGAGTATCATGGAATGACATATAAAAAATATGTTTGTATGTGTTGGAATGTGTAAAAGCTATAAAATGGAAATTATATATTACGAATAAATAATATGATCAAGAAATTTATATCCATGGATATTTCAAACCTTCCAAGATTCATGACCACATGAGGACATCGTAACCTAGACTGCATGGTCTACTAAGAACATAGAGTTAATAATAGAGGAAAGATGGTGTCTAGATGTTTTTGTTTGATAAGAATGAAAGATAAGTGATACAAATTATGTTTCTATATGTATAAGAATGATGGGGAAGGAATTATAATGGACCAAAGATTAAAATGCATCTAAGGGAAACTTGTTGATTTTAGGTAGTATATTTGTTATTTAATGTAATATGTTATCTATGTGTTTAAATATAAATGTCTTAATTACATTCCATATAAGAGAAAAATAAAATACTAAACAAATAATGAAATATGATAAATTTTTTAATTGATATGAAGAATCATGTATACATGTATCTATGTCACTTTTGAGTTCATTCCAAATTAAAGGAAACAAGCATGAAAATGAAAGAATTAAGATTTACAACAAAAAGTGATTAAATTATTCTATCATTATGATCATGATTATATGAAATACACATCAAAAGAGATAGGGATATAAAATCTAAGTTTTGTAAATTTAAACCATACGATTATCTAGGGTTAGGGTTTTAAATTAGGGTTACTTTAAAAAAAAATTAATTACATGAAATAAATGACACCCTAATATGGAAATGATTAAATGAGCTAGGTTATGCCAAAAACTCAAAAAAATAGAAGATTTTGACCTTAATTCAGTGAACAAAAATTGGGAGAAGGTAAATCCTATGTAAAAGCAGGGTTTTAATCAATGTTGTAAGTAAGTCAGGTTCACCAATTTTTTTAACCTTTTTAAGGTTTCACTAATGTAAATCCTATGTTTGATTAAAAGGCTGAGTAGTCTAAATTAGTGAAAAAATATGCATAAAATAACTACTATTTTTTTAACATATTTTCACTAGCTTTGAATTTATAAAAAAATTAATAATTTTTTGCAAATAAATACTTATCTAGAAAATACCTAATATGAAATATCCGAGTGATTGAAAATGAGATATGAATAGGTCTAAGTATCATCAAATGGATCCATGTATCAAAACCCATCTTAGATAGTAGTGCCACATTTTGATAGTAGCACTATGTGGCTCTAGTGTCCTCTGTGTAGGACTACTCTAAACTTCTAGGTGTACCCATGACTATGTTTATGGGTTCTATTCCTACACGTATAAAATTATAAACTTTGTATTATGCCTGTAATAGCTTATTTATGATGCAAACCCTAATCCTCCTTGTAAGGAATGAGATAAAAAGTGTGTTTATTAGTAGGATAGGCTATACATCCTCAATACCTCACTATGAAGATAGTTTCATAAATACCAATAATCTAAGGAGGGATCAAGTCCCATGTAGCTATGCCCACCTAAGTGTTGGTTAAAGTGCAAGTGATACTATAATGATAGTGGTCTTGAATGCTTTGAGTGTGTTTGAGATTGTAAATTTGGAATATATGAGCTTAGATTAGTTGTAGATTGTAGTATGTAGAATTAGGGTAGAATAGGTATTAATAAACTTGATTTTACTCAACTTGTTTCATGTTTGAATAGGTATTTACATCTAATTTCCATCTAGTGGATAAATGTCTAAAATTCATGTATTTATAGTGTTTTGTAGCTTATGTAGATAATAAAATATGCTTAGGCTGACCTTAGGAGGGTTTTACCTTTGAAAACATATTCATTTGAGAAAGATAGGGTAAACGACATTAGCACCATTTTGGGGACACTAGCATCACATGGATCTAATGTCTTATTGTCATAGTTTTTGAAAATGATGAAAAACTGATGAAAATTCAATTTTTAAAAATGGATAATTTTTTTTAAATTTCTCTAAAATTTTGACTAAAATTAAAAAAAAAATCAAAATTTTTAATTATTTAATTAAAAATTTATAACCAATTTGTGTTTTAGCCTAAAATGTTTTAAAACATGTTTGAAAATTCTAATGAAAAAATACATTAACATTCCTTGTAATTTGAAAAAATCATTTCACTTTTCATGAGTTGTGCAAATTGAATAATCTTTTTTGTCTACATGCAATTTGTAAAATCTTTTTCAATTCTTGTGCAATTTGCAAAAACATTTTTAGCTTCCGTGAAAATCACAATTTTGTTTTGGGTTTCTATGCAAATTACAAAAAAAACAATAAGTTTCCCCTAGCCATCAAAATAAGATTTCCAGTTTCTTATCTATACAATTTGCAATTTTATCTTTGAACTCATGTGCAACTATTGTGATTATTTCCCCAAGACATGCAAGTGTGACTTATTCTTACCCAAAATTTTATGTACAAAATATGATTAACATGTATATCAAGTGTGGTAGTTTTACAAATGCTCATGAAGTGTTCAATGAAATGACACAATAAGATAAGTTATCATGGAAGGTGATGATTGAAAATTATAGAAGACATGGATGACCTTGATAGGTGTTGGCACTATTTCATCAAAAACAATGAACATGTATCCAACCTAATCACTTTAGCTTTGTCAACATACTCTTATCCTATGCTAAAATAATATCTTTGGAACAAATTATGGGCATCCATACAAGCATAATGGAAAGTGTATTTTTTAGATGCAGTTGTAAGTGCCCTGATAGATATATATGGTTAATGTGGAAGCATCCATAAGGAACATGAACTATTTGACAAAATGTAGAAGTTTATCATAAAGTGTTATAAAATATGGTTAAAAGATATGTGGTCTCTTAGAATGCTATACCTATATGATTTTTTTAGAATGAATATAGTGAAAAGGTATTCAAATTGTTAAGTGAGATACAATTTCATTGAATTATTTTGACAAATAGTGCATAGTTATATTTGGGTTATTTTCCAAATAGTTAACATGTTGCTTTTAAAATCAAGGTAAAATATGATAGTCACGTGTAAATCCAACACCACCACCTATGTTATCATCCTCTTAGGCCATACAAGAATGGGATATTTGTATAATAAGAAGGTAGATTGAAGTGTTTGACCAAGTGCCTAAGTGAGATGTTGTCTCATAGAATGCAATGACATCGAAGAAATGAAGGAATGCTATGAGATTTTGCTTTCATCTTCTAAAATTATTGCCCATTATGCTTATTAATTTTCATAGGCATTGCATGACATGATAATCTATCTTCTTGAGATGACTGGATGGAATGCCAATGAGGAGGGTGGTAATATTTTAGTGCGAGGAATTTTAAAAATGCTTGGATAAGTCCAATATGGGATTCACAAGTTGTTTGACCATTATCATGCCCATATTTATCAGATACTAAATATTCCATCTAAGTTACTTTTGATTGAAATTCAATATTTGGAGGAACTAAAATGTCAATGCGATGAGAAAAAGAAAGTATACGAGTATATGATGACATAGACAACAATAGTAATGTCTAGGAGAAGCAAAGTGGATGCATTTTCTATTCAAAATTTGAAATTAACTATGGAGGAGTATGATTAACTAGAAACATTCCTTGCTTGTCGGTTGATGTCACTAAATCAAGGACAATCTCACAGTCTTCTAGCTCATAATGCATGCCACCATACAACATAGTTACAATTATTTATAAAGGGAATTGCTTCTCTAGAGGCTTTTGAGCCTCATTTTAAACAATTTTTTTAGGAACAACACATTGAATATAAGTTGAGTAATTAGATAATGATGGTGGAGCAAGCTTTGCATTTTGATAGGGTAATTATGAGCATAATGAATATATGAAATTTCAAAATTTTGCTTAAACATATATAGAAAATAATGAAGATTTTATAAATATCAATGTGATTTATAAGAGTAATTTAATGCCTTCTTGATATTATGATAATAATTGGGAATGCCTTCTAAAAGCTAAGTAAGTTGGTAAGAAGTAAAGTACTAATAGAGAGCTCAAATGGTGTTACATTATTTTGAGTAATTTTGTCAAATAGTTTAATGTACTCTCATAAAATTGTTGTGCCATCATGAATGTGAAATCCATATTTGATAGGTGTAAATAATAGGTCCATACCTCACTTACATCCTACCATCCTGTGCCAATAAAATTTGATAGACCTCCAAGTGTTTCATGTCTCATTGAAGCATGTAGTCATAATTTGAATGCTTTCAAGCTAATATAAGGAATGTGTTGATGTTATATTACCTCATATAATCTAATAGTTTCATATTGGTAAATATAATTAATCTATAGGGTTCATCAAAGCTCTTGATGGATAATGTTTAATAATTTAAGAATAGTCTAAATATGCATAAGTTTATTTGAGACCTAAAGATCCAATGTAGATTTCTAGAACCAAGTAAATTTATCTGAAAAGAAGAGTAGTGCATTTGAAACATAATTTGGTCAATGTTCATTATGGACTAACAAAACATAAAACATAGATAGGTAAACATAGGAAAGAAAACATGAGTTGATGAATCTTGTGGCACCTCAAAAAATTAAATGCCAAATGGGACAAAGCAAAGTTTTACTAGCTTTGAAAGTCAAAAATCAAAATTCACAATTTTGAATGAGCAAAGATTTATAGGAGAACCACTTGAGTTGGAGTTCCTAGAATAAGACTTGATAATTGAACTTTGGTGGAAAGGTTGGCAACCTACTCGATCATTTCTTCTTGACTCAATGGAAACTTGGCTTCAATGTTAGATTTAAATATGTGGAAAATGTCAAATATATTACTTCTCTCAAGTTAAAAATGATGAATTAAATTGATCTTGTGTATTAGTTTGAGACCCTATCCTTACTAATTATATTATCCCTTAGGAACTAAAAATAAAAAACAAAATAAACAACAAATTTTATGCGTATGGATTTTCAAATAAGTATGGACCTTATGAATAGAGTTTTAAAGAATCAGGGAAAAGTAAGTGTAAATTAAATCCTAAGGACAATATCTAGAATAAGCTCATACATTGAAACAAAGGTGTTCCTTTCTAGAAGAAAACCTTGTGACAAGTATTGAGGAGAACTATAAACAACTAAAAAACAATAATCGAGATTATCTTTAGTGAAGGAGAAATTGGATGAATTCTTCATCAATATTTTGGTCTTTTCATGTTAATGTGGGATCTTATTTTGTAATTTCAAGTTGCAAATTTTGTGTAATTATAACCTTGTAAATGTAATTTGTGCAAATGCACTATGTCACTTTGTAAGTCTTGAATCATGCAGTTTTGATTTGCACATCTCAAGTGGTGTAAAAGCACCAAGTTATATTTACACCATTCAAGTGGTGCAATTTTTTAATTTCATTTTTGTACATAGTGCAATTTCACCAACACACTTTTACACTACATAAATGGTGCAGTGTTCTTAATGTAATTTTTTACCATCCAAAATGCAGAAAAAGTGGTTACACACTGTAAACACCTCCCCACATGATAAATATGAGTGTAAGGCTCATTGTAAAGTGGGGAATTTTGGTAGTGAGACTCTGCAAAAAAAATTTTAATGATGAGATTGTATTTTTGACTCAATAAAGATTAGAACAGGGAGATTTTATAGACTTTGTGTTTAGGATTTCTTTGTGAGTTATAATTTTGTGTATGATTCATCTATATTTGTATCTTTGATTTCAAATTGTTTTGATAATCATTACCAATTTTTTAGATAATATTAATTTCACATTATGTATTTATTTTAGAATGTTCTTTTGTTATTTCTATGAATGTGAAATCTTAGTGGGGTTTAAGCAATATTTTGATTGTCTTTTATGGATAACTATGGAATAGTTGTCCTTGGTCTGCTATTAGTATTAGAAATTATCTCAATGTATTTTTTGCATTTCCTAAGGGTGTAATTATGTATTTCACTTAATGAGAGATATTTCTATGCATACAATGGTTTCCCCTTTGTCTATTTTGGTAAGTTTCTATCTTTATCTACCTAGAGTTATCTTTTATTTTTCCTAGGTTTATCATGGTAGCTTCTATATTTAATTAACTATAATAATCTTATTCTTCCTTTCTTTTCTCTATCCTTCCCTTCTTTCCATCATTTCCTTTATATATCTTTTATGTAATTTCAGGTGAAAAGTATGAAACCTCCAACATAATTTTTTCTCTATAAATAGCTATGAATGCTTTTCCCATTATTTTCCCTTTTTGGATTTCAATAAAGGTAGTTTCACTTGATAATAGGAGAGAGAATTTATCTTGTGATACTGACTAACACAAGGATTTAGTTCCCACACTACTAACTCAAAGTCACCAATTCCCCCTGACAAATTTTTGAGCCAACATCTCCTTAATGTGGAACTAATGTCTATTTGGTAGACTATTGGACATGAAGGGATAAGATTAAAAAATAAGGGTCTAAGACTGAATTTAAGATTACTAAGGATTCTTATGGTCTACATAAAGGTTTGGAAAGTGTGATAATAGGATCTAGGATATGTCTAGGGATAATTTAAGAATAAGTTATCTTAAGTAACACTCTTCGCACTCAAATACCACTTTTAGGTGATTACACTTACATTTTCTCATTGAGTCCACTAAAACACTGAATGAAGTATGGACCACATTGGAAAAATAAGATAAAAAGTAGGATGTGATGAGAGGTCATGAACTAGAGAATGAGATCATCAATTTGATCTTGGATTACTTTAACACACCACAATATTTTTTTATCAAGTTAAAATATCTAAGGTTGTAGTTAAAAGAATGTGGAATAGATAAGAAAGATGATTAAATTTTTATTGCTATACTCTCCAAACTAGGTCTAGACTAATATGTTTTTGTGTCCACATTCCAATTCATAAAAGTGATCTTAGAGAACATGGAGGATGCCTTATTTGGATACCTTTATTATATACTTGACTCTGAAGTAAGATAATTTGATACAAATGGTTATAGTGAAGTCTTCACAATCTCGTGCACTTTTTGATAAGAAAGAGAAGGATTTAAATAATAGAGTGAAGAAATAGAATAAAAGGGAACAAGATAAGGATATAAATCCTCCCACCTACAAATAAAATAATGCAACCTATTATTCTAGTGTTAATATTAAGAAATATTGGATTAAATGTGGGTTTTACTTGAGAAAGCATGATGAAATTAAATGATTGAAGAAGTAGATTGACCAACTGACAAAAATACTTGAGAAGAAAAATATCAATGTCCTTGATTATACCAATTAGAATTCAACCCATTAATCATCTAAGGTAAATGATAATTATAAATAAAAGGTAAAATATAATGGTAAGGGGAAATCAAAGTGCAATGACCTAGTTGTAGTTGTACCTCTGACTCCTACATGAGTCATTGAATCTAGTGCTTCACATCACATGGCCTATTCATAGATATATTTTAGTTCCTTAGAACCATGTGACATGTACTATATATAATTAATTGATGATAGTTATAAAAATGTTCTTAGGAGAGGGTCTAATGAATAATGCTCTAAGTGTTCTATCACTTTCAACTAATCTCATATGAAATTACTAAATCACTCACCTTGGTCCATGCATACAAGTTGAGTTCAACCTAGATTAAGTGTATGTTAAAGAGGTACACTATGATATTATATTGGTAGAGGGAATAGTTGATCATCAAAATCAATGATATAAATTCCCACATTTTTTTCCTAAATTTCCTTCAAATTCTTATTCTTTAGGCTCCCCTAAACATGATGACATTTATGAGCTTGAGCACACCTTTGATATTAATGAATCTTATTATAGAAATGACTACATTTATGATGAGGACACACCTCCTCCATCTCCTTATAACCTTATATATTGAGGAGTTATTTTTTAACCAACCTATCTCTGGTGTACTTCAAACATTATGTGGAACATGTATACTAATTTAGGACACATCAAACATCAAGCAATCTATCCCATAGTTTCATGGCATTCATCAATATTTCATTTCCTCTACTCCATTTTAAACCACAATTGCATAGATAAGTTTTCCTTCCTACCTTTCATGGGCATAACGGTTCCTTGTATAGGAATCATACCTTGGTTAAAGATCTAGCAGACACATGGTAGGCACATTCACTAGTTTAGGGTGATCCACTCTTCACTACATCTACTTCTGATCCATAGCCACTCCCAAGAACTCCATTATAGGATACTAGATGGCTACATGTATTTATAAAATCTAATGTGTATTTTTATATCCCTTCTCTTATTTTATATCTTTTAGGGGATGAGTTTTATCCTACGTGTTTTATCCTTTTATCTTATTTATAGGAGTTGCATTATACTTAGGTACTTCATTAGGCCTTGTTATCAGGACCTAATTATTTTACCCACCCAATATAGGCTTTATGGGGGTGTTAGTGTATGTTTTTATTCCATTTAATGGATTTTCCTTACACATATTTAGTTAGTTGCTTAGGTGTCTTTTTAGGTCACTATGGAAGATAATCCCACATTCATGAGGAAGTGAGGACATGTTTATCTTTTAGCTATGTAATATACCTTCCTAAATCTTTTATGGTTAATTATGTTAATGCTAATATTTTAATCTTTCAACTATTGAGGAATTTCTTCTTCTAACTCATGTTTGATTTATCTACTACATAGGTAATGTATTCATGCATTTGATTCTATCTAGTAGATCCTTGATTAAGGACCACTCTGACATGGTATCACAACTCTTCTAGTAGATGAATACCCTTTTCCTATTGTAAAATAATGAGTTTCAAATTTTAGGTCATAGATATTCCATTTATTAACCCAAATATTAAAAATTCACCTTTTCTTATATTTTACTCTTATTATAGGGTCCTCTATTAATATAGATTAAAAAAAAAAAAAAAAAAGTTGTCTCTTATTGATGCCTAAAATTCTTGCTCTAGGAAAACAACCTTCTATGAGAAGCTTTACAAATGTGGGACTCAAATGTAGTCTGTAAAGCAACCTCTAGGGTTTTAGAATTCTAATCTTTAGATCAATTTGGGGGTGAAAAGAGATAAGAAGGAAATACAAAATAAAACAAAAATAAAATGACTAGGGTGATGCACCGAGATCTTTAAAGTATTAACCTAAAGCTGCATAAAATAACTTGAATCTTAAAACATCATAAACTATTAAAGGATCATATGCATGAATTAAAGTTTATAACTTAAACAAGAACTAATACTATAGAAGAAAAGAATGGAAATAACAAAATAGTAATAAATATTTGCTCAATTTGACATATAACACTACACGCTCTTCATTGGTGGGTAGAAAACATCATATAAGAGGCCAAAAGGCATAGTATATAATATTTGTTCCTTTCTATGAGGGGCACCTATTGAGGTCACAGAATGAAAGACAAAATAGTTACTAGCTACTTCTATTCTAAAAATAGAACTTATTACAAATGTATACTCTATGATAATAGCAAAATTAATTACTCATCTACCAGCCCCTTCAAAATAAAAGAGCTCTACCTATATAGGTGTAATGACCTTATAAGGAAATGACACTTAGAACCAAGTACTGACACTCATGATGAGGCCATTACAATTGACTGAGGGGTTCTAGCTCATAAATGTAATCAAACCTCCAAATCCTAGATATAACATAGTTTCAATACTTAATGATGTCCATTATACTTAGAATAATCATGGTAGTGACATGTGTGTGCATCTAGAATAACCTCTAGACTATTTATTAGAAAAGTGGGTCCCACTCCTCTCATCTAATGGTGTTACTTGAAGGTCTAACAAGAAAATTTTTCTCTTGAGTATCACTAGGATGTTGCATGGTGGGTTCACTTCCTTTATTGTAACTACTTAGTGGGTCCCCTTCCCAACTTTTCCAACTAATGGCATGATCCTGAGTCCTGACAAAAGATCCTTTACTCCTGAGGAGCATCATGACACCATGTGAAGAGCTGGTGCTACCCCTAGGGAATCTAAACATTACTTTATAAAAATGAGCATAGGGGTGCCATGTGGAAATTCTATATCCCTATTTGAATCCAAAAGGTGGGCCCTATTTACTATCCCATCAACCAATGGCACTATTCAAAAGCTTGACCAAAATAAACCTTTCTTGGATAAGCATTGGGATACCACATGTTGAGTGGGCACTTATTTTGGGGAAGGAAAGAAATTTTTCATGTTAAATGAGTACCAATATACCACATGGTGATAGTGGAGTGAAGTTGAGACTTAGCTAAAATACAAAAGGGACCCCATGAAAAGAGAAATAAAAAATCACAACTATTGAACTTCATTGAGCACATCTAAAACCCAATGCTAACTACTCTAAAACTCAAAAATGTGGTTAACAATCCATAGTTCTTGGAAACTCAAAGGATAATCTACTTACAGATGGAAGGACCAAAAATTTATGGTTTCTTAGACTGGTTGAAGCAAAATTTAAAAAAGGGGTGAGGGCTATAAAACTTATAATTTTTGAAGAGTAGCCTTCAAAGGCATCCACTCTTCCTCCTTTGATTGAGTCTTATTATTTAGGGTCTAAAAGGCCCTATCCAAATATATGATCTCCTTCGAGGAGATAATACTAAATCCTTAAAGAAATTCCAACATTTGAAACTCTAGCTGGGCAAGTGGCTGCAATATGGTCTTCACCTCAAATATACTTGGTGACTAACTAAGAGTTATAAACATGGTCTAGTCATTCTACTTCTCCAACATCTCTTTTATTTTGTCCATTGAGAGGATAGTGTTAACTGTATGGAATAGGGAGGGGATTCCAAACTAGACTAATTGATTAATATGCCCCTTCATATCTTAGACTACCTTTTCTAAGGCAGTTAAAAATGCCTTACACTTTTTAGCTACCTTGTTATATCTTAGGAACTCATTGACCTTGACCACTACCTACCTTTGGTTAGCCACCAATGATACTTGTATTTTATCATCTATTGTGATATAAAGCTTTTGGATAAGGAGTTGCGAGTCATAAACCTTAAGGGACATGAAGACAAAGACTTGGTATATGGATACACTTACCTGGGAGCTCAACCACTATGAGTCTATGATGAACTGAGCACTTGATTCAAGTTGGCAGTCACATTATTTATTCTCTCCCACTAAGATATATACAAATACTAGACCATGAGGAGGATCCTTGTAGTTTAGGAGTGGGTATTAAGGTCATTCTTAAATTATAGGATATCTTGGTCTTTAGATGAAGACTCTTATTACATCTGTTACTATAATGTTTAAAATACTCTATTAGAGTCTAAGAGGCTTTGATAGGTCTGCACAAGCTATAAATCCTTTTTTTATAGATTAGCTTCTATAGTTTCCTTTTTTTTCTTCAAAACATATATCTTGGTCTTTAGTTAAGCTACTTAAATCCATAGTTAGTCCCTCTAACTAGCATTTGCTTGGAAGGTCTCATTGGTGATGTGGCTCTGAAGGCTAGACCTTTGTTTATTGAGCTCTAGGTATTTTTACTTAGACTCAATGTTGAGGTGGCTGACCATAATTTTCACCCTCATGATTTCCAACTTTATCTACTGCAATTGGTGGCCTACTTTGATATGGTCTATGGTGGATTTCTATGTTTCCTCTATTAATTTGACCTTGTTAGTGGGCCTGACCTAGCTGAGGTTGAGGCTGATGACATGTATTGAGTAGTCCCCTAGCTAAATCTATTTTTTGGGATTGAATAATTAGGATAAAATATGTGTAATCATTAGAGATTGTTGCATTGGGTTAAAAATGACTACATGTGGGGCACTACCAGGGTCTTGGCTTATTTTCCTCTTCTTTTCTCTACTCGAGCCTCTTACGCTTTCCTAGTAGTTTCTATCTACTGATGAAATTGCTCTTATAAATGAATATTTCCCCCATGAAAGGGGATCCTTGTGAAAGTTTGAAAGTAATGGTCACTTGCTGCTATGAAGTAGTGGCCATGTTTCCCCTAGAGGTGAGTGGGTAAAGGATCAGGGTGGATGAAGAGAAAGGTGGGAGGTCACAGAGTGGGGTGGAAGGTGATTTTACCATAATAAATGATGATGTGGGTAATGAGTGTATAGGATTGATAAATTTTTCAAGGGAACTGATTGGATGTGATGAATAAAGTGGCATGAGCTTAATGATAGTCTAGGTGGATGAAAATGGCACAAGAGAGGTGATTGGCTGAGTAGTGGAGAGTGATGCAAGCTCAGTAGAAATAGTGGAGGGTAAAGGAGTGAAGAATGAAGTGGAGGTAGAAAGAAGGGGATGGAAAAAGTGTACCTTATTTTATAAAGGCTTGAGGGAAGTATTGGAAACTTATGTCCTAGGTCATCTGGGCTGATATGAACCCATCACAAGATGCCTTGAAGAGACTTACTACTGTTGTGAGGGAGTTGAATATGGGCATAGAGGAGGAGGCTATATTATGAGCCTCTAGATCAACATGACTTATTATTATTTATCTTTAGGGGCATCCTCTTCTTCCTTAAAAGGAGTATCATCCTCTTTCTTTTTATTCGATAGAAAATTCTACTTTTGCTAGAGCTTCCACCTCATGGTACTCATTCTATAGGTTTTCAAATGTTTCATCTATGTCCATATCCTGAAAATTTAGAATTGGATTACCAATTTACTACCTATATTTATAATAGACATCTATTTTCTCATGGATCCAATATTTTTAGGTGAGTTATACCCTTAGACTCTTCATTAATTTCTTCATGGGGTCAAACTATCAGACTATGTCATAAAAGGACTACCATATCTTACAGGTGTCTAATGGGATCTTGGATAGATCCACATAATATTTGATGTCATAATCCTCTATTTACCTTAAATATTTGAGGTATGGTTAGGTCTCATGATTAAGAGGGGTGATGGTATTCAAGGTAGATATATAACCAATTGAGTCATAGTTTGACCAATTATCAATCTGGTCAAGGCTGAGCTTTATAGGCTTGAATGTGAACATGTACTCCTATGACTTTTTCACCACTATGATGCCTCCTCTTGAGAAGGGGACATCATATAGGGAATTTTTATTGTGATTTTATTAATATACTAAATTGACCACATCAATCTGGTGAGCCAATTCCAAGGCTAGGGTCTTACTTATAAATAGGCATGGGAGATGGTATGGATCCTCTTTGAATCCATGTGCTTGAATCAAGGTGAAATGAGCCCTAAAGTACTAGTGAACTATAATTATACTCTTGATGAGCCATGAACACTACATGTCCATTATTTTGAAGGTGATGGCTTCTCAATTAAGATCAATGAGGACCAAACAAAGGAAGGACTCTGAGAACTCATATTAGTCCTATGTGATCGATAAGATATGGGTCCATACAATGATGAGGATCATTATGTTAGGATGGGTGCTTGTCTCAATGGATTTGAAATTGAAGTATGAAGAGAAGAAGTAGGAGTTCTGATAAAATATTAAGTGAAGATGGAAGGAGGAACACCTACAGGTATTTAGTGTTGAGAAGTTTGCCATCTCATTGTGGATGGTGGTGGTGATGGCATATGTAAAGTCCATCTTATAAACCTTCTCCTTAATCACCATCTTTAAAATGAATACCACCCCTAATTGAAAATTGATGAAAAGAGTGTTTGAGTCCATCTCAAAAATAATTCTAACATAAAAAGGGCATCTTTAATGTCCTACATCATAAATCTTCCAAGGGTAATGGGAAAAAGAGGTGCTTCAATGTAGTTTCTTTAGAAGAGTATATTGATGAACTTTGCCTTATGTAATTGGGTATCCCAAACATTCTATAGGATTTCCATACTCTAGACATTGATGTTGGGGTCTCTCTAGAGTTAGAGCATCTCCCTTATGACATCGACACTGACATTTATTTTGAGGTGGTTATTACCTGTAATAATGCTAGTTTTGACATCATATCTATGTGCACATAAGACAATGATCTATGGGCATGTGTGCATAATAAGTAACATATATTGGGTTAGTGTGGAGTTCTAATTTTTTTATCTGAATGACTCATAGTTATTGATTTACAAATTTTCAGTCATTCAATTATGGGTGCCCTCCCTAAGGCTCTTTGGGTTTTTTGCCAATTTGGGATCAAATATCCCATCCACATAATCTAGGACAATTTATGGGTACCTATAGCACCTGCTAGTGATGCTCTTGACATTTATCACTTTAGGATTTATCCAAGTAAAAGTAGAAGCATATGATTTACTTATTACATATTGTGGGGGAAGGTCTCCATGACCACCAACCCTACAAGTCCTTTACTTCCTCGAATGCCTTCCAAAATTGGATGAGGATGTAGAACTCTCCATCATATAAATTATTTTAAATTTCTCTCTTTTCTCAAGGAAGAGTATAGGATATCAGTCTTCACTTATAATCTTGTAATTCTTTTCTCAAATATCTCTGCTCAATATGCTATGTCTGACTCAGTGCTCTTGAAATTCTTAAGGAGTTTAAGTGTTTAGCCTAATGAGGAGAGGGGTATTTATAAATCAATGCTTTTATGTGTGATCATCATGAAAATTTTGAATTTGGGCACCCCATAAATGTCAAGGGTGACACACACTCTTAAAGAATGCCCCACAAGATTTTTGTGGTAATACATATAGGGAATTATGTAATATAGAATGCCTAGCATTAAAGACAAGAGGAGTGGGGTAGATAACTATCTATTAGAGGATAATTCAAAATTAAGGGAGATAAGGTATGGACACTTGGAAATTGGGAGAGAAAACTATGCTAATGACACTTATTTTGAAAGTAAATAACAACCAGGAAAGGAAAATAAACCAATAAAGGGAAACTAGTAGCTATATACAAGGGGAAGGATGATAAATTAGTTGATGTGTTTCAAGTCTATTCCATTGACCAAAATACCTAATGCATTTCCACCTTCATCCTCCAACTCAAATGCATTACCTTTCCTATCACTAATGATGTTAAATGATAGATTTTATAGGGAATCAAACATAGAATGCTAGCCTTGCTTCATGACCCTTTAGTCATGTTTAAGGACCAAGTTTCCTAGATTAAATCCTAGGTCTGATGATTTCTTAATTGAACCATCACTTGACTATTTACTATCAGGTGCTTTTTGCATCACTTTATCACTCTTACTTTTTGGAAGTTTATTAATTCTACCAACCTAACCTCCATTGCTCCATTCTCAACTATCTTAATAACATTTAAAAGTTATAAGGTAGGTATTTTTATTGATATGGGCATGACTACTTTCTTCCTATATACTAATTCATATAGGGATGTCTTAAGGATCTACTTGGGAGTAATTCAGTCAGCCTACAGGGCCATTTTCAAATGCAAATTCCACTCCCTTTATTTGGTAGTACCCATCCTTTTGATCAGTGTAATGAGATTCTTTTTTGTTGATTTGGCCAACCCATTCCTATGTGGGTACTAGTTGGATGATGTTTTCCACAAAATGTCATTATAGAAAGTAAATTATAAAATATTATATTGGAAATGATCATTTTGGGTGGGCTAAACCTTACTACTAGCTCCTCCAAGAAGTTGAGGACCATATTTTCAATTACCTCCTTCATTGGGGATGCTTTAGTCCACCTTGTGAAGTAATCAGTGGCCACAAGTATCTATTTATGGCCTACATTAGAGATGGTATTGGTCATCCTAATGAAATCCAATCCCCACTATATGAAAGGTTATTGACCATGATTGGATTTAGTGGTATGGTTAAATTCTTTCACTTCCCCATAAAGAATTAACATTGTTGGCATTTCTTAACTACCTTATGGCAATCCACAAACATGGTTAGCTAGTAATATCATATGTGCATGATCTTAGTCATGGTGGTGTTTGTTGAGAAATGGCCACCTAGAGGGGTGAAGTGCATATTCTAGAGGATATTATCATCTTGGTGCTTTTTGATTCATTAGAGCAAATCTCCATCGAAGTTTCGCTTAAATAAGACTCCTTGGACTAGTGTGTAGCTAGCCCTTTACAACCTATAGAATTTAATTTTTTACATAAAAATATCATTTGGATATTGGTTGATCTCTATAAAATGGGTCCTATTAGCAACCCAAGACTTGTCGACTTTATATTGATTTAGTAAAACTATTTTTGACACATCTTGTCCATCTACTAGGGCACCTTAGAATTGATCTAGATACTCACAAAGCTCTCTTCCTTAGATTACCTTGGTTATCTTAACTCTAACATCATATTTTATGATCTTTATTATATAATTGGACCATTTTTATATGATCTCTCCTTCTATTATACACTCTCAAATTCTAAAACACACCATATATGCCATTATCTTACTCCCCACCACAAGGTGCCTAAACTTTTTAAGACCTTTGATGATGGTGAAGGTTTGTTTTTCAATGAAATTATACTTGGTATCATACCCATATAAGGTCATTGAATAGAAAGCAATTAGGTGTTCACTTTCCCCTTCTTATGCCATTTGAGTTAGTGTAGTTACTAGGCTATGTTTTCGCCCATAGACATAGATGATGAAATCTCTGGAGAAGTCAAGATTGACTAGCATAGGGGTGGTGGATATCAATTTCTTAATATTTTTGAATTTTATTCTCCCTTTTGAAATCCATTTGAAAGGTTGGTATTTATTTAACATTAATGTGATTGGCTTACCAATCTTGCAAAGTCAGATATGAACCTACTGATGAAATTGATCTTTCCCAAGAAATATTGGACCCATTTCTTGTTGATCAACAAAGTCAAATATATGATATCCTTGACTCTATCTAGATTGATAGTGATATCTTCTTTAGATACCATGCATCCAAGTAGGTTTCATTATAGGACATTAAAAACACATTTCTTAGGGTTGAAAGACACCCCAAATTCTTGGCACTTTTTGAAAACCTTCTCTGAAGAATCAAAATGATCTTCCTTCTTCTTGGAGAAAATAGTGAGGTCATCTAGGTAAATGAGGATAATATTTTTGATAAATCCTTAAAATGTTATGTCCATGGATATTTGAAAGGTAGCCCCTATATTAGAGAGTCTAAAAGGCATCTACACATATACAAAAGTCCCCTAATTTGTAGTAAAACTGGTCTTGTGTTGGTCCTCTTTGTTAACCCATACTTGGTTATACCCCAAGAATCTATCTAACAAGGAAATTTTTTTCACACTTGCTACTATTTGGAGGATCTAATCCATAAAAAGAAGGGTATAGTGATCCTTTCAAGATATTTTGTTTAAATCTTGGATGTCTATGCATAGATAGATTTATCCATTCTTCTTCCTCATCAAAACTAGGTTAGACACCCAAGCTGAATGCTTGATTGGTTATATAATTCTAGAGTCAATCAATTTCCTTTATTCTCAAGCCATAAAGGACTCAATTTTTTGGTTAATTAGCCTTTTATTTTACCAGACAGGCTTAGATCCCTTGATTATATCGATGGTATTATAAATTACCTTACAGTTGTACCCCTTCATGTCATTGTAGGTCTAGGACTTTGTTACAAAAAAATACCAGTTAGTCTCTATCTTTTTGGGAAACTTCTTTCCCTACTTTCAATTTCCTCCCTTCTTCAACATCAAGCTTAGAGTAGTCAATTTTATATGTGACAAACTTTCATTTATCATTACTTGTATCATTAGAATAAAAAAGGTTCTCCAAGTTGATTAGCCCCTTTAGAATCTTATTAGATTTTAGTTGTATGATCTGATCCCCATAGGCTTCTTTGATCTCTGATTATAACTACTCTATAAATTTACATGACTAATGGAGAAACATAATGATTTTGGCATTATTTTTGAACACTTGCCAGTCTTTATTATTATTGAGAATGGTGAGTCTGATAATCACCCACACTATTTTCTCATTGGTGAACAAATCTATCACCAGATCAAACTGGGAACTAATTATTACCATCCTATCTAACTCTACATATGTGGTCCTAAGGATGATTTTAATGTTGAAATCTTTGAATACTTTAATCTAATCCCATATTCGATGGTATTAAGATCTCATGTAGACATTCTTCATAGCCATGACCCCTCTTATTTATCTCACCACTAATTCAAAATATCTAAACACTCTTAGCTACTTTATGCCCATTTTCTCAGTAACGCTAAGGACATGAACTATTTATTTGTATTCAAATTCATTATTTGTGAAGGAGAATTGGAATAAAAATCTTGTAAGGTCTCTTTCCTAGATAGAGATGCTAACCAAATGCCTTCTCCAAAACTAGTCTTGTATTTTTTATCATCAAAATTTAGGGTTTGAAAATTGAACTCACCTTTAGGTTATTTTCTTTGATCCTCCTTCTTCATCACCTTGGGGATGACCTAATCCTCATCATGGATTACATAGGTCATGAGGCTAGTAGCATCAAAATTTTTGAAAGGATCATTCTCAATGAAATCATTAATGAGGACCTCTTCCTCTAGGCTCTTGTTGTTGACCACTCTTCCCTCTTTAAGAATTTATACATAATACATCTCTTTCTTGGAGAAAGAAGTGTGCATTTATTATAAATTTACCATAGCCTCATCCACTATGTGTTTAATATGTAGAGGCTTAGACAAAACCTTAAACTTTGATCCATATTTGTTCCTTAGGATTAGATGGGACCAGTATAAAGACAAGTACCCACCTATTTTAGTGATGGAATCTCTTGAAAGACATAGTCCAAAGGCTAGCAAGACATCAATCACCATAACTTATTCAAGAAATATTATGCTTAGATAAGAGTACAGGGTCAGGGGAAGAGCTTTGATGACACCAATGGTCTGAACCTTCTTCCCATCTAGTTGCATCACCCCTTTGTCCAAGGATTCATAACATAGTTATAGAATATCCTTAATCTACTTGGGCATTACCATGGTGCTGGTACTAGAATTGATCATAGAATTATGTAGTAGATTCTTTCCTATAATGAGAGTCAAATAGAATGGGGTAGGTTTCATCTTACTTACCCCTACCTAAGAGTTGATGAACATGGATAACATATGAGGTTACACACTACTATTGGTTTCCTTTATTTTATGTCATACTAGATGTGTAGCTGGGATATCTTTCACATGTTTCTCCTAGTCTTTCAACACTTTCTTTCAATAAGGATTTATACTCATGAATAAATAAGACATCCTAGATGAAAACATTAGGGATCCTTATTTATCTATTCTATTATGTTGTATGACCCTTGTGGTTAGACATCAAGATCTCTTGGCTTGTTTTATGTTATTTCATTCCATTTCTGATAAGTTAAAGGTGGTGATTGGGATCCCAAGATATTATCAAAAAGTCACTTTAGGACTTGTGAAGGCTTCTTGGGTCTCGACTAATCTCTTCTTGGATTAGGTGAAATAGTTTGATTATACTCATGGGGCCTTTGATATTAGGAACTCACTTGGATAAACCACTTCCTCACCCTCTACCTATGAGAAAATTGCACGCTCTGAGGCTATCTCCTCTTTTTGTTCCAAGGACATCCCCTACATCTATTCCATTAAGATAACATTATCAATACCTAGAGACTAATATCCATAAGAATTTTAATTAGGTGTATTTACTTACATTAATTATTCAACAACCTTTTGCTACACATTACCTTTCAGGAAATTTTGGGGTATATACACATTGTTGCATGTGAATCACCATGAATTTGAATCATCCACCAATTTGGTTTGGCCTATGACCAGTTTTATATTTGCATTTGGTGAGACCATTTACAAAGGATTAGGGATCAGAATAATTTGATTTGTAGGTCACATCTATGGGTTTGTCACTTGATTGTTTGGTGCCTAATGATTTGACCTCTACCTCTCATGGTACTAGTTATTTTGGTAGGTTGCTCTCCTTTCTTGGTAATTTTAGAAAGGAGGTTATGAAGTCATGTCCTACTACCTTTTAAGGTTTATTATTTTATTAGAGAAGTTTTGCAAGATGCTCTTCACATCATTCATCTATGTGGCTAGAGAGGATTAAGGAGACATGCTTACATGAGTAGGTAGATATATATACATGAAAGGTGATGCTTGTTAGGTGATAAGTACTTCTTCTTATAATAACATCAATGTCTATGGGAACATTAGCATTAAAGGCCGAGGAAGAAGCTTCTCAATGTATATCAAGTTATTCTTAGCTCTAACTGCTAGCTCATATGTGTTTAATAGTGTCTTTCCTCCAAGAGACTAAATCATGACAACTATGTTTGAGTTGAAGGTTTTGAGATAAAATATAATAGACATACCTATGGGTGGTTAAGCCTCTATTAGGATCCTTTACCAAGCCTTATCAAACCTAGTATTAAAATAAATAATAACCTCTTATAGGGATCTTTTGATAGTAATTAGTTATTGTAAGAGAGATGACTGGTCTACCTTATCATTGAATCACTCAAAGAACCTATTGCCCAAGTCATCCTAGGTGGTGATAGAGTTGGGTGGTAGGGACTAGTACCAGTCAAGATCTCACCCTTTGAAATACGGGACTAGTAACTTTAGAGCTACATTATAATGTGTGACATAATGTATAGTACATATGTTAAAAACATATTGAAGATGTTACACCATGCTTTTGAAATTCTCCCTTAAGAATTTGAGGAGTGCCTTCAATGCAGTAGCTAGAATATGATCCCATGTAGTTGGGGATACTAGAAGGATGAGTAGATACCATTATTACATGATAAAAATTTCCTCGATGGTCCCTAGAAGGCCATCTATTATGGTCATTATGTCTCACTTGATCCTACAGTACTTTGGTGATTTGTAGTTACCAAAGGTGGTGATAACAAGCTTAGATTTTTCACTATTTATGACCTTGTATAAGGCCTATAGATCATACACTTTAGCTTCTAATCATGTATACTAATAGCTTGGGTCTCACCAGGTGTGCTAGAAAATAAAAACTATCGATGGCTAAAATTCTTTCACTAGGTGAACAACTTTCTATGGGAAACTTTATAGATGTGGGACTCAAATATGATCTGTAAACTAACCTTCAAGGTTTTATAAGATGTCTCTTCATATCAATTTGGGAGTGAAAAGGTATAATAAGGAAATTAAAAATAAAACTAAAATAAATTAACTAGGGTGATGCACCAAGATATATAAAGTATTAATCTGAAACTGCATAAAATAGCTTGAATCTTAGAACATCATGGACTATTAAAGGAGCATATGCATGGATTAAAGTCTATAATGTAAAAAAGAACTAATACTATAGAAGTATAGAATGTAAATAAAAAGTAGTAATAAATATTTACTCAATTTGACATAGAATACCACATCCTCTTCATTGGTGGTTAGAAAACATCATACAAGAGGCCAAAAGGCACAGTATATAATATTTAATCCTTCCCATGAGGGGAACCTATTAAGGTCATAGAATGAAAGAAAAAATAACTACTAGCTACTTCTATTCTAAAATTAAAACTTATTACAAATGGCTGCTCTTTGATAATAATAAAAATAATTATTCATCTACCAACCTCTTTAAAAGAAAATAGCTCTACTTATATAGGCACAATGGCCTTATGAGAAAATAACAATTGAAACCAAGTACTCATCCTCATGATGAGGCCATTGCAATTGACTAAGGGGTTTTGGATCATGAATGCAATTAACCCTCCAAATATTGGATAGAACATAATTATAATTGTTTATGATATCCATTACACTTATAAGAAGTGTGGTGGTGACACATGTATGCCTCCAAAACTACCTCTAGCTTGATTTTTAGGAAAGGGGGTCCCACTCCTCTTGTCCAACGGTACTACTCAAAGGTCTGACAAGAAATTTTTTCTCTTAAGGAGTGATGGGATGATGCACAATAAGTTTGCTTCCTTCATTATAACTAATTAATGGGTCCCCTTCCCAACTCCACCAGCTAATGGCATGATCCTAAGTCCTGATAAAAGATCCTTTGCTCCTCAGGAGCATCATGACACCACATGATGAGCTAGTGTTACCCCTAGGGAAGCTAAGCATTATTTTATAAAAAAGAGCATGTGTGTGCCACATGGAAAGTCTACATCCCTCTTTATAACTAAAATGTGGGCCCTATTTACTATCTTATCAACCAATGACACTATTTTAAATCTCGACAAAAATAAACCTCCCTTGGATAAGCACAAGGACACCACATGTCAAGTGGTAACTTCTCTCAGTGAAGGTGAGAACTTATTTATGTTAAATGTGTATTGAGTTACCATGTGGTGATAATGGAGAGAAGCTAAGACTTAGCCAAAATACAAAAAGGACCTTGGGAAAAGAGAAAGCCAAAAACACAACTACCAAACTTCGTTGAGCACATCTAAGACCCAATGTTGACTACTCCAAAACTCAAAAATGTGGATAATGATCCGCCTCTCCTACTTATCTTATTTTATCTAGTATGATTTTAAGTAAAATAACTTGTACCATTATATTTAGAAGGTACCAAAACCCTAATATTATCTATAAACATGACCTAGTTTTGTGAGTCTATATTTTCCATTTTTTGAGGGGTTCAGGTATTTTTAGTACTTTCATGCAAATTTTTATATGTAGTCTTGAAAGGAAAATTATTTATGAGTTTTTCTAGGTTTTTGGATATCTTTAGTGTGTCTTTGGTCAATTTTCAAGAGGCATAATAGATCTATCATTTTTGATATATGTGGAGTTTCCATATCTATATGCACCATGAGAATCTCTAAAATTCTTGGCATTGCCAAAACCATCCCCATATATGACACTTGTAAGGAACCATTATACCTCAAAAACTCCAAACCATGATGTTTAAAAATTTAGGTTACATCCTTGACATAAATTTATAACATTGAAACTATTGATTGAGGAAGAAGTCCACAACCCCAACATTAGGATTATCATCTAATAGAGTAGTAAAAAATCTTAGCATCAAGACTTTTGACTACTCGAGTAGTCCATACACCTGGCATCAATAAATTTTGATGATAGGTGAAAGGGTAGAAGGTATAAAAAACACTACATTTTAAAGTGGGTTAGAGATTGGTGGGTTGGTAGTGATAAGGGTAATAGTGGAAATATGGTTAGAAGATATCCCCATAGTGGGTGGAGTATGGGTAGAAAAAGGTGAGTTTACCCCTATGTTTTATGGGTTTTTGGTTGGTGTAAGGGGTGTTTGGTTATTGGTTGGGTTTTTTGATTGAGTTTGGATGGAGGTAGTGGATGGGTTATTGGTGGAAGAATATCATCTAATTTTGGTTTTACCTTTAGGTTCATAAGAAGCTGACATTAATCTTTATCAACTATTATCAATTATTACCAACTTTAATTAGTTCTCTAGTGACCAACATTAGTCACAAGTGATTGGCATCAATTTTTGTGTGAAAATATAGATAAACCCAAGAGATACCTTTTTAAAAAAAATTGCTCATTCATTAATATGCTTTAAAGTAGAAGGAAACTCTCTAAAATTTACAGGACCAAGGTGGGAATTTGACCTAAATTTTACAGTTTAAATGCTTGAACACTTCATTTATTTTATTATAGGTTTCCAAGATTTACTTAAAATAAACCCTTCATCGTTATTAAAATTTTGAGGAGTCTTTTCTATTTCAAGTGTTTCCCTTATTTTATGTTCTTTCTAGTGATCCACTTTAGCAATTATTAGCAAATATTTAATTCAAACATGGTGCTTAAGATTCTTATTATTTGTGTAAATTAGATTACATTGCTTGACCTTTTTAAAAATAGTAATAAGAGGGAGAAAATTAGACTTAACTAAAAAATGACTGATATGACTGAGATAGGGTCTGAAACTCATTGTGCAAGACTATGACACTATCACAAAATAAGATCTAAACTTTATTTTAGGATACTTAAAACAAATTCACATGGCATGACTTGGTTACTAAATTTAAAATAATATTCTTACTATGATTTAATTTCTTTTATTTTTCATAATTATTAGCTAAGGCTGGTGTCGATGCTTGTGATTGAACTTGGTTTTGGTTTTGATTTTGTCTATTTCCTAGGTTATGGTTATAACTTTGGTTTGATGAGGTTAAAAAATAAAAACCATTAAATATAATAGCTACAATGACCCATTATAATCCTAATACATTTCTCTGACTACAAGAAGTGTTGGCAATATCAACGTCGAGACTTTTGGGTGCACATGGAATCTTAAACCCTATTGTAAGAATTCAATGAATTTATGACAACTAAAAAGAGTAATTTCATCCCCAACATGAAATTAATGAAAAATAAAGTGTTCCAAGATAAAAATATCTTAGGTTTAAAAATAATAACATCACAAGAAGAATTTGATAGTGTAGACTTGCAAATTGGTATGCAAAAATGCAAATAAATATCATCTAATATATCTAGAACTTCATGAAAATAAAATGAAATTTCCTTTCTTATATAGGTAATTAATCCATAAGATCAAATGAAGATATAAATTAGGGATAGAAACCCACTATACCTAAAATAGAAAAAATAACTAATATCCACACCTTATGGGTGGGAAAACCTAATAATGCTTAAAATAGATAAAACACTTAAGAAACATGAGCTTAGGTAAATAACCTACTCTAAAAAGTCCAATAGGTATCCCATGAATATTCTCACTTATCCATAGAGTATCCCATTAAGAGGGAGCAAGCCAAAGAGGAGAATACACCATATTGGATTAGTACGAGATTATTTGGTTTCATGGATAACATATTTGCATAGATGAGTTTTATTTTAGCATGCTTATGTAACACCTCAAAATCACTTTTTGGGTTTCTAATATTGAGGAAGAATGAAATAAAACAACGTCATTTTTATGAGAAAGTGTAGAAGTATATCACTCATTAAGAGTGAATATGGAGAATCCATCCAAGTTAAGAATCACATTATGAGTAATCCATTATAATAGGTTGTGTCATTTTATCATTCTCATGTTCACGTTGACATTTGTGTTTTAATATTTTATTACCACTTGTTTTATATTGGAAATATGGGTAAAGAGGCACTCCATTGAGAGAGAACTCCAAAAAAAGGTTCTTCAAGTTAGTTTTTGGGTTATGACAACAATTGAGAGACATGTTGATGGGAATCTTATAGTATGTACAGGAGCTAAAGTGTTCTTCCAAAAGGGAGGCTAAGTGGAATGAAGTCATAATGATAAGTGATTCATAGTTACTAGCAATTAATAAGATAATTTTTGTTTTATGGATGAATGTTGACATCCATTTTATTTCATTGAATTATATTCTTGCAATGTAGGTGTAATTTTTTGTATGCATATTTTGTAAGATCCAAGTTTTGGAAATGTTTGTAAATGGAATTGTGTTTACAACCCATGATTATTGTATAATATTATAATACCCCAATAATAACAAAGTTTACAAGTGGTGAAATTTTATAACACCACTTGTTATGTAATGTAATTTTATGACCTTGTTGAGAATATTAAATAAGGAGAATGTAAAAATAATCTCTTAATGGGAGAGGTTCACTTTATCCTATAAGGAGTTCATTGAATTAGCTACAAAAATACACCAAGAATAATACCAAGACCCAAAGAGTGTATAAATTCATTTGGTAGAGATGAGAGGGAGTCATGAACACTCTTTTTAACTTGGGTTTGTAGGTATCAATTTGGACAATCAACCTCCAACAAAGAGAAACAAAGTTAGGATCATGAATAAAGGTGATAATAGTTCATTCTATTGATTTTTATCCTAAATTACTTGATGAGTTATAGCAATATGTTTTTCTTGAAATAAGAGAGAGGAACGAGTCAAAATTTTGGTGGTCCAAAATATTTTTAGTGGGTAGGAGTGATTTGAGAGGATCTCCACTATCAACCAAATTATATGGTCTCAAATAATACCAAAATTGTCTACACATAGAAGATATTTCAAAAATATTTATAATAGAATTTTAATGCTATTAAATTGATAACATATGAAAACTTTATAGCTATTTAATGTGGACCAATCATAATGCTACCATCATTATTTGATTGGATATGTATGGCCTAACACGTGGACCAATCATAGCCTTCAACATGGAATTCAAAAAAATCCACCACGTTTTATGAGTTCGAAGGAAAGTTCCACATAATACATGGTCTCATGACCAATTTATAGGGGATAAAGTTTATATCTTAAATAAATTTTGATTATTATCCCCACTAAAGAGAGATAAAACATTATCTAGATAGCCAAAAAATCCTCCTCTTGAGCTAATGCATAGGATTTGGAGTGGGGATCAACCCCATCACCCAACTTGCCATATGTTTAAGGCCTAAAACCAATATAAACCATATTTTTCAAACCAATTTCAAGAATATGTATTTATTCTTTAATTTTGGGATTTCTTATTAAAAACAAAGGATATGAATCATTTTCCCAAGGGATTTGATTCCCTAACCATATGACAAATGGATAAGGATTTAAAATATCAATAAAGGGACATAGAAACACTATAAAAGGCTAAATATTTTAATTAAAGATTGATAATAAATATTATAATATTCAATCCCTTGTAAAGTAGAATAAGAGGAGAAAGAAAAGCTTCTATGTCTGATATTATAAGAATAACACATTGAAGGCCAAGATCACATTGCACATACCTGCTAGAGACATTAAGGGTAAATTTAACCCCTTATTTTTAGACAAATAAATTTTATTTATTTCCATATTATAAATTACAGACCAAGAGATATTGGACATACCTCTAATATTCATTACAATGAACTTTTGTATCCCCTCATTTGGGAGAGACAAATAAGATAAAGTATGGAAGAACCAGAGCCAGAGCCAAAGCTAGAGATAAATATAGATCTAGACTTCCTAGAAACATCATAAATTTGTTTAAAAATTAAATATAACCTTATTGGGAGCATTTGATGTAAGATATGGTAATTTTGCATTATTTTAATTGATCGATTCAGCTTTTTAGTAGACCTAGAGACGTAGCTTTATTTTGGATGAACTTCGTTATCAACTCAATTTGAATATATACTATATTATTTAGTAATTGATTTTAATTTAATTTTTTAATACTAAATTTTAATCATTCTAACCAATTTTCACATAAAAATAGGGGAAATTGAGAAATTCATTAAAGTATCTAAAAACTAGGTTTTTAGTGAGTGTGTGTGCATAAACTAACATTTTCAGATCAAGGAGGGCCCCCAACCATGGTAAGGAAAAATTAAATTATGACCATGGTTTGGATCCATCCAAACCATGTAGAGGAAAAAATTTTCCATCCCCATGGTTATAAGGGATCCCATCCATGGTGAAGTAAAAAATGTTCTCAATGTAGTTGGGAGACCTAACCATGAAGAGGGAAATTATTTCTTTATCCTCTACATAGTTAGGAGGATCCTAATCTTGGTGATAAAAAATTAAATTATCAACATGGTTTGGATACCTCCAAACCATGGAGAGGACTAAATTTCCCCTTTCCATGGTTGGAAGGATCCCAACCATGGTGAAGAAAAAAATTCTCACCATGATTGGGAGATGTCCCAACCATGAAGAGGAAAAAATTTCCTTTGTCCTCTCCATTGTTAGGATGGGTCCAAACCATGGTGATACTTTTTTTCTCACCATGGTTGGAAAACCTCCCAATCATGGAGAGGATAAATCAAAGTTTTCCCTCTCAATGGTTAGAATGGATCCCAAGCATGAGGAAAATATAAATTTTCTCACCATGGTTGGGAGGGATCCCAATCATGGTGAAAATAAAGAAATTATCACCATGGTTTAGAACCATCCAATCCATGGAGAGATTTTTTTACCCTCTCCATGGTTTGGAGGGATCCCAACCATGGAGAGGGAAAATTGTTTCCTCTCCATGGTTGGAAAGGATCTAAACCATGGTGAGAATTTAATCTTCCTCATTATGGTTGAGATCCCTCCTAACCATGGAGAGGAAAAATGTCCCTCTCTATGGTTGGGATGGCTCTGATGATTATGAGATTTTTTTTCTCTCTCCATTATTTTTTCCTCTCTATAATTGGTTGGGGGCATGTCAGAAAACATAATCTCACCATAGTTAGGATCCCTCCCAACCATGGTGAGAAAAATAAATTATCACATTGGTTAGGAGCCCTCCAAATTATGGTGAGAAAAAAATAATTCTCACCCTAGTTGTAAACCCTCCCAAACATATAAAAGGAAATTTTTTTCCTTTCCATGGTTTGGAGGGATCCCAACCATGGCGATAAAAATAAATTTTCACCATGTTTTGGAGGGATCCTAACCATGGTGAGAAAAAACAATTCTCACCATGGTTGGGTGAAGACAATATCTATATTATATTTTATACTAATTTATGTCGAAGATCATGATTGATGATGAGAAATGATGCGTTGGTACATGGAATTCCAAATAAAAAATATTAAATGATTAAAATAGACTTACCCATGGTCTAAACCTACTGATAAATGACCCAAATTGGCCCAAGTCCCAACCATAAATTTATATGGTGGATAGCCTATATTACATGTTTAATTGAGTTATTGAAATCCATTAGGATATATTGGGTACAAATCATAGGTATATAAGGGGTTTAAAATAAATTCATAACTTTATCTTTCTATTATTTTACCCCTTTTTAACATGGGGTTTGGGGTTTTAAATTGGGATTGTAAACAAAATTTTCCCTCTCCCAGGTTTTCTTCTATCATCTCCCAAAATATCCCAATGTTGAACAATTTTACTAGTTCAAATACATTTATGGAGTTTGAACCTTCAAACCTTTATCAAAAGGGGTGAAGAAAAAAATATAAATCTAGGGTCTATTTCAAAACCTTAAATTGTTTTAGATCGTGAATCATGATCTCTAACATATAATGGTATAAAATATAATATAGGTAATATCACCAAGTCCTGTGTGTAAATATTTGTTTTGTTTTATTGAGGATTTAACCTAAAAAATTAATAGATTATAGATCATGAATCATGATTCACATCCAAAAATTTATTCACAATACCATCTTAAATTCACAAGACTATCAAACTTGACTCACAAACCAAAACACAAATACTATTCAAACAGTTGACATTTGAAATTATGTATTTTGTAAACTATTTTTTTATATTCCATCAGACTTTCACTTTGGGTAGAAAACTATCAAATTATATTTCAAAATCTTTATAAGCATTCCTCTAATCATTACATTCCATGAGATCACATCTCTTAGAATCATTTCATTAAATAGTTCATGTTTCATATATATACTCCCACATTTTTTATACATGTGTATTCAATCTATACTTTTATTTTATTTTTGTCTTCTTTCAAAGTGCATGCTTATTTATATCTTCCCCATCATAATGGTTTCCTTGTTTGTTCATGTTATATTTAGGAATGTGGTTGGCATCAATTTGAGAATATTAATGGAACTATATGAATTTGTTAAGAATATTAATATAAAATTAGTTTTTTTAAACCTATAGCAATATGCATTTGAACTATATATTCACTTGTAATCTACTTTACCTAAAAATGCAACAATTTGTTTGTTTTCATTTCTTATTTTGAACAAAATGTAACAAGTTTTATCTAAAATGTAATAAATATATTATATTTTCCACCATCCAAATCATATTCAAGTATTTATGGAATTTTTAAGGGAACAATAAGCCATTCTCCACTAATTGGTCAATAGGTTTTGAACCTATAGTGGCATGCATCATAATTGTATATTCACCTGATACTCTACTAAGATTGAAAATGCACTAATATATTCAAATTTCCTTTCTTATTTTGAACCAAAGGCAAAAAATTTTACCTAAAATTTAATTCATATATCTTATTTTACATATAATCAATCATATTCAAGTATTTTTTGCATGCACAAGGGAATATGAACAATTTATCCTTCATATTCCCAATATGTTTTAAGCCTATAGTGGCCTACATCAGAACCATAGGTTCAATATCATGTGTTAAGTTTCCACCATGGTTATAATTATTTATAGGATAATAAATATTCATAGATCAAAATGGTAAATTCTAACCCTCGATAAATTTATCTCAAACACAGCCAAAGACTCTTAGAAAAATCCATAAAAAGAGAAATATCAGAAGCAAAAATTAAACTTCAACTAGACATTATGGAAATTATTCTTAGTATATTGTGAGCATTAAATTCAATTTTCCTTTATTCTTTTAGACAAAATACAACAAAAATTGAGATGAAATGTAAGACATATATCATATTTTACACATTATTAATAATAGCCAAGTCTTTGTGGCATGATTAGAGGAAGAAGAACAAGTTATCCTTCAACTAGCAAATAAGTATTAAGCCTATAGTGGCTTGGATTATAAATATATGTTTAATATCATTTGTTGAGTTTTTATCATGTTTATAATTGATTCTAGGATAAGATATATTTATATGGAAACATGGTAAATTCTACCTCTCAACAAATTTGAGTTAGATTCATCCAAAAACTCTTTAAAAAGGTAATAATAAATAAATGCTAGAATCTATTGTCCCCAAAAATGTCACTCATTTTTGGGACAACCTATGAACTATTTTGGTTCAACAGACGAAAATCCTCTCTCCCCTTTTCAAAAATTGTTATAAGCATTCAAGTTCTTCATTTTTCAAATATCTTCCATAAATCTATGAATTTTGCAGGCTTGAATCTACAGACTCTACAGGCTTGGAACTATGGACTCCGCAGGCCCATTTCTACGGACTTCGTAGGTCCATTTCTATGGACTCTATAGGCAAAAATATATGAAATCTATAGGCCAAGTTATATGGAATCATTTATACAAACTCAATTCTATGGACTTCACAGGTTGATTTCTATGAACTCTGTAGGAAGAAACAAGCTCTCAACACTTAAGTGATTTTAATCGCTTCAAGGTTCAACGTCGTCGGCAAGAGTTAAGTTCTTTGGTAAAGCTTCAATAGTTCAACCACTTCAAGGTTTAATGGATTCAAAACACTTATCAAAGAGAAAAAGGCTTGAACTATTGAACCATTGAACCAATTTGGTTCAAAGGTTCAATGGGTTCAATAGTTCAAAGGTTCAACACACGGTTGGTTCAAGCGGACAAAGGACTTAGCCAAATAAAGGGATTGAACTGATTGAACCATTGAACTAAAGTTGGTTTAATCGGTCGGTTCAATTAGTAGGTTCAAGGGGCTGCCCCAAAGCCAAAGGAACAAGTGCCCTTGTAGAGGGTAGTGAACCGAGGTCAGATAGCCCTTGTGGAGGGCAGGCAAGGAGCAGATGGACCGTTGTAAAAGTCTGAAGGATAGTTTTGGGCTTGAATAGTCCTTATAAAGGGCAGAATTCTCTTTCAAGAAAAGAATGTGACAAAATGATCAAGGTATTTCCTTCAGACAAAAAGTCTGAAGGAATTCCTTTAGACAAAAAGTTTGAAGGAATTCCTTCAGACTTTTGCCCGAAGGAAAAGGCCAAAGAAAAGTTTGCTGAAGGATGAAGCCCACTGAAGGAAAAGATCGAAGGAAAATTTTGAAGAAAAGCAGATAAAAAAAAGAAAATGATTCCTTTAGACATTTTGTCTAAAGGAATTAACTCGAGGACTCTCCAAGAGAAAGAAGCCTGAAGGCCATTCGAAGACCACCCGAAGGGCAGATGCCCTTGCGGGTGGCTCTCACCAGCCAAAATAGGCCTTTCTCAAGACCCTGAAGGGATTCTTCTCCTTCAAGAAAGACAAAACAAGAAAGCTAAAGGAATTGTCAAGGAAAGTGATGGGCCCACAAATGTCAAAGTTAAATGTCTCAAACTAGTCATTGAGATCTAAAAGTCTGGTGACATCCCCACAGCCATCAAAATTAGGGCGACTAACTAGTTGTTGGCTTTCAAGTGATGATGTGCCCGAAGACATCAAATTCATGGTAATGAAATAGCCGTTGATCCTTGCAAGTTTAAGCATAGACTCAAATGAATTCAAAGGCCTTAAGGCTAAGGACAAAAGGAAGAACCACTGAGAGGAGTGTAAAGAGCCAGTAAAGCTAGGAACGTAGCCCTAAAAGCTTAAATTATAGGAAGAGACAAAAATAGAAAGAGGGAAAAGCCTAAAATATCTCTGAAAAGGTAATTTTATTAGGTGGAACAGTCCACTAAGTAGATATTTTGGCCTACAAACATTGAAGGTGCCGCCTATTTGTCTCACTTGGAGTAAAGGCAAAATAGACAGCTGTGCAGATAGCAGGAGACAGACTAGATGACCCAGACCTAGGAGAAGACATATGATATGAGGTGACACACCAAAGTTAAGGTAGCCACCCTATTTTTAGCATGGTCCTTAGACAAAAATGAAGGCACATTGAAGGCATTGATTTCAGTGTGGGCTATCCCATGGGAAAGAGCACCAAACCTTGCTTGGTTGCTATACATTGTAATTTCTCTCATTATGCAAGGGAGATCTTCCTATTACTAGAAGCAAAACTCTAACCAAATTGAAAGGTGAATACTGAGACTTTGAGCTCAAATTGTTGTTCATATCATTTTATCTGAATAAGAAAGTAAGTTATTTGCAGACTTTGTGCTATTATGGCTTGTATCATTTTAGGAGATTGTTCTTATATCTTTCTTATAAATATGTTCATGTTTATTTAATTTGGAAATTAGAACTAGTGAAAGTAATCAAGAAGGTGTCCTGAAGCCAACTGTGGAGAGACTTTGTGACCCCACAATTGCCTTTAGTGTGTTTTTTTTGTTTCTGTGTAAAGGACCTTGGGATGACTTTATGCCCTCATTGTCCTTTGTATCTCACTCTTGGGTAGTCGAGGTGGAGACTTTGTGCTACATCTCAGGCTGTTGGTTACTATGCCCTTGGTTACCAGTTACTTGTCACTACCAAAAAGTTTCCTGTTATTTGTAAGAACAAGCACTTCTGAAAGAAGAGAAGTGCATTCTGTCATTTCACCAAGATTTCTACTATCCAGGAAGGGATCTAGCTCTTGGCTGAATGTTACTTCTAAAAGAAAATAAGTACCTTCACCAATCACCCAAGATTTCTCCTTTGATCTATGAGAATCATCTCTAAAAAAAGAGAGATGGATGGTTTATTCTACCCTCGAGTGTTAGTTTTTTGCATATATATATATAGTATATAACACCTCATCCTTATAGGGAACCTCCCCTTGATGAGTGGAGAAATTTGTCCCCTGTTGATGTAGTAAACCTACTCATCTGGCTGATCAATCTCCCTATGCTATGGTTGAAGAGACCTATTTTTCTCACTAGTTAGTTGGTTGACAAAATATTCACCCAATAGTTTTTGGTGACTCTACTGGGGATTCAAACAAGGAGTTCCTATCCTTATCCATTACATATTCTACTGACTCCATTATGTGTCTTACCCATTATCATTATAGCCTTACCATCTTCCTCCATCTCCATTATATTATCTGGTCTACAAAACTAGAGTTGTTGGGGAAGAGCGCACAGTTTGAAGTCTCAAGCTTCAAGCTGAAGAAGATTCTATTCTTTCCCATTTTTGTTCTACAATCTAGCAACTCCATGCTATATAAGAAGCCATAGAGCCCAAGGTAGAGCTAATTTTTCTACTATTATCAAAGCTTTTCCTATTCATACACTGCTTAGATTTGTTATCCTCTTTTTCATAATACCATCATGGTAGTTCTAGGCCCCTGGGGTAACTCATTCAGTCCACTAATCTTACTCCACCTCTACATGAATTTCCACGTAGCTTAAGAAAGAACTTCCTCAAATTATTTGGTGATGGGAGAGTTCACCGTGATGAACACATTGTAGCCTTCAGCATAGCCTGTGGCATAATAGGGGTGGAATTTAAAGACGTGGTAGTCAATCTCTTCGTGGAAACACTACAAGGTGCTGCTGCAAACTAGTTCTACCATCTGCAAGCTAGATTAGTAACTGACTGGGACACACTTAAAGCCAAGTTCAAAGCAAGGTTCAAGCCTACAGAAGATGCACATGCCTTGCTAGCCTAGCTCACATAGATGAAGAAGGATCCCCATGAACCTATGAGGGACTTCATTACCAGGTTTGACAAGCTGAGGAACATGATTCCCATGATCACCTAGCTAACACCTGAGAATCTCAAGTGTTTCTTCATCAACTCACAACTGCCTGAAGTGAGTTTTTTGCTGAGATAGGCTAGACACATAGACGTTGCTACTGCTCATGACTTGGCTATTGAGGTAGAAGATGACCTTATCTTGTCAAGAAAGATAAGGAGAGACCCAAACAGAGGTACATCTTCTTCATCTTCTAAGAATTCATCTATAGCCACCACTGATCAAATGGTGCAAAAGCTGGCAAATGAACTACTAGTCTTGAAAAGGCAAATGGCTAAAGGTATGTCTACTCCTCCTAATCAAGATATGACAAGGAGGACATTTCATAATCAACTATATCAAGGCAATGTTACCAGGAATCAAGGGTAGCCAAATCATCTTCCTCCCTCAAAGAGGAACCTTACCCTTAAAGTGCTTCTAACCAACTCAACAATTGGATATCTAGAAACTAAACATGATTTCTCTTTCCAACCCGAGTTTGATCAAGAAAATGACGCTGATCTCTTCAT
This sequence comes from Torreya grandis, assembly GCA_037957365.1. Taxonomy (NCBI): domain Eukaryota; kingdom Viridiplantae; phylum Streptophyta; class Pinopsida; order Cupressales; family Taxaceae; genus Torreya; species Torreya grandis. Next base: position 539,821 of record JARHVA010001541.1, on the reverse strand, counting down.
GGAGGACCAAGAAGAATTAGTTGGTGACTCCAACATTGGTTTCTTGAATTACCAGGATGAACCTAGAAGTGAAGGTGAAGCAGTGGAGGGATCATACACTATGTTCACTTGGTCCAAGAATCAGTCAGCCCAACAGCCTGATAAAAAAAAATAGAGGAATGATCTTAGCCTGTAATTTCAATTACTAAGTGGGTAACTTATCTACCTTTCCAACTAAAGGACCTGGTGGTTGCTAAAAAAGTAAGTACCTCAAACATTTCTACACCTTCAACTTAAACTTCATAGATTAGTCCTCCCCCTCCCAAAAACCAAAAGGATGAACTCCCATCCTCTCTTCCTAGTCCATTCAGTCATTTGACATAGTTGACCATGTCAAGAAAACTAAAATTCAAATGAATAAATTTTAATTCCTATAAGCCAACCCTGAGTAGTTAGATGGGTTGCTAGAGTGTGTGAAGAATACAACCATCCCTACAGGATAAGAGATTAGAAAGGTAACTCATGATCCCCCAAGGAACATTCCCATCCCAGTCACTCATACATCAGCACCTAAAGCTTAGATTCTATTTGAGTCTTCAAGCAGGGGTAATTATTTTTTGTCCATAGAGGATGTTCATGCTTCTACAAATGAAAGTTCTATAGCTGGCAATCCAAGAATTGATTCAAAAAGACATCAGAAGAATTGGTAGGGTGTAGTATATATAAAAAAGGATCTTCCATCTCTAATAAAGAGAAATTTGAAAGAAGATCATTTTTTGATGATGTTTGGATCCAAGAATTTGATGGCAGCAATTCCTTTGTCGGTGCTAGAGCCAGGATGGTGTTGATATCTCCTCAAGGAGATATTCTTCCTCCTTCACACAAGTTGCAGTTTAGCAATCCCAAAAACACTGCCGAGTATGAATCTCTATTACTCAGATTGAAGGCTACTTAGGATGAAGATGTCAAACTCCTTCATGCCAAAGGAGATGTTGAACTGATGGTTTGTCAAGGGTTTGATGCTAACAATCAAAATATGTGTTGGACTGAACTAGCAGAATGTCAAGCTATGGTAGTGGACCATACTGTTGTACTCCAAAGTCAACAAAAGGAACTCTTCACTAAGAGAGCAAGGAGTTACAATTTTTAGATTGAAGACCACGTATTGCCATGGAGCAAGAAGAGAGAGCCAAAAGGAGTGCAAAGAAAATGTGATTCCTGGTGGAGAGTTCCATTCACCCATCACCAATTCTAGGGACAAAATGGTTTCCTACTAGTTTATCAGGATGGAACACCATCTTCATTGTCTCATAATGAGTAGCATCTGAATCAATTCAATTCTTGAAGTATTAGATAAGTTTAATTGTATATATGTACATTTATATAGTCTTTATTTCTAATTTATGTTATTTGTTTTCATTTTTAGAGCCTTTCTTTTTGGGTAGCATGACTCCATAGCCCAATGGCATACTTCAAGGCACCAAAGATTCTAGTTTCTACTCCCCTAAGTTGTTTCAAAATTTTAACTAAGGGAAGTTCCACAATTGGAGCCAGCTATTGTCCCCAAAAATGTCACTCATTTTTGGGATAACCTATGAACTATTTTGGTTCAACAGACCAAAATCCTCTCTCCCCTTTTCAAAAATTGTTTTAAGCAATCAAGTTCTTCATTTTTCAAATCTCTTCTAGAAATATATGGACTCTGTAGGTTTGAATCTATTGACTCTGTAGGCTTGAAACTACGGACTCTGCAGGCCCATTTCTATGGACTCTGCATGCCCATTTCTATGGACTCTGCAAGTGAAAATCTACGGACTCTACAGGCCAAGTTCTACAAACTCATTTCTATAGACTCATTTATATGTACTTCATAGGTTTATTTCTATAGACTCTACAAGAAGAAAAAAACTCTCAACACTTAATCAATTTTAACCACTTCAAGGTTCAACATCATTAGCAAGAGTTAAGCACTTTGGCAAAGGTTCAATAGTTCAACCGCTTCAAGGTTCAATGGCTTCAAAACACTTATCAAATAGAAGAAGGCTTGAAACATTGAACCATTGAATCATTGAACCACTTTGGTTTAAAGGTTCAATGGGTTTAATGGTTTAAAGGTTCAACGCACAGTTGGTTCAAGTAGACAAAGGACTTAGCCAAATAAAGGGATTGAACTAATTGAATGATTGAACCATTAAACCAAAGTTGGTTCAATTGGTTAGTTTAATTATCAGGTTCAAGGGGCTGCCCCAAAGCCAAAGGAACAAGTGACATTGTGGAGGGTGGTGAACTGAGGTTAGACAGCCCTTACGGAAGGCAGGCGAGGAGCAGATGGACCATTACAAAAGTCTGAAGGATAGTTTTAGGCTTGAATAGTCCTTGTGGAGGCCACATTTCTCTTTTGGGAAAATAATGCGGTAAAATGGTCAAGGCATTTCCTTTGACAAAATTTTTGAAGGAATTCCTTCAAACTTTTGCCCAAAGGAAAAGCCTGAAGAAAAGTCTATTGAAGGATGAAGCCTGCCAAAGGAAAAGACCAAAGGAAAGTAGATGAAACAAAGAAAATGATTCCTTCAAACATTTTATTTGAAGGAATTAACCTAAGGAATCTCTAAGATAAATAATCTTGAAGGCCATCCAAAGACTGCCTGAAGGGCAGATGCCCTTGCGGGGGGCTCTCGCTTGCCAAAATAGGCCTTTCTCAAGACCCCAAAGGGATTCTTCTCCTTCAGGAAGGACAAAATAAGAAAGCTAAAGGAATTTTCAAGGAAAGTGATAGGCCCATAGATGTCAAAGTTTAACTTATGAACTAGCCATTGAGATCCAAAAGTCCAGCGACGTCCCTGCAGTTGTCAAAATTAGGGTGACCAACTAGCCATTGGCTTTCTAGCAATGAAGTGCCTAAAGACGTCAAATTTGTGGCAATGAAATAGTTGTTGATCCTTACAGGTTTAAGTGTGGACCTAAATTCATTCAAAGGCCTTAAGGCCAAGGCTAAAAGGAAGAACCACTGAGAGAAGGAGTGTAAAGAGCCAATAAAGTTGGGAACGTAGCTTTGAGACCTTAAATTTTAGGAAGAGACAAAGCTGGAAAAGATAAAAGAAGAAAGAGGGAAAGCCCAAAATATCTATGTAGAAGTAATTTTAGTAAGTGGAATAGTCCACTAAGTAGATATTTTGGCCTGTAAACATTGACGGCACCACCTGTTTGTCTCACTTGGAGTAAAGCCAAAATGGATAGCTACGCAGACAGCATGAGACAGACCAGATGACCTAGACTCAAGAGAAGACATATGAGATGAGGTGACACACCATAGTTAAGGTAGCCATCTTATTTTTAGCATGGTTCTTAGATAAAAATGAAGGTGCATTAAAGGTATTGACTGTAGTGTGGGCCATCCCATGGGAAAGAGTGCCAAGCCTTGCTTGGTTGCTATACATTGTAATTTCTCTCATTATGTAAGGGATATCTTCCTGTTACCAGAAGCAAAACTCTGCCCAAATTAAAAGGTGAATACTGAGACTTTGAGCTCAGATTGTTGTTCATATCATTTTATCTAAATGAGAAAGCAAGTTGTTTACAGACTTTGTGCTGTTATAGCTTGTATCATTTTAGGAGATTGTTCTTATGTTTGTCTTCTGAATGTGATCTTATTTATTTAATTTGGCAATCAGAACTAGTGAAAGTAATCAAAAAGGTGTCTTGAAGCTAACTATGGAGAGACTTTGTGCCCCCACAGATGTGTGTGTGTGTGTGTGTGTGTGTATATATATATATATATATACACATATATATATATATATATACATACATATATATATATATATATATATATATATATATATATATATATATATATATATATATATATATATATATATATATATATATATATATATATATATATATATATATATATAGCGCCTCATCCTTATAGGGAACCTCCCCTTGATGAGAGGAGAGTTTTGTCCCTTGTTGATGTAGTAAACTTGCACATCTGGCTGACCAATCTCCCTATGTTGTGGTTGAAGAGACCTATATTTCTCACCAGTAAGCTGGTTGACAAAATATTCACCCAACATAATCAAAATTTAAACTTCAAACCAAACAATATGGTTATTATTATTTCATACATTATGATCATTTCATTGAGTTTTCCATTCTTATTTTGAAACAAATTTAATAAATTTTATTTTAAATGTAAGACATATATTATCTAAGATTAAAAAATGGGAAATTTGACCTTGTTCATTCTACAATTAAATCTAACTATAGCACCACTAATATTCAACCTCACAAGCCACCCTTCACTCATTCAAAATATGGGAGATTTAGAATAGGGTGTAAATATGGGAGATTTAGAATAGGGTGTGAACATCCATCTTAGCATAAGAGAAAGATTGTTTAATAAGTTGTTTTATCTACAATTGCACTAGTAGGCAATGGAAAATGTGGAAGCACACAACCCATGAACTATTTTATAAAATTACTCATTCCCATAAAACCCAATTTCCATCCAATATTTCATAGGAAAAAAGTGGAGATATCAAATAATGAAACAAAATCACCTTTTCAAAAACATAAAAAAATGTTCTTCCCACCTAAACAAAATTGTATTCAATATATTATGATTGGATTCAATTATTTGTAATTGCTTACTTTAGTTCTAACCAATGTAACAATATGAAATAAATAACATTTTAACAATTATAAAGTTTTGTATAAAGTTTGACATTTAAATATATACATATATAGTGCAAAGTGGTAGCCAAAGAAAATAACTTGAAGATTATTAACTTTTTTGGCTAAGTATGTAGTGTTAGAAATTTTCTAAGATCTCCACCATCCAATCAAACTAGTTTGACTTGAATTAAGGTTCAAGAAAAAAATCCATTTTGGATGCGAGCTTAAATCTATCTTATCATGTGTTAACAAAATTTAAATGTTTGGAGGCCATTATAATGTGAAACAAATATTCTAGCATTGTTCATATGCTATAATATAATATTTATTTATTGTATCTAGGTAAACCATCCATATGTACATAAAATAGGATAACACAAAATAATTTATGCAAAAATTCTATGAAACAAATAATTTCTATAATGTTTTATGATTGATAGTATATTACCATTAACCAAGATATGAAAATTATGCCAATATGAATAATAGATCCAAAGCTTTTAATCTAAACCAATGTTATTCCAACTTTGTATATTAATCATTGATCACAACTAGTTATGGATTTTTTAGGAAATATATGGGGGAAAGGAGCTAGTAAGGAATTTTATGAGCTTAAATTAACTGACACATGTGTTAGATTTTGGAAACTTGGGAATAATTAATGACATGCATATTTTAGATGATCTTATAAAAATGCATCATGCAATTGAAAATTTACTAAGAAAATAAAATGGTCATAGATATTTCATTTCAACTCTCAACTAGATTCATTTGGTCATAGATCTAGGAGTGCTAATGAAACTATACATATACTACACTAAACTCCGCTCATCCCTTGACCATATTTGATTGGTAAATTAATATGGGATCAATCTAGTTAGAGAGAGTATTATTTTAAGCGAGATTCTCTATAACATAGTAGTATCTACCCTCGAGCCTAGTTAGTAGATCATCCTTAAATATCAAAACTAGGCTAGGGTAACCCAATTCAAACTATAGATATATAGGGTTGGGTTTAGGTTGTAACATATATGGTGTTTATTGGGAAATATATAGTTTTGGGGATAATGTTACTAAATATATATAATAACTCATATATTATCCTATTAGTTATTATTGAATAGGGTCAGTGGTGGTGTTTAAACTAGTTATAGTCTATCTAAATAACTCAATCAAGTTCCTAAAGTCACCTAATATCTAAAATATATAAGGAAGGGGGTTATTACTAGTTATAAATAATACATACATGATTTTTATTTTTGTTTTTAAGAACCAATAAACATATGGGTTGGCTTATATATGAAATACCCTTCACTTCACTATAGTTTGGTGGCTGTATATGTATAAGGTGACACTAAAGTTATATGTCCCTCAATATATGGTATGGATTATAGAAGAGGAACAAAATACACATGTATTTTATACCCATATCTACATAATATTTGATAGTTATTGATTCTGGTGTATGGATGGTATATATATAAATAGGTTAAATTTATGTTTGAGATAAGTTGAATGTTTATTATTTATACTTAGATAGGCCACCCACCATCAACTACCAATAGATGTGTGGAGCATGTTCCATTTCCCTAACATATATTATATGCCCTAAACTTACCATATATATGGCATTGAGTGAAGGAGGATATCATATAAAGTTCTGGTCTAATTATATCATGTATATAGTAGCCTACTGTGGTAACTATCGAGTGCTTACTTGAGTTATTTAGTTTGGCCATATATAGATTGGCCATGTGTTTTATATTCAATTTTAGTAAATTCCACCTATATGTATAGATGGAACCATATATGGTAAGATACCCTAACTCTACTCATTCAGTCATTACGTGAAAATACACCTAAAAAAATGGTGGGGAGGGGGGGTAGCTAGTATGCTACCCTTTTCCATATAAAAATAGGGGATATGGGGAGATGATGATAAGTCAAGTATTTCCATCAAGCCCTATATCTATCTATATAAGGGGCATGTGAATTAGTATCATCCTATATTGTCTACAGTCAAGTGAGATTTGCATTGGGTTAATAAACAACAATATCAACATATATGCCACTTTAATAAGAAACAAAGTATATTAAAAATGAATATTAACCTATAACTCCTTTTGATACTTAAGGGAATAAATGTGAGTGCAAGTAGAGTAAATAAGTTCTTTTCTTAGGAATGGTAATTTTAACACACACACACACACACACACACACACACACACACACACACACACACACACACACACACACACACACACACACACACACACACACACACACACACACACACACACACACACACACACACACACACACACACACACACACACACACACATATACACAAATGTAAAACTATAAATCACCTGATCATATGTAAAAAATAGGTAGGGGTTTATTCATGTAAAATAGTCAATATGTTTGTCACTTTGGCATGGTAGAAGTTGATTCAAGAGAATAATAAAAAATATGTAAATTTAAGGGAATAAATTAATTCAAATATGATCTATGTTATTCTTAAATATGGTTTTAATTGATTTTTTGAGTTATCAAACTATGAGTAACATTGATGAAGTGGTTGCATTTTCTAAAAACCTAAGATTGATAGTTTTTGGTGTAGAGGGGGAAAATCACATGGAATACATAGAAAATTAAATTCCATTACCACCTCCTATGTCTACACTAAAATTAAATATCTTAAAGCTTTAGATATTATAGCTATTGGATTGTTACATTTAAATAATAATAAAGCTACAATAATATCATTAGTCTAAGTTGTAGTAGGAGAATTATTGCCTATTTGCACCTAAAACTACACAGTCTAGATAATGTATTTAAATTAGTATCAATACCATTCACAATATTATTAATCCAAGTCACCATATAAAAATTATATGCACATATGATTTAGTCACAAATCCATAAAACAAATAATGAAAGGACTTTGTGTAATATAAGGTCCTACCTCTCTTCATTTTGTAACAATATGGAAAAGGGTATGAATGTGATAAAAGCATGGGATATAAAGGTCAAGGATTATAAATATATGAAGAATAAATTATAGAAACAATAACTACCAATAACAATGATCTTAAAATAGGACTTGGTTTAATTATATGATTATAAAAAATAATGCAATGCAATAAAGTCTTACAAAACAATATCTTAAAGTAATTTACTTTTACTTTTTTGGGATCTTAAGGACTTCCATTTTCACCCTTAAAACTCCCTTTGTATTATGTTTTAATTTAATGTGTGATATTTGGGACCCTAATACCCATTTTATATAATTTTGAATATTTTAATGATAGTTCCTTGGGCCCATGATACTCTTTTTGTATTATGTTGAGAATTATGGAGGGCTCCTCAGGTCTCTAATACCCCTTATATAATTTTAGGCAAAGCTCCATGAGCCCTTAAAAAATGTTTTTTATGTTTTGAAAATTCATGTGGATGGTGGTTTGTGTTTTTTTTTTTTTTTTGAAATATTATGAGTTATGGTTACCTCTTAAACTTCTCGGTTATCCTTCTCCAAATGTTATTGTATTAAAATGTTGATTCATGTGCTTTTAGGATAACTGATGACATATTTAGTTGGGTGGTGAGAACCCACTTATTATCATTATCATCTTGGAGGTTCTCAAATATTGTTACAAAACATGCATATATAATTGAAACACCTTGGAAATTAGATGATTTATTTAATCACTTTTGATAATTTTATTAATCATGTTATGAATGTTCTTAACTATTTGAAGTTTTTCAGCCTATCTTGCTTATTGTATCATTAAAATTTTTTTTTTGTTGGTTAGGGTTTATTAAGTCTCCTAATGTAGTTTCCACCCTTTATTATTTCATATTAATTAGTGTTGTTTATGTGAGAATCTTGTTTAAAAAGTGTGATTTTATTTGAAAAATATGTTTTCAAAAGGTGCCTTAAAAGGTTAAAGTTGAAAATGACACTTGATTATCAATAAAATTATGTGATTTAAAGTATAAATCATTGATTGGACTATCTAAAATGAATGTAATTAATGATAAAATTGAATATTAATTATATGCCTTGGGAAAAAAATGATCAAATATGAGGTTTGATATGTCATTGTCAAGGAAAGTGTTGGATCAATCTTGTTTAACTTGGTTCCATTTTTTAAGTTGAAATGGAAAGATAGTTGAAATATCATATTCCTAAGAAGCATACAAAATAAGTATATAATTTTATTTGTGATTTTTTACATCGAGAATCATTTTATCTTTGTTATTTTATCAAGGATAATGATTCTATAAATTAAAGGGGATGTAATGCCCATCCTATTTTGTTGTGGACTTATTTTTAAATCTTGGCTTAATTATTATTTATATGCCCTCTATGCTTGTAATGTGAATATGAGGGGTATTTAACCCTAGTGGTGATTAGACATTATGGTGCTCTTAATGAAATTTTAGCATGTCAAGTTCTTGAATGTATTCCATTTCATGGTGCCTTATGATATGGTGTACTTTATAGAATACCTTATTACTAGGACACCACTTATGTGAAGGTTTCACTTAATGGCATAATTTTTGGTAATAAAACATCTTGAGTAGGTTTTGACTGTGTTAGTAGAATTATTTCTAATATGAGTTAATTAATTATTTATTTTGGCATGGGAATACACATCTCATAACATTGGTTTATGCTATAAATTTAGTGTGTGATGTCTATAATTGGTCATCATATGGTGGTTTCAAAATTTACTTCTTGCTTAAATAATGTGTTTAATATCATGACATCTTGGGTCTATGGTTGATTTTAAACTATTCACTCTAGGTGAAGGTCCTTCTATCCCAATACAAGTGAGGAAGCAAGATTGATGAGATTTGGTAGTGTCTAGTTGAATATTTTTCAGATAATGGAATGGATTTATTAATCAATGTAGTTTACATAAAATCAAGGATAGTTGTCTCTATATTTATTTATATTCATCCATAAAAGTCTTTCAAATGGATGTATTTTATGTATTAGTATATATACATGTATTTTTTTATAATAATAATAATAATAATAATAATAATAATAATAATAATAATAATAATAATAATAATAATAATAATAATAACAACATCAACATCAACAATTAATAATAATTAATTAATTAAGAATGTAAATTTTAAGTAATAGCCTAAGAATGAAGAGCACATAATGGTAAAGGATGAGACCAAAATTTATCCCATTTATATCAATAAGTAATACCATTTGCTCTTCTATAAATTATGTTTTAAAGTGGACTTAGATGTAGTTTTAACAGCTTATGCTTGTTTTAAGTTCATAGAATGAAAAATGCTAACTGCTATTGTTCTTATTCTATTAAAAATGGTTGTCTACAAAAATAACAAGTCCAAGTAAAATGATAACCAACCCCTTATAAAAGGGATGAGATTAAAATATATAGGCAAGATGTATTCTCATGGGAATGACATCTATAAATACTGGCACTCATGCCCATGATGATGTCATTGAAACTAAATGATGGTTTCAAGCTCATGAGTGTAGTTAACCTCCAGATCTCAGATATGGTGTAAATGCACTATCTTATTATGGCCATGATACTCAGGAGGAGCATAGTGATGCTATGTGTCTATCTCTAGGGCCACCTATAATATGACATTAGAGATAGAGATCTAATTACCTTGGCCAATGGTATGACTCCTAGCTCTAACAAGAAAACCTTGATTTCAATAAGCACCATGACACCACATGTAAAAGCTCATCTCTTCCTAGTTATATCTACATGGTGGTTGTTACCCATCACTACACCAACCAATGACATTACTTGAATGCCTACCAAAAATAAAATACTTTTAGATAATCACTATGATGTTATGTGTCAAGAAGACACTTTTTTGGGGAGAATTTAGGCATTTCCTTGTAAAATGAGCATAGAGGCACCATATGGGTAAACTGCATCTACCTTAAAAAATCCTCAATGGGCCTCAACCATCATCTTGTTAGCCAATAATGATACTCCAAGGACTAACCCAAAATGAATTATCTTTAAGGAATGTTGGGCTTCCATGTGTCAAGTTTATGCTCTATTAGAGGGAATTGAAAGTCTCTTCGAGCCAAACGAGCTCTAGGATACCACATGGAGGAAGTGGAAGGATGCTTACACTTAAGAAAAATTACAAAAAGGACCTTAAGAAAGAAGAAAACAAAAGAATAATTATTGGATGTGCCAAGCAAGTCTAGGACCAAACATGAACTGCTCTAAAATAGCACAAGGTGGATTCTGATCCACAGTGCCTAGTGATTCATAGGGGTGTTCACCTATGGATGAGAGAACCCAAAACTATGGTATGTGGACTAGTCGAGGAAAATTTTCTAAAATAGGAGGAAGGTTTATAACTTATAATTTTTGAAGGGCTACCTATAAAGGCACCCACTCTTCCTCTTTGGGTTAGGCCTTCTTCTTAAGAGCATTAAAGGCTCTATCTTGATCAACAATATTCTTGAAGGAGATATTCCCCAATACTTAAAATACCACTAGTAGTTAGAATTTTAGCTGGGTAAGTGGCTATAAAATATTCTCCACCTTAGATATACCAGGTGATTGACCAAGAGACATAAACATGGTCTAATCATTCTATTTATACTCTAGTAGTGATTTTATTTGGTCCTCTAGAAGGATGATGTTATCTACCAAGAATGGGGAGGGGACTCCTAATTAGACTAGTTATTTAATATGTTCTCACCTATCTTGGACCACATTTTCTAAGGCATTAAATAATGCCTTGAATTTGGTTATTTACTTATTACAGCCTAGGAATTCATTGACCTTTACCACTACTTATCTGCCATTGACCACCCTTGTTTATAATTTTTAATCCAAAGTGCTGTAAATATTTTGGATAAGGACTTGTGAATTTGAGACCTTATGGGATATGAAGGAAATGACTTGGTTGATAAACATGCTCACTTGGGAGCTCAGATTCTATGAATCTATGATGAAGGTGAGGTTTGGTTTCAAGTTTGTGGTCATGCCCTTGATCCTTTCCTAGTAAAATTTGTATGGCTACTGGATCATGGGGAGGATTTTTGTGGTTTATGAATGGGTGGCAAGGTCATTATTTAGCTTCTCAATTTCCTAGTCCTTAATTGAATATTCATTCTATGCCTATTATTTCAATTGTTAAAAATCCCAATTAGAATCTAAAAGCTTTTGATAGGTATATACCAATTTAGTCTCTCTCTCTCTCTTGTAGCTTGGTCTCAGTAGCCACTCATAGATTGGATTCTTCTTGGAAGCTCTCACTAGAGATGAGGATCTAAATATTGGACCTTAATTTATTGTGCTCCATATCTTTATCCTTATCCTTATTATTGAGGTAGTTAACCATATCCTTCACCTTGGTGATTTCTAACTTGGTCTTCTCTAGCTATCAAGTTGCTTTAATGTAGTCTATAGTCACAAAATCTTGCATTTCCTCCATTATCTCAACCCTATTAGTGGGGCTAGCCTAGATAATATTGAGCCTAATAGCTTGTATGGTGTATTCCCCTAGTTACATCTACTCTTAGGACTTGATTACTTGAGTGTCTAGATGAACAATCATGAGGGATTGTTGTGCAAGGTCATAAAATGACTACATGTGAGTCTCTATTGGGGCCTTGGCCTACTTACCTTGTTTATTCTCCATATAGGCCTCCTAAGCCCTTGTTATCATGTCTATCTATTGATGGTATTTATTTGATGATTGAATTTTCTCCCTTACAAAGGGAGTCTTTGAGGTAATGCAAATAGAATGGTCACTTGCTACTGTGAAACAACAAACACTATTCCTTTAGATGTGAGTGAATGAAGGGTGAGGGTGGAAAGAGAGAAAGGTGGGAGCCAAAAGAGTGGGGTGGATGTAAATTACACCATGATTGAAAATGATGTAGATGATAAAGGTATAGGAGACATAGATCTACTTACCCTAGCCAATGGTGTAACTCCTAACTATGATAAGCAAACATTACTTTTGACAATTGCCATGGTGCCACATGGATAAGTTCATCTCTTTCTAGTTATAACCACATGGTAGGTCCTTCTAGTCACTTTTATAGCTAATGGCATTGATTGAAGGCCTACTAAAAATAAACTACTCTTGGATAAGCACTATGATGCCATGTGTCAAACAAATTCTTCTCCGGGGGGAAGTTGGGCACTTCTTTACAAAATGAGCATGGAAGTACCACATGGATAATCATGTCTACCTTAAAAAATCCTTAATGGTCCCCACCCATCATTCCATCAGCTAATAGAGCTACTATGAGGATTGACCTAAAAGGAATCAACTTTGAGGAGCGTTGGACTACCATGTGTTGAGCTGACACTCCATTAGAGGGAATTGAGAGTATCTTTGAGATGAATGAGTGCTTGGATACAAAGTAAAGGAAGTGGAAGGATGCTAACACTTAGGAAAATTTTCAAAAATGGCCTCAAGAAACAAGAATCTAAAAGAATAATTGTTGAATGTGTCAAGCGAGTTTGGGACCAAACATGAACTGTTCCAAAATAACACAAGGTGGATTCCAAATCATAGAAGTTATAAGAGAGATCATCTGGTACATCATGGGTATGTCTTATGAAGGCACTAAGGCCTTAAATTAAAAGAGGAATACATAGGATCTCATGCAGGCTTTATTTGAGATGGACACTATATTTTAAATAGATAAGAAGGGATTTACTAGGGTTAATCTTCTAAGGAGATGGCCAGATATCTACTTATAGGTAATGCACTACATAAATTTTGAAATAAAGTTGACTCATATATTTTTTCACTATTTCTTGTTGTTAAACCATTTTAAATGTATTCAAATTAGTCTATCATATTATCTCTTCATGTCATTAGAATCTTTAGTCTTATCCATCCGAGAAAACCCTCTACAGACATAATCCATTAAGGATTAATTCTCCTGCTCATTAAAAGAGTGACCCTCATAAGGAACCAATAAATAAATCTTGTGGATAGTAATGAAGATAAGAAATCTGAAAAGGATAACTTAGCAAAGGAAAGAAAGGATGAGGCTTCTCCTTCCCCCTACCCTATTCACCCATAGGAGGTTAGGAAAAAAGGACAAAAGAAAATCCCATAAATCTTCTTCCTTGAGGAAGAACATAGGTGCAAAGGTTAATAAAAGTCTCTAGTTCCATTGGGGCATAAAAAAACCTAACTTTTAAATACACAAATTAAAAGTGAGATAAGTATGAAAGAGGGATGATGATTTGGCTTAGCTTCCATAGGGATCTAGGTATAATTTATAAGATTTCCATGATAATATATATAAAATGGGTAGGAATTTGGTATTTATAATATAATAATAGAATAATTTCAAGAAAAAAGTGGATGGGTTGATGTAAGGGACCCAAAAATGGTATAAAGAAGAAAAATAAAGCCATAGGGAACCCCAAATAGAAAAGGGAAATAAATTCTCACCATAACCCTGAGGATCTCCAGCACCAATAAAGGAAAAAAAATGATAGATAAGGACGAAGGCTTTATCGAACATGAAATAAACATGGTGGAAGGCCATGGAATTCAAACTAGAGGTATGATAAGTAGTAGTGTGAAGAAGAAGACAAGTGGCAATAGGAAAGAGACCTAGTTTGATGAAATATAATAGGTGTCTTTGTGTTTCAATATATTTTTTGGTTCTTGTTTTACTAAAACTTTGCTAAATCTTTTCTTCTAGTACGTCGTGTAAGCCTAATTACTAGTTATTTTGTCTTTATTTTTTTTTATTTTGAACTATGGTTTTGAGGTCATTGCAAAACTTGAGTTTCACCTATCAAATTTTTAAAAATAATAATATAAGATGTAAATTGAATTCGATATGTTGTTAGCTTTGAACAAAAAATATTTTCAAACTAATTTATCAAGGTGTTAGCCTAGAATAATGAATTAATTATAAACTAATTTGTTAGGTTCTTAGCCTAAAATAAGAAATGAGTTATAAACTAATTTTTTAGGTTGTTAAGATAAAGAAATAAGTTCTAAATTTATTTGTTAAATTTTTATTCTTGATTAATAAGTTGTTTAAGTAGTTTTTTTATAAATACAACCTTCTCATTCATATTATACTTATAGAAGTGTATACTAGACTAAATAGGAATGAATAACAAGAAAAATAAGAAGTTTTTTCACTTTATATGTAATAATTTCTTTATAAATAATAAGTTGAAGCATTTAGTAATATGTTTTTATTGTTTGAGATTGGTCCAATTATAAAGGAAAAGCAGGCTACTCCTCATGAGGAAGACGAAAATATTTGGTATTTGTGTTTTTATATTATTTCATTTCTATGTTATCATTTTTTTTCATATTTTATTTATTTTTGTGTGTTAGATAATTTTTTTCATTTATACATTTTTAATTTTGCAAGTGCATTTTCCATTCTGCAATGTGTGTTTTAATTCAATAATTTCAATACTTTTAATTAGATTAGATTTGATACAATTGTTTTCCATGAGTGTTTATATCATTTACAGGTAGAAAGAACTATTAGTTTAAAGTCTTATTATGCCTATCACTTACAATGTTCAAACACTAACCTAGATTGACATTACAATACTAAATGATGAGGACTCAATGACACTCATTAGTAAACCAAGAACATATGATGAATCACATGTTTTTATCTCTAGAGGTCCCAATGGAAAGGAAACCATAATATTTTCCTTCACCTATAATAAACACCATTACTTATGATACCTATAATGACTTAACAACTTATTTTTATGCACTTTATTTAACATGCTTGTTCTTAACATGTCACCTACCCCTTTTATGGATCTATGGTAGTTGTCTGGATCAGACCATATGGCTATGTTGTAATCATTGTTAATATTCATTTGATAATCATAAATTGTAAATGTTTTGAAAATAGGAAATCCATGTAATTAATAAAATTTATCCAAGGATCAAAGATCAAAGTCCCAATTACATGAGTGGTGGCTATGTTAAGTAAAAAATTGTTTCTAACTAAAAACTTTCTAGGGATTTAAAATCTATCCAAGAACCATAGTTGTCCTTTGGGGTCTCACTTAAAAACTAATGGGGGCTATGAAATTATCACATTCCATGAGACCACTTTTATAGAGGAATTTTATCATGTGGTTATGGTGGGGTCTATATTTTTAACATCATGCATAAATTTCAAAGAGGGTGCCATGGCCTATTTTGACTAATGTTTTTATAAAGAAGGACAAATGGATGCAAGAAGAGAGTTTTTTATTACTATCATTATTTAGTAAAATACCCTAGATTTAAAGGATGAATTTATGTGTTGGAAAGTTATCAATGATGTTATGGTGATGTCATGTAGGTGTCTTGGTGAGTGGATGTAGTGCTTTGATAGCCTAAGTGATAATGACAAAGTGTTCAATGTGCTTCTCCTAGTGTGCTTGAAATTTTCTTGGTTGATCTTCAGTTTTGACATGGTTAGAGATGGTCAAGGATGAGTATGGTGATTTTATCATGTTAAAGGGGTAATATAAGAGGTTTTATAAGCTTTGAGTGATTATGTGCATAAATAGAATTCATCTGGTAGTCCACTATTTTCATCTAGACATGTTGTGTAGTGTGATAGAAAATCTAAGTAGGTAGTTTGATGATGACACCATTATCATGTGTGTATGAGTCAGGGGGAATTGGTTATATGGTTGTGATAACATTAGATTTGATATTCACTAAATATCAATTCATTCATCAAAGCATGGTCAAAGATATGAGTGTACAAATTTGTCTTCCCAATTAGAATTCATTATTTTCCCATACTTAGCCAAATTTACATGTGGCTAGAAAGAGTCAAGTAAGCATTTTGATGAAGGCATATTTTACACATGTGGGTGTCTTAGGAAAAGGTGATCATATGGGTTTGTTTAGTTTTGTGCATAATTGATTTGTGCTAAATTTGATATCATGCACTAAAGCACAAAAAAAATTATGTAAGAGCAAAGTTGGTCTCCTAGACAAGTTCTAAGCATAGTCGGCTCTATGATAGAAGATTTTGAGAAGGCATTTTAATGGAAATATATCTTGCATGTGTGTGGGTTTTAAAAGTATATTGATATATGAATGGATTCTAATTTCAAAGGAGATCATATGATCTAAATTATATCATATATCTAAGCATAGAAAAAGATATGACTTTGTAAAGTTGGCCTTCTAGGTAGATAAGTAAGGTTCCAATGCTTAGTCAAATTTTCACATGTTAAAGTTCAAGAAAGACTGATGGAGTGTGTTTGCAACAAGAATTTAAGAAGTGGAGTGATGAGGTTAGGTGAATTTTTTTTTAATGATTAAGAAAAGGTAAATGATAAGGATCCAATGGTAAGTAGGTGTTCGTATAGATTGATCAAATGGTGAGCATTGTTAGTTAAATATCTAAGTAATCCAAAAAGATCAATGAAGCATGTTGAGTCAAAATTTATAGATTTCATGAGATGAGGTCAACTATTATATGTTTAAAATTTGGCTTTGGTAGACTATGAATTAAATTTTGAACAAAATCAATGGTGTGTAATTTATCTAAATCTGAGAGGACACGAGATGCGAGCATAGTGTTTGAAGTTTAACTATGAATATTTGCATTTGAATATTTGAATTTGTGAAGGAAAAACTAGTGTCTAGTTTTTGGACCATATCTTTTGATCTAAAATAAATTTGACCATGATGTAAAAATCAAAGTGGTATATGACTCCAAGGCACATCTAGAAATATAGATTTAAATTTTTGAAAGTGTGTGTACATAAAGATATTGAGAATCAAATTTAAATGTGTGTTCTACATGTTCTTAAATTAACCCAAGATAGGTAATTGAGCATATTTTAATGTTATTTAGATATATCTTGATGAGTTAGATACTGGGGAGTGTTATATGCTCCATAAGGATGCTTTATGTACATTATAAAGGATTGACCAATCATATAATGTATGGAAAAAGGCTTATAAGGTGACTATGTGTTCACTCATAATTACTGTGTGTATAGAGAAGTGTTTAAGCTATTTCTTCTTAAGCTAAAGGTTATTGTGATGGTTACTGGAACTTAAGGGGGGTCTATATATCATGAGTAATGGGTCCATACTTATGGAAAGTGTTCTTATGTTCTTTGTTTGCTCAAAAAAGTGTCAAAAAGTTTAATTGGTCTCCATAGGACCTAAAAGTGACTTAGGCCTTTTTGAAAGTGGATTGTTCTTAAGTGTGACCCATGTGAGATGCCTTAAGGGTGAAGCAATATAATGTGGTTGATAAGGAAATATTATGTTATTTTTAATTCATAGATTATATATATATATATATAATGAAACCAAATGTGTTGGTTTCTAGACTTGTGAAGTGAAGGATACGTAGTGTGCCTATTGGTTGAGTTAATGAGAAGAATAGTTTGTTGACTATTTGTATGACCTATAGGTAATGTTTCTAATCTAAATATAGTGATATTGTAATTTGAGGATATGAAAAGAGGTCTGAGTGTGCATATGAGGATAGTTTGAGTGAAGAAGGAAAGAACTTGTGACATTCCTATGTGAGAGGCTTGTTTGAGATAGAGAGAGATTTTATGTAGAGGTTATAAAATAGAGATCCATCATCAAGTTTTGAAGACATGATTTCTAAGTTGGAGGTGTTCAAATGAGGGTCTAAAGGACTTGGTCTTACTCAAGGGTAGTTGTTCCTTGTGAAATAGGTGTTTAATTAAATACCTTTGGTCAGGAGGATATGATCAAGGTTTTTTGGTCTAAAGGAGTTGATCAGTTTCTTATTTGTAATTTATTAAAGGATATTAGTCCATTTTTGTTGTAAGCTTGAGAGTGGGTTTTATTCCTTATGAGGGTTTTCCATAGGAACTACGTGTTATGTGTTTGATATTATGTATGCATTGAATGTATGAGCCCTCTTGTTAATGCTTCTTGATCAAGCTAATATATGTTGATTGGTTAAGATTTTAAAAGACTATAATTGAAATTGAAATATCTGAGCTCATTGATTCACCCCCTCTTAGTGATTATACCTCTAATAATTGGTATTAGATTAGGTCCTTTGTTAAAGGATTAATAACTTAAATGTGATCCAATTAACAGAATGTCTAGTCATCAAGGAGGCTTCTCTACTAAGCAAGCACCGATGTTCAATGATTCAAATTATGATTTTTGGATTGCAAGGATGAAGACATAAATTATGTCTCTAGGTTTTTATGTATGACAATATATTGTCGATGGTTATGTTTCTCTTATTATACCTCCATCTAGTACTACAAATAATAAATTTTTTGATAATAATTACAAGGCAATGAATTCCATCACCTGTGGTCTTACAAAAACTATGTTTACCAAGGTAATCCATTACAATTATTCTAAAGAGATATGGGAAAAAATGTAGGTCATTTATGAAGGAGATTCAAAGGTCAATCTTGCTAAGTTTTAGACTCACAAAAGGTAATTTGAAAGTGTTAAGATGAATGAAGAATATACTATGGTATCCTTTCTATAGAGAGTTGATGAGATTATGAACACCATCAGAGTTCTTGGAGAGAATATTAAAGAGGCTAATAATTTTAAAAAGGTATTAAGGTATCTATCCCCAAATTTTGATCTAAAATTATCTTATATATAAGAGAGTCATGACCTTACTTAGTTGAATATGGATCAATTACATTACACCCTTATTGCCTATGAGATGAGGAAGAATGATGATATGCCACCAAAGAAGGAAGTAGCTTTCAAGACTAAAATAAAGACAGAAAAAGTTCCAATGGAAAAAATTTAAAGAGGATGACATTAATGATTTAAATGAGTATGAACTAATTACTTTGATTTCAAGTAAATTACGAACAGGTTTAGGCAGGTATAATGGTAAGTTACTCCTTAAATGCTTTAATTATGTTGAGATGGGACATTTTGATAATAAGTGCCTCATAAGTATAAGAAGGATGATGATGATGATGATGAAGATCATGATCAAGGTCATGATGATTTCAAGAGATCTTTTATGTCTGATAAAAAAAATTAATTCAAAAGGTTTGATAACAAGAAGTACTTAAGGGACAAGAAGAGTCTCTACACTAAAGAAGATTGTAACTCGTCAGATGAGAGTGAAGTCAGTGACTTAGAGTATGATCATGAATATGATGGTCCTATTGAAGATGAATATATGTTCATGGATGAGGAAGGTAGTTGTTCACATCAAATGGGGTCTACTTGGTGTGATTTAGATGATGATGAAGATGAGGTGGAATATCATATTGCATTGACAAATGCTCATGAAGAACTAAAGATCGAGAAAAAAATCAATAATAATATGAACTCCAAACTCAAGTAATTCAAGGAAAAATTTAGTGTGTTTATGGAAAGAATGCATGAGGATGCCAAGGAGCATGAGATATGGTCAATCATCTTAGTTGTCAATTTGAAATTTTGTCTACAAGCCTAAAAGCTAAAGAAGATGAATGTGTAGGGTATGTAATAGAAAATGAGTCATTTAAATTTAAGTTAGAGAAGATGTCTAGTAAGGTATTGTCATTTGTGATATTTGAATAGATCTCAAGTGATCTAGATAATATTATAAATGATAAAAATAATGCGAGTGATAAGACTCATCTCAGATAAAAAAAGAACCAAAGAATGCAACTCAAGACAAGATGAAGACTAATGTGAACAAGTAAAATTGGCCTTTGAAGACAAATCATTAGATAGGAAATTAAGGTGCTAGAAGAATGAATATAAAATAAATCAAACAACCAAATTCCATGAGGTATGAAAAATTCAATGGATATTACTATAATTAAAATTAGTGTGGGCATATATTTAGAGAATGTAAAAGACTTGTTAATAATGAATTTGCATGAAACTATGATGGGGTTCATTAGTTAAAAGGTGTGAGCAAGGTTGAGTGATTCAACTATCATGATATAGGATAATTTATAAAACATTGTCCATTCAAGGTAAGACAAGATGATTTTCTATCAAGGAGTACAATTTGTTATAGTTGTGAACAAAGAGGTCACATTTAAATATTTTTCAAGTGAAGGCCTACAATATATAATAGGTTTTATCAGGCTCCTAGAGTGCAAGATAGAAGGCAAATGAACTCATGGAGACCAAAGGTGGTAAGTATGAGTCATGATGAGACTATAGGGCTAAGTAATCTATTTTATATGGTGGATAACACCAGAAAAGGTGAATAGTCCCAAGATTTCTTGTTATCTATTCATATTGAGAATGAAAATACCAAGCTCAAGGAGAAGACCAAGGTACTAGTTCAGGCTAGTCTTAAGATGTGTATGGATCCAAGTGAACATCTTGTTGTTGCTAAGAAAACTTTATGTAAAGAAAATAAATATTTAGTGCCTAGTGATGAGGTTCAAGAGTGTATGGTTGATTCTTGAAATAAAAGGGTGTGTCAATATTCCATAATTGATCCATGTGTTGTCAATTCTATCTTTGAAAAAAAGGAGAGTGATATAAAAGAAGAACCAGTTCTCATAGTTTAGACTAAGAAGAAGAAGAACAAGAGCAAGACATTTTATAGCTATAAGAGGATTCCATTAGTTATTGATGTGATGTGGGTCACTCCTAACTTCACTTTGTTTTAAGACATTGTGATAAAGAGGAGGTCTATATTATATGCTTCTTAAGAGACTCCTTTTAGAAGAGAAGCATGTGTTGCTATGTATATACTATTTATAGGGTTAGATTAAAGGTTACCAAATGAAAAAGGGGGATTTATGATTTATCAAGGTGATATTTTTGTATATAAAGGTCTGTTGACCTTATTCTAGCATTATTGAGGTGTTTTTGTGATTTGAAGGTTTATTGAAGTCAATTTAGAGATTTTTATTAACTCTCAGGTTTCCTAGTGTGTATTTAAGAGCTTGCAGGTCCTAAAATGGGTTATAAGAAGTCAAGGTTACCAATGGTGTGGAAGATAAAATCTTGGTTCATAAGTATGTAATGATTGTATCCAAGTTTACATGAAGTTTCAGAGGTGGACATTGATTGAAGGTGTTGTGTTGACTTTATTTATTTTAAGATTTTAGGGTTTTAAGTTCTACTAGAAAAGTGGTCTATCTTATGAGTTGAGGTTGAAGGATTTTTAATATGTTGAATGGGAAAAATGGGTTGTCAAATTAAGGTTCAAATAGATTTACGTATTTTTGGTTTTCAAGTTATTCAAATTTTTGTCATGTTGGAGGCCTAATTAGGTAGTAGATTTGTGAAGGAAGTTTATTGTCGAGTACGAGATTGTTGTTCAAAATTGGTGTCTTTAAGGGGATATATGAGGGTGATTTGAATATTAATTTTTAGGTCTTGAAGATGTATCTACTGAAAGGTGTGGGTTACGCAAGTTCTAGGTAAGGCTACAAGGAGTCCAAAATAGGCCTTAGTGTAAAGAAGAGTTATTTTTTCTTAGTTACTCAAAAATAGAAAGTAATTTTTGTTTCATGGAGCTTTATTAGGTTTATTGAGAGC
Source organism: Torreya grandis (assembly GCA_037957365.1). Classification (NCBI taxonomy): domain Eukaryota; kingdom Viridiplantae; phylum Streptophyta; class Pinopsida; order Cupressales; family Taxaceae; genus Torreya; species Torreya grandis. The sequence goes on along the minus strand of JARHVA010001541.1, from coordinate 517,667 downwards.
ATTTTTCTTATTTTGTGAGTGGGATGAAGTTTTTTTGATGGTCCTTATGGTAGCTTGAGAGAGAAGGCTAGTGAGCTTATATGTTGATTCTTCATGGTGTATGAAGATCTAAAGATGCTCAAGTGATGAAATGGATCAAAAATATTACGGGGAGTCCCTATCAAATGTTTCTTGATATGTTACATTATATTTTAGTATTATTTTGTGTTCTTTCTTCATTTTTTGTAGTTTTGGGTTGAAGAGAGAGTTGACATGGAACAAGAGGAAGTTGTCAAGGCAAGAAGAGGTAGGATAAAGGTAAGGGGTTTTACACTATCTTTCTAAGATTTTATACTCCTTTTGGTAGTATTTTCAAGTCCTTAGGATCAATTGGTGATCACTTTTTCATTGTGTCAAAATGGGAGAAAGTGCATGAGCTTGGGAGTGCTTGAAGAGAGAGAAGGAATGTGAGTTGTATATTGCTATATGATGGGTGTTGACATCAATGACAAAGGGGGAGATTGTTAGAGAGTTGTAAATGATGTATGGTAATATCATGTTAGTTTCCTAGTGAGTGGATGAATTTATTTTATATATTAAGTGATAATGACAAAGTGTGTAATGTGCTTGTCTTAGTGTGATTGAAGTTACCTTGGTTGATCTTTAGTTTTGACATGGTCAGATATGGTCAAGGATGAATATGGTGATTTTATCATGTGAAATGGGTCCTATAAGAGGTTTTATAAGATTTTAGTATTTATGTACATAATTTAAATTCATCTAGTAGACCATTGTTTTCATTTAGACATGTTGGGTCTAGTGGTAGAAAATATGAGTAGGTAGTTTGATGACATCACCATTGCCATATATGGATGAGTCAGGAGAGTTGGTCATATTATTGTGATAAAATTAGTCCTTAGTTGATATTATCTAAATATAAATTCATGTATCAAAGTGAGATCAAGGATATGAGGGTGCAAAGTTGGCTTCTAAGTCAGAATTCATTATTTTCCCATACTTAGCCAAATTTACAAGTGGCTAGAAAGATTCGATAAGTATTTTGATGAATTAATATCTTGCAAATGTGGATTTTTTAGGATAAATTCATCATATGGGTTTATTAATTTTGTGCATATTTTATTTGTGCTAAATTTTATATCATACACTAAAGAACAACAAAAGTTATGCAGAAGCAAAGTCAATCTCCCAAACAAGTTTTAAGCATAGTTGGCTCTATGTCAAAATATTTTGAGAAGGAATTTTAATGGAAATATATCTCACACATGTGTGGGTCCTAAGAGAATATTATTATATGGATGGATTATCTTTGAAAGGAAAACAAATGGTCTAAATTATAGATCATGTTTCCAAGCACAACAAAAGATATGACTATGCAAAGTTAGCCTTCTAGACAGATAAGTAAGGTTTCCATAGTCAAATTTTGACATGTTAGATTTTGAGCAAGATTAATGGAGTTTATTTTCTCTAATAAGTATAGAATAAATGAGATGAATATAAGTGCACATTTTTTAATGACTAAGAAAAGGTAAAGGATAAGGATCCAATGGTGAGTGGGTGTTCGTACAGATTGATTGAATGGTGAACATTGTTAGTTAAAGATATAATTGATCTACAGAGATCAATGGAGCACATTGAGTCAAAGTTTCTAAATTTCATGAGATGGGGTCAACTATCAAATATTTAATATTTGGCTTTGACAAGCTATTCATTAAATTTTAGACAAAATCAATGGTGTGTAATTGATCTAAAGCTGAGAGGACATGAGATGCAAGCATAGTGTTTAAAGTTTAATTGTGACTGTTTGCATTTGATTATTTGAATTTGTGAAGGAAAAATTAGTGTCTCATTTTTAGACCATATATATTTATACAAAATAAACTTGACCATAAAGTAAAAAATAAAAGTGGTATAGGACTCCAAGGCACATCTAGAAATATAGATTTCAAGATCTAAAAGTGTGTGAAAACAAATATATTAAGCTTTAAAGCTGACTATATGTTAGTGCATGTTTTACAAGTAACTTGAGAAGGATAATTGAGCTCATTTTGATGTTTTTAAAACATATATTGATGAATTAGATATTGGGGAGTGTTGTATACTCTATAAGGTTGCTCTATGTACATTATTAAGGATTGACCAATTGTATGTTGTATGAACAAAGGCTTAGAAGGTGATTGTGTGTTCACTCATAATGACTATGTGCATAGAGAAGTGTTTAAGATATTTTTGCTAAAGCTAAAGGGTACTGTGATGGTTTCTAGAACTTAAGGGGGACCTATAGATCATGAATAATGGTTCCATGTTTTTTTAAAGTATTCCTATGTTAATTATTTTCTTAGAGAAGTGTCAAAAAGTTGAATGGGTCTCCATAGGACCTAAAAGTGAGTTCAACCTATTTAAAATTAGATTGTTCTTAAGTGTGATCCATATGAGATGACTTAAGGGTGAGGGAATGTAATGTGGATGAAAAGGAAAGATTGCGGTCTTGTTAATTCATGGATTCTCTATATATAGTGAAACCAAATGTGTTATTTTCTAGACTTGTAAGTGGAAGAATTGTGCAAGGTGGATGTGAGAGTTGTGAAGAGAAGGATGGGTAGTGTGCCTATTAGTTGAGTTAATGAGTAGAATACTTTGTTGACTATGTGTATGACCTATAGGTCATCTTCCTAATGTTAGTATAGTCCTCTTGCAATTTGAGGATATACGAAGAGGTCGAAGTGTGCATATGAGGATAGTTTAAGTGAATAAGGAAAAAGTTTATGGCATGCCTATGTGAGAGGCTTGTTTGAGATAGAGATCAATTTTGTGCAGATTTTATAAAATAAAGATCCATAATTAGGTGTTGAGGATATGATTTATAAGGTGGATGTTTTCAAAGGAGGGTCTAAAGGACTTGGTCTTCCTTAGGGGTAGTTTCTCCTTGTGTAACAACTGTTTCCCTAAATACCTTTGGTTAGGAGGATATGATTAAGGTTTTATGGTCTAAAGTAGTTGATCAATCTCTTGTTTTTAATTTTTTATAGGACAATACTCCATTTGTGTTTTAGGATTGAGAGTACATTTTATTCCCCATGAGGGTTTCCCATAGGAACTATGTGTTATGTGTTTGATCTTATTTTTTCATTGAATGGATGAGCTCTCTTATTAATGATTCTTGATCAAGTTGATATATGCTAATTGGTTAATAGTTTAAAAGACTACTATTGAATTTGAAAAATTTGGGCTCACTAATTCACTCCCCCCCTCTTAGTGATTTCACCTCTAACACTATGGCATTTGGAGGAAGAATATGTTAAATTTCAAACCATTGTCATTATTACTCGTTACTTCTCATCTCATGCAATCACAAACCAAAATCAAATAAACTCATAGGTATAGACTAATTTTTAGGGATAAATTATTATTTTGGGAAATGGGAATCATAATTTGTCTCAATAATATGGTTATGTAGCTGCACATATTTTGTTCACAAGACATATATAGAGGATGAGTAAAATAAGATTGAGAAGATTATAAAATTATACTATGAAAATATGGACTTATGATAAATAAATAGGATATGAGGAAAATTATCCATTATCTAATAATATTACATATTTTGATATGATAAAAATTATGCAAGGAATTTTTAAAATTAATGTTAAATAAATATATTATTAAAATAATGAACCCAAATAAAAAAATCACAAAAGACATGAAATTAAAAAAATACTTCTAACCTACAATAAAAATAGATAAGGCTAACCTAAAATTAAGCTCAATATTTAAAAAGGCAAATAGAGTAACAATTTAACAACACACACACACACACACACACACACACACACACACACACACACACACACACACACACACAGATATATATAAAATTAAAATAACAAAAGAAAAAAGAAAAAAAAATCTATAATTCTAAAAAAATAAGGATAAATGAAATTTAAAAATAAAATATAAAAAAGGAAAATAGGTTATTTCATTACTATAGAGGAAATTGAGAAATTTGTTCAAAAGGAGATAAGTTATTTCATTATTAGAAGAAAATTCTATGAAATTTGGAAGAAGAAAGCACAAGAATATACAAATGGAAGAGTGTGTGAAGATGAAAATTACGCAATTGGGTAACCAAAATATAAAAACCTAATAAAATATCAATTATGGTGACAGATATGGGGAACTCTGACCTCTAGAAATCAAATAGTTTATTTTTATTTTTTTTATTTAAGCCTTTTTTTGGGTATTCTAAACATTTTTTTTATTAAGTTTTGATTCTATTGTTACACATGGTAATTGTAACATCTAAAGAGATGATTTATAGGAAGAATTCTTAGGAAAATGGGTAAAAAAACCTTAGCACTGATAAAAAAACCTAGTATTAATAAAAAAACCTTTTGAATTTGGTTGAAAATAAGAAAACAAAAAATAAACAAAATGGTCATAATTTGGGGCATAGTATTGAAAAGAAAAAAATTAAGATTATTTTTCATAATTTAGGGGAGGATATTGAAAAGTGGAAATTTTTATAAAATGTATTTATATATATGAAAATTATAATATTTTTAACATGATAAAGCAAGTAAGTAATAATGTTTTATGATTTATTTTATGCACTATTTTGAATTTTATCTTTTGTTTCTTTTTTGCATCTAGGACAAATTGTTTGTTGTTTTTACTTTTTTTTTTTTTTTGGTTTACTAAAAATGTGATCTTAAATTCTGACTCTATCATTGCACATGGTAATTTCAAATCCATACATAATTCCTTTTTTAGGACTAAATCCCAGGAACTCATATAAATAACCCTAGGAATGATAGTAAAAAACCCTAGGAGGGCTAGTAAAAAATCATAACCCTAGTTAAAAAACCTAGTTCCATTAAAATTAATTGCATTTGGCTCAAAATAATAATTGAAAATTGAAAAAAATGTTCAAAATATAGGGGAGGGTCTTGAAAATTAGAAGGTTTTGCAGAATGTGTTTATGTTTATGAAAATTATGATCTTTTTAAGGTGTTAAAACAAGTAAGTGTTATTGCTTTATGATTTGTTTTATGCACTAGTTTGAATTTTAAATTTTACTTCTTTACTACATTTGAGATAAATGTTTTGTTATTTTCATTAATTTTTTTGTATGCTAAACACATGCTCTTAATTTTTGACTCTATCATTACACATGGTAATTGAAACATTTGACATAAATCTTATTTTAGGAATAAATCCAAGAAACACCTCTAAACAATCTTAGGAATGCTATTAAAAAACCCTAAGGACACTAGTAAAAAACCTTATGGACTCTAGTAAAAAACCCAAGTGATAGTAAAATTTGTTTCGTTTGGTTTAAAATAAGAAAGGAAAATTGAACATAATGTTTAGAATGTGGGGAAGGATCTTGAAGAGTGGAAAGTTTTGAAAATCATATTTATCTTTATGAAAATTATAATTTTTTAAATGTGATAAAGTAATTACGCGCTATTTTTTATGATTTATTTTATGCACTAGTTTAAAATTTAACTTTTTCATTTTTGTTGCATGTAAGACAAATATAGTAATCAAATAGTTTATTGTTTTTTCCTTAAAAAAATATTTTTAGTATGATAAATATGTGTTCTTAAGTTTTTATTTTGTTTTTTAACATGGTAATTGAAACATCATATATAAATCCATGCATTAGGAATAATTCATAAGAATTATAGTAAAATAACCTAACACCAATAATTATTTTTGGATTTAGTTCAAAATAAAAAGGAAAAAATGAAAAAATGTCTTAGAATGCGGGAGATAATATTGAAAATTTGAATACTTTGCAAAACATAATTTTATTTGTGAAATTATGATTTGTTTAAGGAGATAATTAAATTAAGTGTTAATGCTTTGCAATTTTTTATTCACTACTTTGAAAAAAAATTGCTTCTTTTTTTGAGTCTATTTTTCTGAGGGGTAGCATTTACCTTGTTGTAATTTGAATATTTATTATCCTAAAAACAATTATAGATATATGAGATATTTGAAATTTTCATATTCCATAAAAATTGTATTGAAATATTTTAAAAATACCGTTGTATAAGTTTTCTACTTGATATTTTAGACTAGCATCTATGATTAATCATCACAAGAAGGAAATATTTTTTTTCTTAATGATGGATCACAAATGTTGATATGAATAGTTGGATCATAAATATTATGATTTTAAAAATACAATTTAAAGGAATAATCATTGGAGTGATTAAAATCCCAAGGAATGGTAAACCTTTGAAGTTCTATTAAAAAACCATAGGTCAATGTTTTCAGCTAACATCATAAATTTGTGATTCAAGATTTATGGCATGGTCAGGGGAACAAGAAGTCAGTCTCATTCAGTTGTTCAATAGGTTTTAAACATATAATGTATTGTATCTAAATTATATATTCACCTGATAATCTACTTAACCTGAAAATGCAACATTTTATTTAGTTTTCCTTTCATATTTAAAACCAAATGTGCTAAATTTTATCTTTAATGCAAGACATCATAAATGAAAACCCCTAAACAATATTTATTCCATTAAAAACATATTTAAAAACCTATAAACATTAAATAGGGCTACATAATGAGAAAATAATCTTATTTAAAAAAAAACACCTCAATATTTATAATTGGTTCCAAATAATATCAAAAATTCACCTCATTTGTCCATATAAGAATCAAATGCTTCTAAAGAAACATATAAAACTCACATATAATTGATATCATAACTAAACTTAAGGTACTATTAAAAAATTGAAATACATGCAAGCTTAATACTAAATAATATATCATTATTAATGCATCTCATGCAAATTATCATTTCAAAAATACATTTCCATCCATTCTTTTCTCTAACTATGAATAAGGTAAAAAATATTACCTAAAAATCAATATGATGTTAATCTAAAGGCTATATGCTCTTTGATATACTCCTAAAAATATATTATCAGATGCATCCTCCTACATAATATGAATATGATACATATCTAATATGGATATAGGAAGGCTAAGGGATAAATAAACCATTCACCTTGGAAATATGTAGATATGTCCTAGAATGTATTCAAGTGTACCCTTAGGGTGTAGGATGTATCTATCTCATATCATGTCTAAAAAACATTCTTTTTTATCTATAGCTTACTATATTATGTCAATTTAACACATGTGGCTATATTGGTTACTTATCTTGAAAAAAATCATTAGATGTTTTCTATGCTTTTGACTCACAAAAATATCACCAAATGAAAATGAAATATGAATAAACCAAGAAACAATTAAAAAATCAAATGTTGAGGCACATTAAATGCATAGTAAAGATTTTTTATGGTGGTTATTCACATTTAATGCAATCTTGTTGAGTTATAAATCAAAAAATATTTTTTAAACTTACCAACGTCTCAAAAAATCATTACCAACTATAGGTTAAATATCATGTGTTGAGTTTACACCATAGTTATAATTATTTATAGGCTAAGAAGTATTCATTTGACAAAATGGTAAATTTTTCCCCTTAATAATTCTATCTTAAATGTAGCCAAAGACTATTATCACGTGTTATAAAAATAAAAATTATAGAATCAATAGTTAACCTTTAAAATAGTTAGTATGTTAATTCTTATTATGTACATTCTAAGCAATGTATTCAATTTTCCTTCCTTATTTTGAACCAAATGCAAAAACATTTCTCTAAAATCTAGGACATATATTATATTTGAAAAAAAAATTATATTCAAGTCTTTGTGGCATGGTTAGGGGACTAAGATGCCATTCTGCTTTAGCTAGTAAAATGGTTTTAAACCTATAGTGACCTACATCAAAACTATATGTTCACTTGGTAATCTACTCATCCTAAAAATGCAATAATTTGTTCAGTTTTCATTTCTTATTTTGAAATGATTGTCAAAAAAAATATCTAAAATGAAATTCAACATTATCAATCATATTAATGTTTTTCTGGTATGATTTTGGGAACAATATCAAGTTATCCTTCAACTAGAAAATAGGTTTTAAACCTATAGTGGCCTACATCAGATCTATAGGTTTAATATCATGTGTTAAGTTTCCACCATGGTTATAATTATTTCTAGGCTAAAAGTCTTCACATGACAAAATGGTAAATAACACCCCTTAGCAAATTTGTCTTAGATGTAGGTAAAGACTCTTAGTAAAGACTATAAAAAGATAAATGCTAGATAAATAGTTAACCTTCAAACTAGATATTATGGTAATTATTCTTACATACATTATAAATAATATATTTAGTTTTCCTTTCTTATTCTGAACCAAATGTAACAAAGTTTATTTGAAATGTAAGATCTCTCTTATCTTCTCCACATTATCAATCATATTCAATTATTTATTGCATGGTTAGGGAGATAAGATGTCATTATACTTTAGCAAGTCAATTTTTTTTAAACCTATAGTAGCATGCATCAAATATATATATATATATATATATATATATATATATATATATATATATATATATATATATATATATATATATATAAACTTAGTAATCTACTCAGCCTAAAAATACAACAATATATTCAATTTTCCTTTCTTATTTTGAATTGAATACAATATTTTTTATGAAATGTAATATGTATATCATCTCTTATACATTATCAATCATATTAAAGTATGTATGGCATGCTTAGAGGAACAAGAATAAGTTCTCCTTCAATTAGCCACTATGTTTTTAACCTATATTGGCCTACATCTGAAATATAGGTTCAATATCATGTACTAAGTTTTTAATATGGTTATAATTGTTACTAAGATAAGAAATATCCATATGAAAATATGGTAATTTCTATCCCTCAAAAAATTTGTCTCCGACACAACCAAATATTGTTGAAAAGTCTATAAAAAGAGAAATGCTAGAAGCAATAGTTAACCTTCAAACTAAATAATATGGTAATTCTTCCTATGTACATTCTATGCAATCCATTTAGCTTTAATTTCTTATTTTTAGCCAAATGCAAAAAAAATTATCTAAAATGTAAGACACATATTATATTTTTCACATTCTCAATCATATTCAAGTCTTTGTGGCATGAATAAGGGAACAATATCTCATTCTCCTTCAGCTAGTCAATTTTTTTTTAAACCTATAGTGGCATGCATCATAACTATATATCTACATGGTAATCCACTTAGTCTAAAATTTGTGATAATATATTCAGTTTTCCTTTCTTATTTTGAACTAAATATAACAAAATTTATCTAAAATGTAAGAAATATATCATATTTTCTATATTCTTAATCATATTGAATTATTTGTGTCATGTTTAGGGGAACAAGAATGAGTTATCCTTCAACTAGACAATAGGTTTTAAGCCTATACTGGATTGCATCAAAACTATAAATTCAATATCATGTGTTGAGTTTTCACCACTGTTATAATTATTTTGAGGATAAGAAACATTCATATGAAAACATGATAAATGCTACCCCTTAAAAAAAATGTCTCAAATGCAACCAAAGAATATTAGTGGAGGCTATAAAAAGATAAATGCCAAAATAAATAGTTAATCTTCAAACTAGACATTATGGCAATTCTTCTTACATACATTTTAAGCAATCTGTTAGGTTTTCCTTTCTTATTTTAAATCAAATGCAAAAAAAATTATCTAAAATATAATTCATCTATTATATTTTTCACATTTTCAATCATATTCAAGTTATTATGGAATGGCCAGTGGAACATGATGTTCTTATAATTTAATTGGTTAAAAGGTTTCAAACCTATAGTGGCTTGCATCAGAACCATACATTCACCTGATAATCTATCAACCTAAAAAATGCAATAATATGTTTAGTTTTCATTTCTTATTTTGAACTAAATGAAACAAAAGTTAGGTTAAATGTAATGCATATATCATATTTTCCACATTATAATTTATATTAAAGTCTTTGTGTCATGCTAATAGGTTTTAAATGTATATTGGTCTGCATCATAATTATAGATTTAATATCATGTTTTGAGTTTCCATGGTTATAATTATTTCTAAGATAAAAATATTCATATGGAAACATGGTAAATGATACCCCTCAAAAAATTGTCTCAGATGTAGCTAAAGACTCTTAATAAAGGCTATAAAAAGAGAAATGCCAGAAGTAAAAGTCAACCTTCAAACTAGACAATATGGTAATTCTTATTATGTACATTCTGAGTAATCTACTCAATTTTACTTTCTTATTTTGAACCAAATGCAAAAGAAATTATCTATAATTTAAGACATCTATTATATTTTTCACATTATCAATCATATTCAAGTCTTTATAGCATGGTGAGGGAACAAGATGGCATTCTCCTTTAGTTGTTCAAAAGGTTATAAATCTATAGTGGTTTACATCATAGGTATATATTGGCATGGTTATCCACTCAACCTAAAATTGAAATAATCTATTCAATTTTAATTTCTTATTTTGAACTAAATGTATAAAAATTTATTTAAAATGTAAGACTAACAAAAAATATGAAGGAAAAAATTAAAAAATAAAGAATAGGCCCTTTTTAATTCCAAAGTTGAATCTAGCTACACCACCACTAACATCCAACCTTAGAATCTAACTTGAATTATTTGAAAATATGAGAGATTTGGAATAGGGCATGGACATACAATAGGTTTTAAATTTATAGTGGCATTCATCAAAACTATAGGTTCATTATCATGCATTCAATTTCCACTATGGTTATAAAAAAAATCATGCTAAAAAAATATTCATATGAAAACATGGTAAATACTATTAGGCCATGGATTAAATGACATGATTTAAAAGTTATTGATAAAAAAATGTGTTTACATTAAATTTTAATGAGAAAACATTAAAAATATATAATTCAACATATGGTTGTTCACTTCATGTTCAAGATGTCATTTCATATTCGTATGAGACTCTTAATTTCTTCACTATAAGACAAATGTAATCCTAAAACTACTCCTATGAATAAGAAAATATTAGATACAATAATATTAAACCCAAGCCCCCACACCCCGCCCCCCTCTCCCCCCCCCCCCCCCCCCCCACACACACACACATAATCTATAGGGGTTGTTGTGAGCCCAAGAATTCCTCTAAATGTTTTAATTTTTTATCATCCAAGCACTTTTGTCATGATGTCTAATAGTTTCTTTGATTTAGGGAAATGTTGCAACTTGGCACTGCCATCATTCACATAGTGTTGAATCAAATGAAATTTGGTATTAATATTTTTGGTTCAATCATGAAAGACTAAATTATTTTCCATTTGAATTAATAAAATGTTTTCAACCATGAGAAGTGTTGCTGAAACCTATTGTTGTTACAAACCTAAAATAACCCTTATGAGCCACAATATCTCTCTAGTTGCCTCTAAAACAAAAATATAATTTTCTTCTACTGAATAAATTACTAACACTAATTTATTCTTGGATTTATAATTGAAAAATGTTGTTCTCAAGTTCATCATAAAACTTACAGTGTATTTCCCATTTTCATGATCATGAAATCCTGATGACTACAGAGGGACTTCCAAACTCTGATGATGGCCATGAGGATGCAAAATTTAATATTGTGAAGTGTAACACTATTAATTTGAAATATGGGGTCATTTTTTGAATGATGTCACTCCCACATCAATCAAAGTGAGGGGTGAGATCACCCATTTTAAGTCTTATCCCATAGTCATATGGGAGTTAAGCCCGTAGTTACTTCCAAACCAAAATTACTTAACTTTTGAATCAAGGGGCCATAAGTGTTTTATGGTGAAGTTGATTCTAAATGTTTTTAACAACAAACTTTTAAACCTTAAAATATTCAAATTTATGAAAAGTGGAGATCATTATTTTTTTTGAGAAATAAACATTCAAATTTCCATAAATTTTAGTTGATAACTTTGTTTTAGGTGCTATTTTTTTTAAGTTAAAGTTTTTTCAAGATCTATGCATCAAAAATATTCTTGTACATTTTAAATTATAACATAACAATATTAAATGGGGTTGAATTTAATCATCTTTCAACACACACAGTATAACACATACTTCCTTTTTGCACCATGTATCTAAGTTCAATTTTGATTTTTACACTATTCAACTATCACGAGTGGAATTGGAAATATTATTGTACATTATAAAACTAAACCTAACAATATTAAATGGGGGTTCATTTAATAATATTTCAACACATGAAGTTTAACACATACTTCTTATTTATACCATGTATCTAAGTTCAATTTTGTTTTTTACAATGTTCAACTATCATGAGTGGAAATTCAAATAGTAAATACTATTGAGGAAAAAAATATTGCACCAAATCATGATGGGTAAAAAAACATAATTGACACTTGAATTATATAAGTTGAAGTGATAAAATATAAGTGATGAATCCTACAATCTTCTATACCTATTTATGTCTTCTAGATTTCTCTTTCATATTGAATCTACAACTACTCTAAATCAAGTGTGGACCATATTTGAAAATCTATTTGGAATGTGGGACATCATGAGAGGTCATGAGTTAGATAATGAGCTCAAAATTTTGAGCCTAGGTGATTTTGATATGATATAATACTTATTCACAAAGTTCAAATCACTTAGGTTATAACTAAAACTATGCAACATTAACATTTAGGATGATCAATTAATTATTTCCATCCTTGATGAATTGGTTTCTAACTATTCTATCTTCATTTATAGCTTCCATGCCACCAACCATTCCCTTTGAGATAAATATACCATGCCATCCTTAGATGAATTTGTTTCTGACTTGAATTGTGAGCAAGGAAAGATCATTTAAATGGGTACATTGAAGTCATTTAAATTACATGTCTTAATTGTGAGTCATGATAAATAAAATGCTTATAGTAGTAATAAGAAGAAACATAAAACTAAGGACAAAGAGTAAATAAAAGGTAAAAAATATGATGCTAATTCAAAAGCATAAAAAGAGTCCTCCTCTTTAGATGGTAAATCTAAGAAAGAGTGACTCATATGTGGCTATTGCAATAAATTTGGACATGATGAATCCAAATGCATGAAAACACAGATTTACCAATTGATTAAGATGTTCAAGAATCACAATATCAACATTCTTGACTCTTCTAATCAAATTTCATCAGCACAAGAGACTCCTAAGGCCAAAGATAGTATAAAGGGAAAAGATAATGGAAAATCACTTTTTACAATTCATCCCAACCTTCCACATGGGTTATTGATTGTGGTGCTTTGTACCACATCGATTCATTATAGGACATGTTATCATTCTTAGAGACTTGTTCTATGATTTCCATATTATTGGGTGATGATACTCCTGTTGAAGTTAGTGGGAGTAGATTTTTTGAAGTTAATAATGAGACATTTCATGATGTTCTATGTGTTCCCTCTTTATCCAATAATATCTTTTTTATTTATCAAATCAATCACATTAGTTTGGGAAAGAGAGTTGAGTTTACACCCAATTATTTGGTTATTATGGAAGTAAACAATGACTCCATTATTACATTTGGGAGATTACATCACTATTCATAATTATATACTTTTTCACATTTTACACCTAATAAACCCTCTAATATACTGCTCACTTATTCATATGAGATGATTAAATTATGGCATGAGTGATTTGGGCATCTCAATTATCACTACCTAGAGTAATTTAGTCATCATGACATGGGTTTAGGGTTACCATGAGTCAAGTTTTATGATAGAGTTTTCCAAGGTTGCATACTTGATAATCATCTTGAGGAGAAGTATGATAAAGGAAAATCATAGAGAGATAAATAGAGATTAGATATTTTTCATAGTGACATTGATGTCCTATTTCCAAAACCTTCATTCAATAAGAGTAAATAGATGCTTACTTTCATTGATGAATATTCAAGTTATACTTGGGTGGACTTTCCTAAGCATAAATATGACGTCTATGATCATTTTTAAGACATCAAGGTGCTTTTGGAAAAATAGTCAAGTAAAGCCATTCAAATTTAGTAGATTAATAATGGTTATGAGTATGTTAGTAACTATTTTAAACAAGTATGCACGTCAAGTGGATTGAAATATAACATATAGTTTCATATAATCCTCATCAAAATAGTTTTTTTAGTGAAATATCATGTCCTTAAAGGAAATGACCAATTGTATGATACCCTCCAAGTCTCTTGCACCTCACTATTGTGTCGAGGCCATCAATTGTGATTGTTATATATAAAACTATATTCCTCACAAATATTTGAAGGGAGTCACTCTTTTTTAATCTTTAAATGGTCATAAACCAAAATTGAATCAATTTTGAGTTTTTGTATCTCATGTTATGGCCCGTATTCTGAAGAAGAAATGTAAGGTAATGGAAACTTAGAGTTAGCCTTGCATCTTTGTTGGATATCCTAAGGGTGTTAAGTGATACAACATTATCCATCCCACCACTCATGATTTTTAATTTATAAGAGTGTTCATTTTCAAGAGGGTCCTTTAGACTCCACACTCAAAAATTTTACCCCTTCATTATATACACTGAGATTTGATGATAGTTCTAATGATTCGGATCTACATGAAAAGATCCTTGATGACCTAGATTATTCTTCAAGTTCTAATGATGACAGTAGTGATGAATAATATATTAAAAGGATGAGGAATCCCATCCTAAATTTCATAACATTGGTCCTATTTGGGCTATATAGACACTACAAAGTGATGGCCAATGGGTTGGAAACCCATCAGACTCCAGGCAAACACGTTCATAATTCTAGGATGCTCCACATGATTTCATTGCATTTGATTACAATACACAATAATTTTATGAGTAATCATTCAATCCTAAGTGGGATACTAATATGGAAAAGGATTATGGTTCCTTGTACATGAAAATAATTTTGGATTTAGTCCCACTTTGTAAGGAAATAAAAATTATTTGATGTAGGTGGATTTATTGAATAAAATTTGTATTAGATGGGTTTGTAAATAATTTCAAAGAATGTTTGGTATCAAAGGGTTTTTCTTAGGCAATTGACATTGACTATACCAAGGTGTTCAACCTAGTTTCCTAAATGAACTCAATCTATATCATTCCCTCACCATTATTGTAGCACATCATTGGAATATTCATCAGATGGATATGAAGAGTGCCTTTATTCATGGTGACCTCAAATAGTAAATATACATGGAATAACCAAAATGATTTGTTGAATATTCATCCTTAGTTTTCAATATATATATATATATATATATATATATATATATTAAATAAGCTCATCAAGCTTAGTATGCCAATATAGACTCTTTTCTTCTTTTGGTTGGGTTCACTGGATGCCACTCTGATCTAAATGTCTATATTTTATAATAGGATGATTCATTGTTGATTTTATTTCTCTATGTGGATGACCTGTTAATCACATGGAGTTATTCATGCACCATCATAGTAGTCAATATTGATTTATTTGGTAGTTTCTCAATGACTAACTTGGGCTTGTTGTATTACTTCCTTTGGATTAAAAAGTTTTAGTCTAACTCCAAGATTACTATTGCACAATCTAAGAATGCTCTTGATTTTATTTCATGATTTAATATGGATGACTATAATCTAGCTATGATTATTTTTCTATATGGTGTGAATCTTGAGACTAATTTTCCATCTCCTTTGGTTGGTGTTACCTCATATGAATAACTTTTTGGTAGTCTAATATATATTATGCACACTAGACCTGATGTTTCATATGTAATGGGCACAGTCTCTAGATTTACATAAGAACTAAATGAGATACAATGGAGAGTAGCTAAGAATTTTATCCACTACATTTAGGTTACTCATAGTTTCAAGATTCACTATAGAGTCAACATCACCATCAAATTTATTGGTTATACAGATTTAGATTAGGATGAAAACATTTAGAATCATAAGTCTATTTCAAGCTATAGTTTCTCTCTTAGTTTAGGTCTAATTAATTGGTCAAATAAGAAGCATAATACTATTGATTTATATTCTATAGAGTTTAAATACAAATGATATTTTAATGCTTCCACTAAGGCTATTGGACCAAACATATTGAGATTCACATGCATTTCAATTTGGAGATCACCCATGAGCAAGTCATTAATATCTGTTGCATCTATACAACTAAGTAATTTGCTAATATATTTACCAAACCCTTCATTGAAATAAAGTATCTTCATTTACAAACTTTTCTTGGGGTTCACGCAACTCCATCAAGGATCCTCTTCTAAGGGGAATTTTATTGTACTTGGGTCTCTCATTGGGATTTTGTTCCAAGACCCACTTAGGTGTTTTTTTTGGTCATTGTGAAATATAATCCCACATTTATGAGGAAGTTAGGACATGTTTATATTTCACCTATATAATGTACCTTCCTAAAGATTTTATGGATAATGACATAAATGCTAATATTGTAATCTTTAAATTATTGAGAAATTAATTGTTTTAGTTCATGCTTGATTTTATTAGTACACACATGTAAGTTATTCATGTATTTGACTCTTTCTAGCAGATCCTCAATAGTATCCCACTTTCGCAATATCTTTCTAACACATGCTTCCTATGAAAAATTTAATGCTATATCCAATGTAATTATTTTAAATTATTAAAATTACTATATCTTTGACATATGATTTAATTTGAGAGAAGTGACAATATAAGTTACATCTCTCACCTCAAAAGGGGAGCATCATAATGGGATTGCTTTGAACAATCAAACCTCATGAGATTTTTTTATACAATTTTCAAATGGTAATATGATTCAACAATTTTAGATTATAAGGACATGTGGAATACATATGCTCTCATTGTTATAGTTTCAAAATATAAGTTCCAATCAATTTTAAAACTTACAAGTTGTAAAATTGTAAACGTTTCATAAGGTTTAAAATGGAAAAATTCAAAAGTTTCAAAGTTTAAATTATAGATTCAAAATATCATTTCAATACAATATAGATATATGGGGAATGCTATTCAATTCATGTCCACATTTATGATATGGCATTTTATAAATTCTCAAGTTTCAAGTTTCAAGTTTCAAATAGAATATAGATCCATCTAAAATGGTGTGTTTCATTTTAGTTGCAAGTGGGCCATGTTTTTGTTTAGTGACACTCAACATCTATGGTTTCACTTTTTCAATATGTAGCAAGATGAAGTTTCATGGTTTTTCCCCTTGAAATATTTTATATATTACTCTATATAATTTTTTATTTTGGTTAAAGGGGGGATTTTTTTTTTAACTAGGTTCTTCAAACCCTAGGAGAAATAAAAACATGAGAGAGACTAATGTTTACCAAAGACCAAAATATAAATAAGACCAAGCAAGCCCAAAGGTAGGAAAAAAATAGCCTAGAAGTCAATAAAGAACAACTAAAGAACTAATCTAAGTCTAAACTACCAAAAATATCCTCCCAACAAGATTTCATATTTTTAAGGTTTGTATCAATCTAAAACAATAATTTATCTTTATCCATGACATAGTGGGAACCACTACACTAACCCTACTTACCTTTCCCTTTGCCACTGAACTTGGGCTCAAAAAGCTCCCTGACATGGGCTCATATATTTTAAACATTTTTAATGCCCTCATACATAGCATCATTATTAAATTTCACTAAAAAACTAATATTGTTATGAAGTTTCTCATTTTCCTATTCTAACAACTCTACCCTAAATGAGGGACTCTAAATTTGTTGATCCTCCTCCCTGGATGAAGAGATTTGATCCATCCTTATGTTTTCCTACTATAGGAAATTCACCTTAGCTTTAAGATCCATAATATCTCTCGTAAAGAAGCACATTATAGATTTTTATATATCAAGCTCTTAAAATATCTTATTTGAGTTCTCCTTGCCTTTAAAAGAGGTCACCAAATTATTGAAGGCCTCATTCTAATCCTTTGTTTGCTTGTTCTGAAAGGTCTCCCCTTTATTTGTGGGAACAACTTTAGGCATTTTTTTAGCCTCAAAAACAAGTTTTTGAGTCGAATTGTCTTCTTGGTCAACATATTTTTGACCCTCTCTAGAAACCTCTCTAACATCTTATACATTAATATAATCACCAATCGAATCTCCCATTTTTCTCTACATGCCTTGTTTCCCCTGACTAAACCTTATAGGATTTGATGCACTCTATAAACATTTATTTATATTTTCTTATGGCTTCAGATTATTTCCTGCAACATCTTTGGTCCTATTTTCCATAGGTTTCTTACTAATATCTGTAACCCTTCATGAACTCCTAGGGTATTTTATCCAAACTTTTTAAATTTTTATAATATCAATATGCACATCCTCTCTTGCATCTTCCTTATAGGGTTGAGGAATGTTTGGGCTGATTTTATTCATACTCTTAAAATATTTAAAAATGAGATAGATCACCCCTTCATGTCTTAGATTCAAGTAAATTCCATGTTTAAACTTCATGATCAAAATCTCCATTGATTTTAGAATGTAAAAATGAAGTATGAAAGACACACCATGCTTGAAATAATTCAAAATTTGAAATAAATACCATCTAAATACGTTATACCTACCTTTTAGGGTTAAATACTACATTAGATGGAAGGCAATCTCTACATATAGCTTGGGCAAAGATTCCTATTCAAAACCATTATGAAGTAGTTCCAATTTCTCTCCCTCTTTTAGGAATGTCTCTTTGTCCCTTTTTAAATCTCTTGTAAAGTCTTAAATATTAGTTTCCTCAATCACTAACCTAGTAACATGAGCAATGAGTTCCTCTATGATGTCAAGAGTAACTCTATTGATTGAACCTATTTTATCCTCTTATGCTTTCACAAACATGATTGATAAATGTATATCATATCCTTCAATATTCTCCATAAAACCATTAAAACCTTCAACTTGCAGAGCTACCCAAATTATTTCATTTTTCCTAATTCAGATGACAATTTTGATTATATTCTATTAGGTAATCCCATGTTGCTTTCCTAATGGTCAACACAAAACTGAAAAAGACTTTCTCTATTTTGGAAATTAGGATTTACCAAATAAATTCGAGAGGAAATGCATCTATGTTTTGTTTTTAGACCATTTAAAATATATTTTTGGACATCTAGAAACTTCTCTATAAGCCCTAAAACAATTAAACCAAATAATATGATTCCCCAAATTAAAATAGTCCAATAATTACTCCCTCTATGAATTAGAAGATTCCCTAATATGCCTAAGGTTAGGAACATTAGAATTTCCTTCATCTTTTATATTTATAAATAGATCCCTAGGTATATCTTCATAGTCCATCCAAGTCATAAGAACCAAAATAGTCACTCCTTTGTTGGTGAACCAATATTCTATCATGTTTCCTTCCCTATAGGTATGTTGAATGATAACCTATTGAAAAGAATCCATAATAACTGTAACTTCATATTAAAATTGTTTTATGGACCAAGTAGTTACATTTTTCCCAGACAAACTCTATACAATTAAATGAGAGTTGGAACATAAAATCCTTCCAACTCAAGAGAATTCAATAATTTTGTAAAATTGAGAGTTGATCACTCTTAATTTACCATGGCTCCACACCACTAAATTTACAAAAAATTGGTCATGCACTTTTACATATCCAAAAATTATAGGGAAACTTTATTTCATTGATCTCTTTTCAATTTACAAATAGGAGATTTCATATTTTCAAATTTTAATATCACTTTCAATGGCATTCTTGCAAGTTTATTATGTTAAGGCATATTTCAAAATCAAGATACACATCTAAATAAAAAGTGTGTATACACACTCAAGTTCTCATCTACTTCACCAAAATATTTTAACTTTATGCATCACTAGAATAATGTAGGGAAAATGTAAACACACATAATTAATCATTAATGCTTGACAATGTTTATTATTGTTACTCTTACCCTTGGTGTATTTTATATTTTGATAAGTCATAATCTATAAAAGAGCCCTCACTATCTTTTAAACACTACAAATATCATACAAACATCCCTATTTTAATTTCATTCATCCCTATGAAACCCATAGGCCCCTTTCAAACCTACTCCAAATATCTCTAATATATTGGGACAAGTTTGTAATAGCCAGATAGGGCCACACTATAATCTTGTTCCCTAGTGCAACCTTGTATCCCATACTCCATTGGTCACTTCAAATAAAAACATTTCACAATGTCTCTCATGCATGTTTGGTAAATTTGGTTATAAAAATCATTCTAAATATTCTCCTATAAAATCACATCAAGGCCACTCATTGAAAAAATGACTAAATCTCTCTAGTAATTACATTACACAATAAGTAAAAGACCATTACTTCTTATTTCAACTCTATATAATTGTAATAGTCATAATAATATGTAGCATTATAATAGTCATAATCCAAGTCTGAATATTATTTATTTTATGTCAAAGGTATCCATTGTCAAGTATTTCAATAAATATTTTAGCTAAGTCATTATAGTTGCATCATCACAGATCACACAATCACTCTAGGAGGGATAAATATATCAACTTGATTCCCATTTGGGATATATATTCAACACTCAATCAAAATTGGTTTTTGAGTCCAACTCAT
The DNA here is from genome assembly GCA_037957365.1 of Torreya grandis. Lineage (NCBI taxonomy): Eukaryota > Viridiplantae > Streptophyta > Pinopsida > Cupressales > Taxaceae > Torreya > Torreya grandis. The sequence continues at coordinate 497,150 of JARHVA010001541.1, read as the reverse complement.
CCATCCTTACTAACTAATTTATATTCCCCTTATTGTTATCTAATTTTTATCTAGTGTATGTTCAAGATTTAGGGGTTTTTATTTTTTAGGCCTTCCACATGATAACACAAAATATAGTTTTTAATATTCATCCCTTGCAATCAATTGTATATTCATAGATATAAAAATTAGGAATACATTCAAACAAGATATAACCACATTATCTAGACAAGTTCTTAATGCACCCCTATTTGCTTCCTATTGACCACTCCTAATAAAATTTAAAGTATTATTTTTAGGATTATTCTATCTCTAGGTTAATTTAACATAATTTACACTTACAATGAGCCCATATAGTTAGGTTTATTTATGTTTTATTGAGGATTTCACATCCTTGGGCATTTTACAAATTTTAACATGTTTCTAATTTCTATAAAATTTATAGCCTACTGTATATTGACTATATTTTCATTATCAGATTAAAACATATCAACATTTATATTTCAATAGTTTAATACCAAGTATTTTAAGTATTATTAAAATAAAAAAGGTTAAACAATAGTAGATAAACATAGTACTAAAGCCTCATACTTTGATATATTATATGTACATGAAAATCCCAAGTGAAGTGAAAATGAAAATGGGTAAACTTTAGGAGTAATGAAAACTATCCCTATTCCAGGACTAGTGGTGAATTTTTATCTCTCAAAATACATGATCCATGTGTCATTATCAATGTAATATATAGTGAAGTCATCATATAAATTATACTTAATTGATGATGTATCGAATAATAAAGCTATGACTAAAAGATCAGTAATAACTTACTCATTTATTGATTTATGAGATACGAATTTTTATTAAAATTCCATGAGTAACATTATCCATTTAGAAATGCATTCTAATAATGTGACTTAAACTTGATAAACTTAACTGGGTCCAATTTTTTGATAACTTATGTCTCATTATTTACCATATAATGTTGTAATTTATATATTTAAAACACAAGAGCTAAACATATTTTTTCCAATGCATTATAATTTTTGACATAAGACACTAATGCAAAATTAATGTATTAAATGGTGTACTCTCTATTATCATCATAATATTGTGTGAGTAATATTTATAGGGTATGTTTTTTAGCTAAGATGTATAATGATAAATGTGTGTCTATTAATGGCAACATGAGAATAGGTGAATTGATTATGTATTCTTTAATTGCATTTCTTTATGAAAACTAGCATCTTATTCAAATTTTGTGTATTCATTTAGTAGGTGTGTGAAATATTGTGTCTTGTCATCCATATGAGCTACAAACCATCTTATTGCTTGAATATTTCCATGTAGGGACTATAATTTATTCCTATTGGAGGAGGCATATATATCATAGCTTTGATCCTTATGAGATCTATTTCAATGCCTCTTTTATATATGATATACCTAAGTAGCATTCCTAATGTAACTCCAAATATGTACCTTTTTGGATTTAAATGGACATTAAATTTTTTTAGTCTTTCAAGTATCCTCCCTAAATATATAACATCATCTTGTTGATGTTTTGATTTATAATTTAGTCATCCACATAATCTTTAACATTATTATGTATATCATCATGGAAGATGTGTGTCATATCTCTTTGGTAAATAGCCCCTACATTCTTTAATCCAAAGGGCATGACTACATAATAGAATGTTCCCGTGGTGTGATAAATGATGTTTTTTATTGATCTATTGGGTTAATATTTATTTTATTGTATCCATAAAAACCATCCAAAAATGATAAAATATCATAAAAAATGTTAAAATCCACCAATCATATTGATATTTGGTAAAGGAAAATCATTTTTGGGGCATGCCTTGTGTAAATCCTAATAGTATGCATAGTATAAAGTGTCTCTATTATACTTTGTAATTGGTACTTCTTTTATAGACCAACTTAGGATAATCATCAACTGGAATAAAACCTACATCCATATTTTTTTGATTTTATGTTTCACCATCAAGATTACTTTTGGATGCATCTTTGTTATTTTTTTCTTTATATGCTTCATGTTTGGATATAATATTATATCATGCATTTTAATTATATGATAAATTCAAAGCACATATTTTTAATCCCATGCAAAAACTTCTGAGTAAACATGTATAACTTGTTAAAGAATTTTATCTTCATCCTTATTTAATAAACCAAAAGAATTACTGGCTATGTATCACTATCTATTCCATACTAAAATTGTATTGTCTCTTCATTACCTAGTGTTCATTTTTACTTCATATATGGTATTGTAGTAATGGTATATAGATCATAAACTCTAATGTGGAAATTTGTATATTTAGTTTCTCTAAAATGTGCTTGGGTGGCTGTAGAATGAGGAAAGTTATTCTATTGATAAAATGAAGGAACTTATTCATATGTAGAAAGGTATTCTAAGAGAGACTTATCATTTGAAAATTAATATAATGTATATAATTAAAGGGATTTTATATTTTCAATCATCTCAAGGTATACCCACTGTAATGCAGATGTATTATGAACTTCCCATGTTCTCTTTGTATTTACTTTGAGGAAACGTGAATAGATATTACCTAGTGTAGTTGCTCCTTTATTTAATTTTCTTGATTCTTATAAGCAATCCAGTATTTTAAAATTTTCATATGAACTACTCAAATGGAGTTATCAATTATTTATGTGTGTGTTCCCAATCCTTATCATGTATATCCAATTTTATATAAATATTTAAGCCTAAATCCAAGTTTAATATAATTTTTTGATGATGATTCCATTGGAGTGAAATAATGAATTTATGATTTTATTGATTTTAATTGTTGCACATGTGGTTTGATATTAGAAATGTAATGATCCTTAGGTTGGGTTAATGCATGGTACTTAAATGGTTCTTGATCCAAAAGGCATGTATATATGTATCCTTGTTGAATAAAATTTAAACATGCATATAGAGTGGAGGTAAATGTGTTCATATCATTTATTCATGGTATTCATAAAATAATATTATAATTAATGTCATTAACTATGTTTAAAAAAATGATGGCTATCATAAGAGGGCCCATGATTATATGAAATGTAGTTTAAGTACTTTTCACAAAATATTAATAAATTCTTGAATGTTCATATTTAATTAAGTAATATTTGGTGATTGTATACCCATTAAATTTAAGAAATATATATTAAAAATGTTTAATCTTGATCCATTATTAAAAAAAATACCTTTTGAAAATTTTATTATGCACATAAACCTATATATATAATGGTATATTATGATCTATGATATTCTTGGGAGGTAACTGTTCCTTTTCAAAAGAAATAATTTTCTTCATCGATCATAAAATATTAATAATATAATAAACATAAGGTTTTTATGCATTATTAGGTAAAATTGTGTTGCATTATTATTTATAAATAACATATTTATACATTGGAGTTGTTTGGAGAAATTTTAACATTTAAATCTTAACATGAATATTATTTAGTTGATCAATGATATCATACCATTTGGGTTGATATCCCTAAATTTTGGTAGGTGGATGGGGTCAAAGAAGAACATTTTTACCACTTTATTTATATCATGATGAATGAGATATCCATCCTTATCAAGTGTTGAGACTATGAATAATAGAGCTAAATATGAATCATAGACGATTAGTTAGAGTAGGATGAACAAAATAAGTTATGAATACCATTTGGCATATGATGGTGATAAGTAGGACCTCATATTATATATTAGAAAAATAATAAGCTAGGAAGGATTGATATTTCACATTATACATTTTATCCTTTTTATGATACTTGGATTTAATTAATGCAAATATATAATGAATCCAAATAATGATTTGAATAGTAACATAGATTGTGATGTTAAACTTTCAAAAATATAATCAAAGGTTTTTTTATGATAACCATGACTTTAGTTCTTATTTTAAAATTTAAAATTGTAAATAGGATGAGAGGTGAAAATAGTCAACATGTGTTTGATTTGTAGACTCTCAGATATACTGATCTTAATTATAAATACTAAACATGCCCCCAAAAGGCACTAACTAGGAAGTATTCCACTATCTTATAGTTACACTATCATGTCTCTAGGTTATATTGAGATTAATTTCCTAGTTATAACTACATATTAGCGCACTATAAAAACAAATTTTCAAAGGCTTCCTATGGTTAAAAAATAAAGCCTTATCATTTCTGATATACCGTGAGGTACATCAAAATTAAAATCTATATATAGTTTTAGATAATGGATTGAGTATTGGGGTAGTAGCATTCACACCATAGTGTACATATTGCCATTTAATCAATAAATAATTGATAATTCATTTTTATGACATCTTTACCTTACTTGGTTAATTTGCCATTCTAATAACCCATAATGTCTAAAAAAGCCTTTAAAGTCTTGTAATTAATAATAATATCTCAAAAACTTCCTTATTACTTCTCTATTTAATAAATAATTCACTATCACTCTTTTTTAAAAAGCCATTGTAATTTTAGGACAAGTCCATACTAGGCAGACATGAACAAACTATGCACATGTCTAATAGTGTAAACTTGTCTTTTGTACTCTAGTAACTATATTTTCAAAATGACATGCTTCCTAATAGTAAATATCAAGAGGTTGGTTATTTTAAAAATTCATTTTTTTATATATAAAATCACATCAATGGGCACACTTGAAACTACCTAGCACTCTCTTACAAAGAATCTATCTTTCTAATTTCAAAAGAATCTATTTTCTGATTAAAAATCTTTATTTCAATTCTACTACAATTTTATAGTTTTTATGAAGTATAACATTATTTATTATAGGTTGATAGAATCCATTGAAAATGAATATAATAAAATTTTATAGATGAACTCATATGATCTTACCTAAAGGGATAACTACATTGACCTAAAGTTCTTTAGGCTATGTAGGTAGCACTTAGTCAACAAGGGATTTTATAAGGACAACTCTACCTTTATTACTTCCCCCATTCCACCCCCTTTAAATTTGATATCATTGTGTGGAATTATGCAGGATTAGGGTTATGATTTTATAGGTATTCCATGAATCAATTTAGGATCCACAGAAAAATAGGTTACATATAGATGTAGGCAAACAAACCTAAATTTTCAAATTTAGTGCACAATATAACAAGACAAAATCATAGTACATAGACAACACTGCACTAATTTCATGTCCACCTCCTTCAAACATGTCCTAGAAAATATTGATCCTTTATTTTCTAATAATTATTTTTTAGGTCTCATCAAATAACCATGGTTTGCATAAAATTAATAAAGTTTAAAATAAATCAGTTGCAAGGATAATTCACTAACTTTAACCTAGTTTATATTTTAAACAAATTCAAAAATTATATATATCTATGTATTTTATTATGATATATTTTATATATAATCCTATATAAGAATTAAATAGTTTACATTTCCATTTAGATTTAATTATAATTCATAATTAATTCTACTTTAAATATTATAGTGAACCTACTATAGTTAGAACACTAGTTGTTGCTTGTCAATTTTTGGTTAGGGTTTCAATTTAATTATATAAATTTCTAACATGGAAATAATACATTTATCAACCTTGGATACTATCTCTAACATAAAAATTTAAAATTTCAACTTTGGAGTAATCTGACACTAAATTTTTCTATCTTGTCACTTCAGATAGATACCAACATAGAGGATATTTATTTTGACTCCAGGTTGATTTTTTTGGTTTTCTTATTAAAACAATTTTCATGTTTTTTTAATTTAATTTAATTTTTCTTTATTTGTTTTATAAATTATATTTTGGTAGTTTTAAAACTACTTAGTGATTCTTGTGAAGGGTTATACAGTGTTCTATTTACAAACATTATGGTGTGAGGGGTTTTATTCTAATATTCATAACCATAATACAACACTAAAAATATACTTTAGTTTCCTTATAACTCATGGTATATAATAAATACTTAGGATCCCATTTTTATGCCAATAGGAATCCCTTTTTATCTATTTGATTTATGATGCACCTGAGATGAGTATACCACCTAGGGAAGTTAATCTTAACTTATCCTCAAAATTAGGTTTAATGGGCTATAGGAATGGTTTTAACTCTATATGTAGGGATCTAAAAAATTAGGTCAACACTAATAAGTGAATGAATAGTTATACCCAAGAACTTAAAAATCATTCAAACCCTTTCCTAGATCACTCCGTACCATTAAATTTTTCTTGCATTATCTTCTTAGTATTATCTTTGTTTGATTTATCTTGTATACAAAGTAATAATTCTATTAATTCATTGTATATCACTAGATTAAGTGTTTATTTCATTTTACATTGAAATGGGTTTAACAAATGAATCTCTCCTTCATATTTTACATCAAATCATGTAATTTATTATTACCTATCATATTTCATTTTTAATGTGTTGGCCATTATGTATAAACATGGTTAAAAAATGAATCTAATCAAGAAAATCAATCACAATTTGAGGACCTGTATGCTCTTTTTTAATTATTATTTTTTCTCATATCACCTCTTCTCTTCTATCTCCTAAACCTCTACCTTATGAATTAGATCCTAGAAAGTATCATAGTATTTGGGGATAAAATTTATCATGTACTTAAATTAATATTGAAACTAGAGGCCTTGGTTATAAATAAGAGTCCTATTAAAGGTAAAATCACTGAGAGGGGTGGGTGAATTAGTGAGCCTAAAAAATCTAACTTTAATTTCATTTTTTACAAGTTCTTAATCAATCACCATAATCATTCATGAAGCATACACATAATTCATAATAATGAGCAAGAGAGACAATGCAAGATCAATCTCATAACACATGACATATGTAGGAAACCTTATTGGGGGAAAAATACCACTAGAACTTGCAATTGGAATATTATCTTATAATAAAAATAACCAATTTATACCACTTGACACTAATCAAGGAACTACCATACCTTATTTTAGTGAGACTGCAATCCCAAAGGAGCTACCACACCTATCTAGTTGAGCTACCACAATAATTAGTCCTTTGGCAAGTTTCACCTTGCAAGGAGGATGAAACCACCTTAGACAATGGGCTACCATAACAACACCTATGAAAACATCTACCTTTGAAAAAATGTATTCAACACCTAATGATGGACCTCTGATTATCACACTTCTACTTTGTTCATACTCAAAAAATAAGAACGCTATTCTACCAATAGAATTATGACCTACATATAGGTCATAAAAATAGTTCTCAATATATTATTCTTTTCAAATCATCCATAGATCACCCACCCTTTCCTTTGATTCACAACACTATGATCTAAAATACAAATTCCACATAGAAATCTCTCTCAAAATATAGAAACCAACACATTTGATTTCACTATATATAGAGCATTCATGATTATCAACATCTTGGTTAGACATTACGCATGTTTTAACCTTTAAGGCATATATCATATGAATACATAACTCAATAAAATCTTCATATGTCAGCCATAGCATCTATGGTTCACCCTTAAGTAGCTACACCTTTCAATTAGGCCCTTGTTACTCTTATAGGTCTCATGGAGACCTATTCACCCATGTAGCCCTTCATTAAACATAATAAGAACATAGTGTAGACACCATAAATCTACACACTATGATTATGAATATATAAATAAACCATGGACTAACTTAGGACCCCTTGGAGACCATTTATCCTTTTGAACCTTGATGGAATTAACCCCCAATCAGTTTAACTTAACTACCTCAACCTAGTCTTTTAGCCCTTTTTACCCTTTGACACTTGACCACTAATGGTCAGGATAACCTTTGATAATCATCCTAACCATCGATGGTTATGGTGCACCTCCTCAACCAAAATCATGAAAATTACCTACCTTGATTTTCTAATTATAACTTGTCTAATTCCTATTATGAGCCATTATGTGGACAAGTTAATTTTAGAAAGATCAGTTCATGTGTTGATGTAAATCTCTCACCTTACCTATAAGAGAGGAGAAAAGAGGTGAAAATCCATCTACAAACATCCAAAAACATCTACAAATATGTAATTATTATAAATATATTTGTGCATTTAGGAGTTTCTTTCTTGTAGGTCAATCACCATCAGTAATCTAGCAATCATATATGAGAGTCAACTTGCCACTGCCTCTCCACCAAGACTTCAAGTATTGTTACTCTTTTATAATTAAGATAAATATTATTTTAGAGATGATGAGGCTATGGTGGTACTATATGATGGTTTATAAATCAACACAGGTCTTCTATTTGTTACATGTGTGGATAAGAATTACACATGGTGTTTAACTGTTTGTACTATTATGAAAAAGAAAGGAAGCAAGAGGATCATCCAAGACTAAATTTAGTTGGGGCTATGATAAAAGATAAAAATAAAAAATTTATATTATTAAATATTAGAGAAAATCTCATGATGAATAGAACACTAATATCTCCAAAGAAAGATTAGGTGAAAAATAAGGAAGGTGGTGAAGTATGGATACAATCAAATATTTTTTGAACAAGGTGCACTTAAAAGAGGTAAGATATGCAAAGTAATTATAGATGGTGGTAGTTGTGAAAATATGTATATAAAAAAATGGTAGATAAGCTAGGTTTTTAATGTCAAAACCATCATTATCCTTATCATATTTCATGGTTTAAATAAGGGAATGAAGTTACAATAGATAAAAGGTGCTTGATCAAGTTTTATATAGGAAAAATTTACAAGGATGAAATATGGTGTGATGTTATACCTAAAAATAGATGTATGCCATCTGTTGTTGGGAATGCCATGTCAATATGATAGAAAAGTAATTCATTATAGAACAATAAATACATATAATTTTTTTAAATGTGGTACAAAAGTAGTTTTACTACCCTTTAAATAAGAAGGGCAAGTAGAAAACATGTTGTCCACAAAATAATTTATCAAAGACATGAAGATGATAGGTTGAAATTATTAGTAGTAAATAATGAAGACATATAAGTGGAGAAAATATCATAAAAAGGAAAAAAATTATTGAAATAATTTATAGATATTATACCTACTGAATTACCATATGTTTTACTACCAAAGAGATACATTCAACATCATATTAATTTGATTCTAGGATCAGCTCTACCCAAACAAGTAGCTTATAGGATGAGCCCAATAAAGAATGCATTATTGAATAAACAGGTTACTAAATTGGTGAGAAAGGGAGTAGTGAGGGAGAGCATGAATCCATGTATAAAACCAACATTGATAACTTTAAATAAATATTGGTTATGGAGGATGTGTGTGGATAATAGATCAATAAATAAAATTACCATCAAAATACAAATTTACTATAGTAATTTAGATGATATGATGGATGTGCTTATAGGAGTAAAGTACAATGCCAAGATTGATCTAAGGAGTGGTTAATATTAGATTCATATTTTTTAAGGACATGAATGGAAAACAACATTCAAGACTAGAGATGACTTATATGAGTGGTTGGTAATGCCCTTCAAGTTATTTAATGCACCCAACACATTTATGAGGGTGATGAACATAGTGCTATGAGAATATATTCATAAGTTTTTGGTGGTTTATTTTGATGATATTTTGATATTCAGTAAGACTAAATAATAACACTTAAAACATTTGAGACTAGTATTAGAGTTGTTAAGAAAGTAGAAGTTCTATGAAAATTTAGAGATGTACAAGTTTATATAGAATAATTTGGTATTTTTTAGGTTTGTAGTTTCATTAGATGGTGTAAGAATGGATGATGAAAATGTAAAATCAATTATTGAGTGGCCTATTCCAAAGAGCATCACATAAGTAATAATTTTTCATCGTTTAGAAACTTTTTACAGAAAGTTCATTATGAATATTAGTAGTATTATTACACCACTACAAAATTGTATGAGAGGAAAAGAATTTGTGTGGACAAGGGCAAAAATAGAAATTTTTAAGTTGATAAAGAAGAGGAATATATAAAAACTTATTTTAACATTACTATATTTTAAAAAAGTTTTTAAAGTGGATTGAGATGCTTCACATGTGGGAATTGGTGATGTGTTGAGTCAACAAGGAAGGCCAATAGCATATTTTAGTGAGAAATTGAATGATGTAATAAAAAAGTATTTTACAAATGATCTTGAATTTTATGCCATTGTATAAACATTAAGACATTGGAGGCATTACCTAGTGCCTAAGGATTTAATCTTATTTATAGATCATTAGGATTTGAAGCATGTGAACACTCAAAAGAATTTAAATAGTAGACATACAAAATGGGTGTGTTTGTTTTAGGGATATACTTTTGTGTTGAAGCATAAATTAGGAAGGTATATTTAGGTAGATGATTCTATGAGAGGGAGAGTGGCATTGGTAACTACTATGGTGAGTGAAGTAGTTGGATTTTAAGTTGTCAAGGAATTATATGATATTGATCTTAAATTTTTGAAATATAGTTGAGAAATGAAATAATATTTTAACAGGTGATACATGTACTATTCATGATGAATATCTTATATGGGATGGTTATATATTCAAAAGTTAACAATTATGTATTCCAGTTGGGTCTATAAGAGATAATATTATAAGAAAACTACATAGTGGTAGTTTGGTTGGACATTTTGGTAAGGCTAAGATAATAACTTTTGTGGAGAAATATTTTTGGCCAAATATGAAGATATATATGGTAAGGTATATTTTAAAATGAAAAATATGTCAATTGGATAAAGGACATGCATAAAATAGAAGGTTGTACATGCCATTATCAGTTCCAAGAGGACCATGGATATATTTGTGTATGGATTTCATGTTAGGATTATCAAACACATAGACGTAATGATTAATTTTTTTTTGTTTTAGACAAGTTTTCTAAGATGGCACATTTTATTGCATGTAAGAAAACTAATGATGACATTAAAGTTGTAGAACTATTTTTTAAGGATGTTGTGAGATTGCATGCTATTCTAAAAACCATTACATTAGATAGGGACACAAAATTTATGTCATTTTTAGAGTAATTTATGGAAGAGTATGGGAGCTAAGATATAATTCAGTTGTGCATACCACCCAAAAATAAATGGATTGACATAATTTGTATATATGAGTTTGGAAAATTTGTTGAGATGTATAGTTGGAGAAAAGCCCAAGCAATAGGACTTGGATTTACCATAGGACAAGTTTGCATATAATAGTTAAATGAACAATTCAACAATAAGATCACCATTTCATATTTTTTATGTTATAAATCTTATGGTTATTTTATATTTGGTATATTTACCAATTATAGAATGAGTTAGTGATGATGTAGAAGCATTTGTAGAGCATATACAATAGTTGCAAGAAGTCAGAAGAAAGTTTTAGGAAAGTAATGAGAAGTATAAATTTGTAGAAAATGTCAAAATAAGGTCAAATGTATTTGAATAATGATATTTATAATTGTTATACTTGAGTAAATAAATATTTTCAAAAGGAACATACAAGTTAAAGTATATTAAAATTAGTCCATGCAGAATTGTTAAATATCTATTAACTATGCTTATGAGGTGAGTTTACTAAAGAATTTTGATAAATATCTATTATTTACTATTTTATATTGATATGATTTCCACAGATAATATGGTGAGGGGGAATAATATGAATAATTATATTGACAACGGGTACCAAAGAAGAAGAAAGAAAAGATAGTGTGAGTTCTGGATAAGAAGACAATGAACCTAATGTAAGGAAGTTATAACAAGATTTAGTATAGTGGGAAGGATCATAGAAGAAATAAAAAAATTGGATTTAAGAGTGGGAGTTAAATAATATTTAAAATAATAAATTATAGGAGTAAAATCATAACAACTTGCAAGAGGTGAGTTGTTTTCAACCAAAGGAGAATGATGCAAAGTCAAAACTTTTGGACGTCATAACTTTTGATCTGTAACTATGTTTGAGTTCTCATTTACACAAAAAAAACCATCTCAAAATTTTAAATTTATCCATTAAATTATATATACATTTAGGAATTTTTCATAAATTTTTAGAGGCCATATGTGACCATCTGAAGGTGAAAATGCATTTTAGTATTTTTTGAAGTTTTTTCTATTTTTAGAAATAGGGTATTTTTGTAATCAAATGTGAAATTTAGTTGGAATTAATCCATTAGGTTAATTTTAGTGTTTATAATATTTATGGATATTTTTAGGCCCATTCTATATTGCATGCAACACTTCTAAAAATATCATTTGAAAAAAAAACACTAGAAGTCAAAAGATACTAAAAATAACAATTTTCTAAAAATTGCATGGATCAACTAGCTTTAGGTGCTCTAGATGTTTTTTGATTTTTTTTTAATTTTTTACTTATTCAAGTCAACTCTAATTTTGAGTTGATATTTATTTAAATCCTCTTATGTATATTTTTTATTCATTCAATGAGAATCAGTAGAATTTTTTGGTTTTATGAAAATTATAAGTTTATGCCTATTGCTTTTTTTTGTTTAGCTAACTTGTGTTTTCATCATTAGAACTTAGAATTAAAAAAATACTATAGAAATTGGAGTTAAGGATACTATGAATTTAGGAGGGATCCTTATTTATATTAGTGGTTATTTTAATTCATGTGGCCTTGGGACATTCTTGAGGATTCTTTCCCTCAATTTCTCATTAGTCTTTTCCTTTATCTCTTTTGGTCCCTACCCAAGTTTCTTAGAGTCCTTTTATTATTTATTATTTCCAACATCATCACTTGATATATATTGGTCATACTATATCATTTGATCAATTCTCATGGACATTTTGATTTTTTTCATTTTCATGTATACTTCTAAATCATCCTCAACATTGAGAAAGATTGAGTTGTGTCCATATTGATTATATTCTTACTTGAATTTATTAGAAAATTTATGTGTTTTTAATGACCTCACTAAGGTCCATCACTCGAGGTCAGTGAATGAAAAATTAAATGAGCTTTAGTGATTTAAATTTTGGGCTAACTCATCCCAATTTTGAAATTATTATCTCCCAATGCTAAGAGGTATTTTATGGTATTTATCCATCCTTACCTTCTTCAAGTTGTCATCCACATTGTTAGACAATGGATAATCTATCTCATGTTCAACTAATTTATCTAGTATAAGCCTTGATAGAAATAAATAGGATGGCAATGTTCCTTTGATCCTTAAAAAAATGTGATCATGGTAGAACTAGTAATCCCCCATTCTCCTAAGTCATATTTTGATTTGATTTGATAACCTAGGCATAGGTTGCCCATTGGTGGATTTTTAAATGATTGGGTAGAAGTTATCTATAATTTCTCACATGTAATCCCTATTTTTGTGAATATAGAGATGGTCAAAATCATTACATATTATTTTTTACCCCCTAGGCTCCTAGGTTTGACATTGGTCAGGGTGAGAGTACAACATATAACATCTACCAAGTAATAAATCATGAAAAATGGGTATGTAGTTGGTTATTTATTGTTGCCTCTTTGACTTTAGATTGAAACTTATAATTTTTCCCAATGGAGGAATTATTTTACCTTCTAGGATTATAGACAATAATGGGATATATACCTCATCCATATGAGTTATTTATATGGCCCCATGCAATCTATTCAACAATGACATGGTAATACTAAAACCTATCCTTAATTAGTTAATTTGGATATTATTCTTCATGATTAATATATTTGGGTTCAAGGCCCATTCTAATAGGGTAGTTATAGTGGCATTATTCTAGAATCATATTTTAATTACTACTTATCTGTATGAAGAGGTTGGTAGTGGTTTCCTATAAAAATTCTCAAAAGCTAAACCTACTACATAGGATACAAATTTGGCATTATTGTTTTTGTGTAATATATCATTGGTCCAAGCACCCATGATAATGTTTTTTGAAAACTAGGTTAGTACATAGAAATAAATCTTGTTTTATCAATGCCTTTTGGATTTTGATGCCTTAATTAACAATAGGTTATCAATATAATTATAATCCATAGACAAGTTATCTTCATCTTTGGAAGTGTGGATAACTTCAATATCCATGTAAAGCATTGTGTAATGTTTGAATTCCCCAAGTAGAATAATCTTGTTGAACTTTGTATCTTTGAATTCTTTTCTAATTCCATAGTAAAAGAATAAGGGTGTTGGTTTCTTATTTTTGTGCCTCCATGTTTGAGCAATTTGAGCTCTGTATCAAACTTCTTACTCTTTAGAGGAATTTTTTATTTGCTAAGGAGCTCTAGATAATATTTCACAACTAGACACTTGGAAAATGTGATATGATTTGACTTAGGGATGCCATATATATTCAATTTGATTACCTTGTGAATTCATTACTCAAATTATACATTCATGATAATTAATCATAGAATAAATGTTATTGTCACCCATCTATAAAATTTGAATTTGATTTTTATGATGTCATATTTCATGGGTTCTAATGACATGTGGCACTTTATCACCATTTATTATTATTTAGTCATCTTATATACATTGCCTCTTTTACACTTTCACTATTTTGGGGCCTCTTACCTTTGATGCATGTGTCTCTGTGAACAAGTGGCATATTCCTACTTGGTCACTTAATATTTTTTTATTTCTAGGTCTCTTGGGTTGGTAAATAGATGGGGCCATGAGATAATGACATCTATCATGAGAAGTGTCACTTGATCTACTAAAATAGTCATGTGGACAATCATATTATGACATATGGATGTGGGATGAAGAACATGGATGACTAAAATCACAAAGTATAGTTGATAAACACATGTGAATTAAACTATTGTTTCCTTTGTTTTATCTTTTATATGTATTCAACCTTTGGTAGAATAGTAATTGATCTCAAAATGTGAAGACTCCTTTATTTTTGGCATAGTAAAAGGTTAGAAGATGAATAAATAATGATTTTTAAAAGCTTTATAAATAATATCAAATTGTAATTTATAATGGTTTTGTGTGTGACAGAGATTAATATAATTTTTTGAATGGTTTACCTATATATCTTATACTTATGATATGTATGTAGTGAGTATTATGGATATTATAATCTATTATTCATATAGTTTATATTGACTATTATGTATACATTAATTTTGAATGTCTTCATATAATGAAATTAGCTTAGTCTTTAATGGCATCATTCGGTCTAAATTTCCAAAAACTAATCCCTTTTGTTATTAACTATGTAAGTTATCCCTATAATTAGCATGTTCTGGAGTTTTCTAAGAACCTATGCTAACAATGGTGTGATGAATGTTAGACTTTATGAAACTTGTTGAGATGGTTTCTAGGACAAAGAGATTTATAAATATGGTTAGATGAGATAATTTGAAATTTTGCAGAGGAAGAAGCAAGAAGATTTGAAGTGACTGTGAAGGATATAATCTAAGACCATATATACAGAGAGATTTATGAAATTTTTACATGAGAATTACCTAGATTGTTAGTTGTATAAATGTTAATACTAGAGTATTACTATTTCCAATTGAGAAGGACATAGTTTATAGTCTAGATGGAATAAAATTTAGATACACTATAAAGTTTAGATACATATTGGACCTATATTGTGGACTATTGACTTGGACTACAATTTATGACTATGTCGCATAATTTTTTATGAAAGTTTAGTTTTCATTTTAAGCCACACAAGACCTATTTGTTAGAGGAATTCATGGTAATTTCCTTAAACCACTACCTACATTGATAAAAATGTTGGTTGTGTAAAAGGCCATAATGTTTGATCCTACCAACATGGAGTTGTCACTTCATGTGCCATGGGGGTACGTGTAAGATATAAATGAATGATGTAGATATGAGTAGAGAAAATTGAATATGAACCCAAAATATGAAGGATAAGAAGAGCTAGAGCATGAATAAAATTATGTGATTAGAAATGTAAATATGATAATAGAGAAGATGGAACAAAGTGAGTAATCTAGAATTAACTACAAATAGGAGTAGGAGTAGAGTATAAGATGCTAGAGATGGAAATGTGAAGAGAGAAGGTATGAAGGATACTATAAAAAAGAGTGTGGGGATTATACATAAGGGCTCGAAGAAGATGAAGAATGAAATAGGAATAGTGCTTATATGGATCTCATTGATAGGAAGAAGAAATTAGGTTAACAATATAATAAATAGAAGATTAAATAAATCATAGTTAATGAAAGGGATATTATTTGGACTTAGGAAATAATATTAATAGTAATAAGTTAGGTAATTATGTATTAGTTTAAATTTATATCTCAAAGTACCATTCACTTCAAGAGTATTAATATTATTTTAAATTACCTAACTTATTACTTTGAGATATAAGCGTATTAGTTTAAATTAAGTAATAAGAGTATTAGTTTAAATTTAGAAGTTAAAAAAGAGACAATTCACTTCAAGAGTATGCATCCTCCCATCCAAATTTGTCTTTTGTGAGAAGAATAAGTGTAGGAGAAGAAGCAGATAAAAGTTGGTTTGATTCCTTTATAGATAAGTTTGGTGAGCTAAGTATGAATAGAAATTAGTAAATATATAAAAATAGGATGGAAGGGTTGGGATTCATTTTTAAGACACCTAAAAATACTTTAAATAGAATTCCTTGGTCACAATTAATAGTGCGTAAACACATATAATCATAGTCACCAGTGTGTAAACACATGAAATCACAGTTGACAATATGTAAAAAATAGAGTTAGAAGCTTCAAATGTGGAATATATATCACTAAATGTAGGTATGTCTATTTATTTAATACAATATGATGGGTCTATAGATCCTTAACAATAATTGGTACTTTGAGATATGAAATGTAATGTTAAGCGGGTAACATCTGATGATGTAAAGAAAATAAAACTCATAAGGACCTTGTCAAGTCAAACCTTAGAGTTCATTTATAAAATGAATGTTGATAATCTCAATCTTTCAGAAGTTAAAGATATATGAATACTAAAATCTAAGGTAAAGAAATTTAGAATCAAGATTATTTAAAACCTAAATGATATTCGATAAAAGTTGGGAGAATCAGTCAAAGAATATGATCATAGATTTTTTAATGTTATGAATAATATTTATTTCATCTTTGAAGATAATGATAAGTCTACTTGATTCATATAAGGGATTTAACTAAGAATCATATTTGATATTATGTAATTTCAATTCCTAACTATGTCTGATGCCCAATCTGTTGCTCTACAAGTAGAGCAAGTAAAAAATTATGATGACCTTATAGTAGTGAGTTCCAAAGTAGAAGCAAAACTAAATGATTTTATGATAATAATGTATGATATACTTGATAATGATAAGCCTAAATTAGGTTTATGGTGTATGTAATTTTCTCAATAAGTCCACCACATGAATTACTATCTAAAACTCAAATCGATTTTGTGAAATTTGTAAAATAGTTGGTCATGTACTTCAAAGTGCCATAGTTTACACAAATATATCTATAAATCATATAGTATATACTAATTTTTTTGAAAATAAACAAATCATGATGAGAGGAGTTGTGGAGCTGTATGAGAGTTAAAATAAAATATTATGAAAAATGTCTTTATAGTTTCTATATAGCAATTACCAACTATAAATTAGGGTATCCAAACCCCAAACATGGACATGACAATTTTAACATAATGTATTCCTTAATAGATACATTTGTCACCACAATACCAACCTCAAGGTCTAGTTGGATGGATACCATCTTCTCCATAACACCAATATCAATCTTCTTGTAATAATGTGATTCCAAAAATGACACCAATCTAATTTGGCTCCAAGTTCATATTAGCACCAATATTGGGGGTATGATGCATAGTGAAACCAACAAATAAGATATATTTTAAAATAGTCATAAGGACGGGGATATCAAAAAAATAGAGGTTGATAAAATGGAGGTTATAGGGGAGGATACTAAGGAGGGTATTAATGAGGTTGTAAGAATGATAATTGAAAGGCCTGACCACATATAAAATACTATTTGTGTGGTTAATACAATCACTATACGAAGAATTTCCCTACAAATCTATAGAGATAGACCTACTATGTGTATTATAGAGTTGAAGTCAAGCATCAAACATAAGAATGTATAGTGATTAATGTTATTAGAGGTTCTTGATGCAATAGAACATGTTAAGGATGAGGATAGCTAAGTTTTGTTATATTACATAGGATGGCATAGAGAATTCATAATTAGTAGAGACATGACAGAGATGAATTATAGTATGATATATAGAACTAAGATTAAACTAGAGTTTTATTAAGGTATGTAGAGTATTCAACTTAATTTTAGATAATATTAAACCAAATATTAAACATGACAATGTAGAAAAGAAATAACATAATAAATATGATAGGTAACCATAACTAGAAAGTCTATATTGATCTCAATAAATGGGTCATCATCTTCTTCATACAAACATACATATATATAGTCATTATAGTTCCTAACTATTCATATTATTATTTTCCATTGGTGCCAAAGAGAGGAGACTATTCATCTTCTATTCCTTTCTAACTCATGGAGGATAGGACAAAATACATATAGTTGACAATTTCATACATAATGCACAAATATTCAAAGAATTTCCTATGTAGTTTTACTTATCCATTTTCTTCTCCCAACACTTTTCTAGACTTAAAATTTTGTCTCATCCTAAGACATCATAGATTCATCTAACTATGTGATGAAGGAAGAAGATAAAAAATTGGGTAGACTAACAAGAGTCATAGTAATCGCTCAAGGAATCATTTCCATTTTTCACCTCTTGTACACTACTTAGCTACCCTTTCAAGTTTTCAACTATGAAATGTACTAATCTACCACCCTTTTAGGTTTTTAATAGGTTAACATAATTAGGTGGCCACCTTTTATAGGTTTTAAACCATCCTAATCCTGCTTATCTCACTAATCATTCTCAATACAAAACAAAACTTGTTCAAAAATTTATAAAACTTATTCAAAAATTTTAAATTACATAATACTCAACTAGAAGGAGGTGGCATTGATGAAAAACAAGGCTAACCAATAGGATTCTTAACCCCAAGCTAAGAAGCTAACCATTATGCGAGTTCTTTTTGGAGCTCCAATGGTGTTTTATATAGAGGAACTTTGAGGATCAGAGCCACCTCACTAAAAAATGGATATAGGTTAGATTTAAATGCATCTTAATCAAGAATAACTTCCTAAACCATGCAAATCAAGATGTGCATTGGTACATAACACGTAATGATTTCCTTCATATTTAAGTCTTTAGTGGTACTCATTTTTGCCTTTGTATTAACCTTTAGTTGAATTTTTGTGCTTAACTACTCCAACTTTTTTG
Source organism: Torreya grandis (assembly GCA_037957365.1). NCBI lineage: Eukaryota > Viridiplantae > Streptophyta > Pinopsida > Cupressales > Taxaceae > Torreya > Torreya grandis. The sequence goes on along the minus strand of JARHVA010001541.1, from coordinate 477,885 downwards.
CATGTCATTCTACCTAAAGACCTATAGATGGATTGCACCTTAGGTCTTACTTATAGTTGAGGAGTTAGTCATGCACATTATCCCTAACATTGAAACATTATTGGATAATAAGGTCAGTTTCATTGGTCAAGGTAGTCTGGTTGTGCATTATTGTGTAGGCCATAACATCTAGGAAAAGTCTACACTAGAGATGGCAATGGAATTATCTAGTTGTTGCTTCCAATACAAAATGTTGTGTGTGAGCTAATTGTCTTGGAGCATTATGATGTCAATAATGTCTTGATACCCCTCCAATGGAGTCATCAAAATAGTGGCATTAGTCTTCAAACTGTGAACCAAGATGTTGATTAAGTAAAGTTGGTATGTTGTGCACCAATCCTTTTTAAGATCCAAAACCAAGGTCTTAATCATGTTATTGTCTGAAATCACTTGGTCCCTGATTATGTGCGAGGCCAAGTCTAGGAAAATATCTTTGATCACCTTTGGCACTTCCAAAAAATGACCCTTGAGCTTCACATTCTCTACCCTTGTTTCATCATGATCTTATTCTAGGGAGGTATCCTTTTGTGTGATAGACTCTTGAAAGGATGTGGTGCCCGCCAAATATTTATTTAAAGGCAACAAAGAGACATCAAGTGAGGCCTCCTACTTGACTAAGAGCACTAAAAATGTGCTTTTTGAGGTTGCATGGTTAGGACATGGCATAGTAGCTAGAGGAAGTGGAAAGGTAGTGCACCTAGTAGTGACTAGAGGGATGTCCCAAATCCAAACATTTCCTAATGGCATCTGGGATCCTACCTAAGTTTTGGTTGGTTCTTGATGTTGTGGAGTGGCCTCTACTATTATCTTAGCTTGATACACAACATCTTCAGTTGTCTTCCATTTGACCTCTTCTTCTTATCTTCTTCATCCTTCTCCTTTTTCTCCTCCTCTTCTTATTGCTTCTTCTTGCTCTCTCTTCTTGTTCTCTTCCTCTTTCTTAATCTTATCTTCCTCTTATTTCTTATTTTTATCTTCTACTTCCTCTTTCTCTTTCTTCTTTTTCTTTGTTATTTCTCTCAACTTCTTATTCCTTTTATTTTTTCTCTTGTTATTCTTTCTTCCTCTATTCTTCTCTTTTCCTCTTCTCTTATTCCTACATAGCTTGGACCTATGCTTGGGATTGTGATTATCCTTGATATTATAGTAGGACTTGATCATGCTCCTCTTTCTTCTTGACAGCTTCCTCTACCTACCACTATGCTTGGTCCACTATGTCTTGTCTTTATTTTTTTGCTTCTTATTTTTTTATTTTTCTCTTTCTCCTCCTATGCTTGTTGTGATATGATGGTTTCTTATTGGGATTGCATATCCATCTCCTAAGCCTTTTGTATGTCAAAATCTACATCCTTTTCCTTTTGTGAGGCCTTAGATTATTCATCTTATTACATTACTTGTTGGTTGTGTGCTTCTTCCTTCTTTCTCTTCTTTTCTTCCTTCCTAAGCTGGCATTTAGTTATGCACATGTCTTCCTCCCTGATGGCATGTTGTTCATCTATTGTTGGATACTCGTATGAAATTTCCTAAACATTTAGTGCCTACAGTGATGGTGGAGAATCCTATGGTCACACTATAAAATTGGAACCTATTTCTTTTTTTTTTCTAATTATGACCAGTATGCATTGTGGTGGTGGTGTAGAAGGTTTAGGGGTAGGTTATGCTTCTTGTGTAGTATCTAGTTAAACAAATGTGCATTGGGTAAAACTCTTAGATTTCACACCTTCCATAATTATAGACATAGTCTGAGAAGAGGTGGAGAAACTTTAGTGCAGAATGGACTTCTTCTAGCCTTTGACTACTCCAACATTTTCACCTGATGTCATATTTGCAACTCTACTAAAGAGTCCACTAGAACCAATTATGTGTAGGAATTCCTCCAAGTTAGGAGAAAATATTTCCTCCTTCCATGTTCTATGCCTACACATAATTGGTTCTAGTGGACTCTCTAGTAGAGTTGCAAATATGACATCAGGTGAAAATGTTGGAGTAGTCAAAGGCTAGAAGAAGTCCATTCTGCACTAAAGTTTCTCCACCTCTTCTCAGACTATGTCTATAATTATGGAAGGTGGGAAATCTAAGAGTTTTACCCAATGATCAGGTGGAACCTAGTTCTAGATTTTCATTATGTGAATCACCTTCAAAAATATTAACCCTTTTTCCTCCTCCTCATAGTAATCTCTATCCATGTCTACCAACATAACCTGATAGCCTTCTTGTGCATCTTTACCCATCCCTATGAGGTTATAGGATTTGAATATCTATAGTAAATTTGGATCATCCTTCTATTTTATTATGTTACATATTGTTCACTTTGGGGGAAGGGACATTATATGTGGATCTGATTTATGATTCCCTTTATGATACTACAAGCTTAATGCTAACTCTAGTTGTTGTGTAGTAGGAATGTATACACCCAGTGGTATAGCTTTAAAATGGGTTACTCATCTAGTTGCATGATCTTTTTATTAGGTAAATTCAACCTATGCCATATCCATCCCATTGAAGAAGGGGAGCGGTTTGAATGGTGAGCATGGTAGCTTATGAATTGTGATAAAGATTCCCTTAGGTAGTAGAGTGACTATGACATGTTGACCTAAGTACTGTAGGATATCATGTGGCATTCTAGGGTGTGTGGTAATGAGGTCTAGGCCCTCCTCCATCTAATATTTGAACTTCCCCTCATGTGTGAGGGCTCCACATTCTTACATCCATATTATGTTGTGAAACTACTACACTAGCTAGTAATTTGTATTTGGGTGTACTTGTCCCTCAAGTGATTTTTATTATGTGAAGCAAAGTAGAAATATCAAAAATTGATACTAGAACATCTACCTAGGAGTGGTGTGGAACTTTAAATTTTTTATGATTAATTCATAGATGAATTAATCAGGCCAATTGAATTCTATATTCTAATAGATCATCCTATGAGTGATGTCTATAACTCCCTTAGGTATTTGCTTGATAGACTTGGTCATCTGCCAAAATATTCTAGTAATGCACTAGATAATAATGTACACTAGTTAATTTTGAATTCCATCAATGTAAATCACCCAATTTTATTGCATATATAGGTCCTAGACATCTTGTAAGATGGGAGGTGTTTTGGTCTTATAAGGAAGTAGAGAATTTCCATATGCAGGCTTGCCCAAGGCTAGGGCCATGGCTTGTGTATTGATTACCACATTCTCATCCGGGCCCAAATAGATTATTCCCTCATTATATTTCCCAAGTAATTCTTGGACTATCTTTCTTAAGTCTCCAAATGTTGGCATTCATAGCAAGCACTCAACATCTATGTTTTAAAATTAGTGGATAGCTGTGAGGGTAAGTGGTTGCATGATGTTAATAGGATTAGTCAATAAGAGCTTATGTTCAGTGTCTTAAAGGTATTGAAATGGCTCTTGATCACTATATTTGGTTTGTCAAAGTGCCATGTCAAAACCCATGGCTTCCTTTTATGCTTCAAAGATGGGTCAGATTAGCTATATGGTATATATGGCTACATGAGAAGGAATTTAAGTGCTCTATATGCTCTATGCAATGAAAATGGTTTAGTTATTGTTAGCTATAACTTGTAAAAATATGATAAGGATGAAATGCAAACTTGGTGTTTAAACTTATCCTTTATAGATTTGTTACATCTTGGATTTCCATGTCTAGGCCATGCTTAGCTATGTAGTCTTCTCGAATGTAATAGTGGATGTGGAAAATATTCATATGATCTAGCGATTAAATTAGTTAGTTATTAGTGCATGTGTGGAGTTACACCATTATGTTTTTTGGTTTCCATATGAGGGGTATGAATAGCTAATGTTTACTAGCCATTGACTTTTTTAAGATCATGTCAATCAATCCTTAGATCTTATATTTACTTCTAATGGATGGCCATTATCTGATGGACATCTTTTTGATGGGATATTTTAGCACCTTTGCTAGACTTAATACTTTTTTCTTGCTCCTCTTTGAATTTTTTAACATTAAACATGCATCCTCCTATGTACTTTTGGTGCACATGATGCTTGGTCATTATACTTCACAAATGTTATTGTTGATATCATCTACAAATGAACAAAATAGAAAACAAAAACACACATAAAACTTACAAAATAGAGAAATGCTAATCTACATGGTACTACTTATCACCCACTCAACTTACCAAATGGGATAACTAGACTATTAATGGTAGGGCTTAAGCCTACAACCATTTACCTACCTTGGTAGGATATTTCCCTGAAGATCCCTTAAAACCATGGTTCCTTGCTGCATTAGATCATGTATAATGTAAGGTCCTTTCCATCTTATTTTTTGTTTTCCTAGGAATGCTTAGGATTGACTGTCATACAATAAAAATGGATGATCTTTGTGAAAATCTTTATGGTGCAAGTTTATATAATGTCAAGATTTATAGATTTTCTTGCGTACTTCTTGTTTCTATACTAATCTACGTATGAATGCATCCATCTAATTTAATTCTAGCAGTTGATTAGTAAGAGACTCAAAATCATAGAGTTGCATGAGCATGGCAATGAATAGGCTGGGTAATATATATTCCATTATCATGACTCCTTATATACCATACACCAACTGAAATAACATAAATCTTATATCTCTTTTATAATGTGTGTGATATGCCCATAATATTGTAGGAATGCAATCTTCCCAGTCATCTTGTTTGACATCACAAATTTTTATAAGCATTTTCCCTAGTACCTTATTGGAGGATTCAACTTGGACATTATCCTATGGATGATAGGTAGTTATTTTATGATGGGATATCATAAATTCTTTAGTCAAGGCCTTGATGGTGTTATTTAGAAATTGCATTCCTCTATTGTTGACTAGCTTTATAGGGCATCTAAACCTGGTAACTATATTTTCATATAGGAACTTCATTATGTCCTTCACACTATAGCTAGGTGTGGTAGTAGCTTCAACCCACTTAGTAAAATAGTCTATCATAATAATGATGTATCTATATTTGTTGCACTTACTTGGTGGGTTGATTGGTCTGACAAAATCAATCCCCCATTATTTGAAAGGATGCTCTACTAACAAGGATTGTAATGACATCTCATTTTTTGGGAGAAATTTACCCATACATTGGTAGACACCATAGTGCTATACAACTCTATGTTTATTGTGAAAAAAATTTGGACACCATAGTCCACTCTAAAGAATATTTCTAGTTGTAGCTTCTCTTGCAAAATGTCCTCCTATGACTCTTTGATGAGTTTCCTCCAAGAGTTGAGGTCCTTAATGTTTAAGGAAAACCCTTTTTAGGACTTCATCCTTTCACAAGTGATATATAAGTCCATTAATTATGGTCTATGGTAGTGCTCTAGTCACAAATTGGTTTTTATCTTACTCCTAAAAGTGTACAGGAAAGATTCCTTACTCAAGGAAGTTGGCAATGGCTTCAAAGTTTTCAAGAATCATAGAGACTCAAAAAAATGGGAATCAAGAGAGTCTTCTTGTATTTATTCTAGCTCTTACCCATTTGGGATATGTCTAAGGTGGTCTAGTCCTACATTCTCCTGTCCTAGCTTGACATTTATGCATAATTAAAACTCTTAGAATAACATCAACCATTACAAGATTCATCCTCCTAATACTAGTTTGTTGAACATATATTGTAGTGCTTAATGGTTTGTGAATATTTCAAATGGTTTTTCAAGTAGATAATGTTGGAATTTATAAAATGTGAACATGATGCCCAATGCTTCTTGCTTAATGTTTGTATAGTTTTTCTCTATGCTAGATAGTTTCTAGCTATCAAAATGGATAGAATGGTCAAGTGCACCATCTTCAGGCTATGTAATTATATAAACAACTGATAAATCTAAATCATATACATTTACATGTAAATTCTTATTCCAATCTAGAAAAATTAGTATAGGCACAAAAACTAGTCACTATTTTAGCTCAATAAAAGTTGCTTGATATTCTGAGGTCTAGAAAAATTTTGCATTTTTATGTAGTAAAGTTTCCATCAGAGATGAAATAGTTGCGTAGACTTTGATAAATTTTTTTTAGTATCCTATATGTCTAAGAAAAGAGCATACTTTAGTGAAACTAACAAGTGGAGGCATACTTAATATTATTATGATTTTTGCTTGATCGACCAGAATACCTTTGCTGCATACTACATGTCTAAGCAAGACTCCAAATGGTGTCAAAAATAAGTATTTATTCACATTCAAGGTGATATGCAAGTCTCAAAATTATTTTAACATTAAACACAACTTGGATAAATGCTCTTTGAATAGGGATAAGACTACCCAATCATTAAGGTAAACTTCTAGGAAGTCATGAATGAAATCTTTGAATGTTGTATCCACTACACAAGAGAACACTATAGGTGAATTATTAAGGCTAAAAGGCATAAACTTGTATGCAAAATAACGCCCTTCTATTGAATTTTTTTTTTTGGATCTATCCTCTTATGTGATCAAAATTAAATGATATCTATTGAATCCATCCATGAAAGAATATACTTACATGTCTTGCGATCGACTCCAAAACTTTGTATGTGAAAGGTATTAGAACTAGATCATTTATGTAGGCATTGTTTAGAATGTGGTAGTCACTACATACTCAGATTTATCTTATTTTCTTGGGATGAAATACCATAGGGCTTACCCAATCAACTTTTTCTAATAGATATATTATTCTTACATCCTACATTTTATCTAATTTGGCCTTTACTTTCAACGTCATATTTGGATTAAGATTATATCATTGCTTCTTGATTGGTCATGCACACTCCTTCAATTAAATGTGAATCTTACCAAGATATGGGTCAACTCCTTAAAATTATAATAATTTGGTGGGAAATACATCTTGGTAATCCCTCAAGCACTATAGAGCTTCCAAAATTTTAGTTTCCATCCAGTAATCACCTATGCTTGCTAGTTTTGGAACTTCCTTAGTTTCAATGTTAAGGACATGATTTTTAATAGGCTATTGATAAATATTGTGTTTTCATCATCCACATATTCCTATATACTCTTTTCCCCTTCTTGTTAGGGAATTTTTATGTTGTGCAACTTATTTTCCTTAGTCAGTATTACGCTAGTGCCCTTAAGTGGTTTTACAAGTCACTCCATCTCAAATAAGTCATGCAAGTCTAGGTCACCATCATAATATAAAATTTCACTATCCTGTGCCTCATATTATTTGTAGTGACATAGCTATGTTAGAGCTTATTTTTCCTTCTTATCAAATTTTTACCTTTGTAATTCCTCATTAAGATTAGAGGCTACATTTTTCTATGTAGTAGGTTATATTATGGTGCTCAAGTCTTTTGTGCACCCATGGCATAAAAAATACTTAAGTTTCTATAAAGCATTGGGGACAAGTGTATTTTCATCTTCAAACACAAAAGTTTGTATAAAATCACTTTGCACTTGTGCCCAATGCCGGGTTTCCCTTCTATGTTCTTGGTGCATGTACCATGATGTTGGTAGTGGAACAAGTGTATAGTGGAAGATGTGGACCTAGTATTTTAGTGCGACACATTCCTTATTATAGACTTCAATACACTTATATGTATGAATTTTGTAGTACGTAATTTCTTGAAAGAATGGCCAACTATGGTGGATGAAATGTGGTAGTTGAAACCTATTGATCATGAGCTCATAATTGTCATTCCATTCAAGTTGGTCATTGTGATGAGTTTCCCACCATGTTGTAGCAACTCCCTTTAGAGCATAATTTAAAGTGTTGACTCATTGATGTATGGTTAGAACATGGACTTGAAAATGCATAATGAAATTATTGATGTCTTCTATTACATAGTATACATGCAATTGTCACTTGTGTGTAAAGACCATTTGAATTGGTCAGA